>VZRV01003969.1:547451-685266 GCA_013398115.1 Falcunculus frontatus | reverse complement strand
CCCCTCTTGCAGGGGGGCTCTTTGTTCCTGCCGGGACCCCTGTTCTTCACCTCATCCCTTTGAATGGTTTTTGACATCTTGGGGAAGCCAGGGGAGGGAGGGGGTCAGGTTCCCCCCGGTCCCAGGTGCCCCAGCACACAGGTACCCCAGCACAAGCACAGATACTGCTGATGCACAGGTGCCCCAGCACTCAGACACTCCAGGACACAGGGATCCCAGCACAGCACTGCACCTTCACATGGATACCCTGGCACACAGCTACCCCAGTATGCTGCTACACCTGCCCACAGGTACCCTGCTACACAGGCACCCCAGCACGAGGTAGCCCAGTACTCAGACACCTCAGTACACCACTATGCACGCTGGAACCCAACACACAGCTGTACTTGAACAGGGATACCCCAAAACACAGCCCCTGGCACTCAGGTACCCCATCAGCCCCCTGCCATGCCATGTGCCCTGTGTGGCACCAGGATAGGCTCACCAGGGTTTTTGCTGTTCCCTGGAGCAGGTGAGGTTGGTACAATTTCCCTTTAATTCCAAACATCAGGAGCCTTACTCCAAAAGCAATGCCAAAGGCGTTCATAAATTCCTAGTTAACTTGATTTAAAAAGTGTGACTATAGGAAATAACGAAAGTTGCTTCCCTCTGTTGCCACAAATTTGCATTCAGCCCATGGACAACGGCAGCAGGGCTGCAGCATCGCTGGATTTCTTCGGAAAAGTTACCAGAGGCCTGCGAGACAGCTGGAATTCGTATTAGAATATTTTTAACGTGCTCTTACAAATACTTTGGCATACGCCTATTCCACTCCTCTTAATGATGTTGACTTCATTTCCTTTAATACGGGGAGAAAAAATGCTACACCAACAAGACTTAATTAAATTAATAAGAAGAAACAATAATAAATAATCCCAGTTGCGTTCCTGCAGGCTTGCAAAACACAGATCCGGAGGGTCGGGATGGTAACACCCAACAACTTTCTCAGACGAGTTGTTTAGGCCGGCGCATCCCCGGGCCCCTGCTCTCCTCGCTGCTCGCCGTTCCCGTGCGCGATGCGGTGACAGAGGGGCNCGCCCCGCCCCTCCGCCTCAGCGGCGCAGCGCCCCCTCCCGGCGGGAAGCGCGCGGGCTCCTGAGGGGGCCGCGGGGCACGGGAAGCCTTTGCTGCCGAAACCGGTAAAAATACGGCAAAACCGCGGAAAATACATCCAGGTGAAATCCTCCGAGCATCTTCGCCCTCGCTTTGCCCGAGATTTCCGTCAGCCACGGTGCGTGTGTCCGATTGTCAGCAGAGCTAGGCTCTCTCTCTCCCCCCCGCTTGTCTGTGGGGAAGGGAAGGTGGGGTGTCCCCTGCTCCTTCCTCCGTAATTCCAAAGAGGTTTTGGAGGAGAAGAGAGGATGCAGATGTTACATTCCCCTAGGGAAAACCATTTCCCACCTGTGTGGGGCAGATCCCTGTCCCCATCGGGTCAGGGAGGGATCCTGGTGCCCTGCAATTGATGCTGAAGCTCTTCCCGTTATTTATCCAAAGGGTGCTTTGTCATGCGACCGAGCAGATCTCCCATGGGAGACAGGTATGCTCAGAAAAATGGAAGATGGGCAGGTGGCTTCAGCTTAGGGGAACATTAATACACAAGGACAGGTCTCCGGCTGATGGATGTGTGCTGCCTTCACCTGCTAATTCACACCAGCTGTTGGCGTGACCTGTTCTGCCAACGGTCCTAAAGGTGCTTCGTCCTCTTTCCCATTCCTAACCAGCCCAGTAAGGGCAGCTCTGGTCACTTAATGCTAATGCCAGTATGGGTTTCAGAACACAAAAGTATTTATTGTCGGTTCAGTATTAGTATTTTCAAGTTGTAGCTCTAAAATGCTGCAAACTCCTGAATAAACATTGCCTGTAACCTTAGGTCTATCACCTTTCTGCCTTCAGCCTCAGCAAAGCAATCCCTCTGCACTGGGAGTGTTGCCCTGAAGGACGCTCCCTGTTATCTCCCCAAATGACACTGATATAAGTACAAGAGGACGAAACACTTCATGTTGGAGGGTATAGATGCATGTATATACCACAGTGTTGCTGTAACCACCCACAGAAATGTTAACATTGATTTTAAAGGAAAACTCTGCACAGGATTTGTGATATTTTCCTTGGGCTTTCTCCAATTGGCTTCCAGAACCTCAGGAGAAAACTCCAAACTTTAGGGATTTTAACGTGACAGGGAACTTTCTAACGTGCTCCACAGAACTGTTTCTTGGCTGCTTCTGTGACTGCTTCTGTTGCTGGTGTTCGCTGAGACAAAATACACATTTTTTACCTGATCGGCCCGGTTTTTTTTACCCAAGTAATAAAATATGACACTAGAGGGCGGCCTGTTAATGTAATTCAATAATGAAGTTGCAGCGACTGCACATGGAGATGCAGCACTGTCTCCTGCTTGGAGCCAGGGCTCTGGCTGGAAGCAGGTCTGGAAACGCTGCCTTTTCCCCCTCTGAGAGAACCACCACTGCCCCAAGACACGGGGAATATCCTGAGTGTAATACCAGAACCCAAAATAATGACTGTTCCTAAGAAGTGTGATTTTCCAGCAGACCCACGTGACTGCGTTGTCTCATGAGCAATCCTGTGCTCAACACTCAGTCCTGCTCAGAGAAGGATGTGGCAGGAGCTATCCTGTCCATTCTCCCATGACAAACCCATGTTCTGCCCCAAACCATGGCCCCTATTTTTGCAGGTAAGGGACAGTGCTGCAGTTGCAGCCTGGTTTTAGCTGCCTGCACTGCAGTTCAGTGAGCACAGTCCCTGGTGGTGGCTCGTTCTCAGGCTCTGCACAGCCTTCCCGTGACTGAGGAGGTCTCTTACCATTCCAGAGACTGGTTTCCTTGTGTCAAATGAGGTTAATAGCTGCATGCAATTTAATTAACTAAAGACTGGGAATATTTTTAGAACACCAGACGCAGTATGTGTCAGAAATACCAGGTATTATCTGAGTATGCAGTGCTGGCGTTATCGATATTTACATTTGTACTGCCTGGAAGTGAGGATTTCCTGGTGGGAGGCTGCCAACAGCAACACCTTTTCCCCCCAGATTTAGAATCTGTGTGTAAAGCGTGAGCCAACAGGCACAGGTGACGTCAGGCAGAGGTAAGGCCAAGGACGCAGGTGACAATGCACTGTGCACTGGCAGACACCAGTGATGCTGGAGGTTGTCACACATGGACCACACCACAGGTGGGCTTCAGGTATTCTCAAGAGGCTTTCGGTGCTGTGAGCCTATCAAAGGTAATTCAGCATGTTCCCCAGAGAACATTTTAAGAAGAATTTAACTGAGACTTTCTTATTGTCTGCAACAGAAATTGGCCTGGAGTTACAGATGGAAAGAACTTAAATAAGTGGCCGCTTTCCTGAAAGCTGATGTTCCTTAGCATTTAGCAATAACGTGTCCTCGGTTTTTGCTAAATTGCAAACGAGCAATTAATTCTTCAGCACTTGTGCAGAATACTTTAAAAATGGAAACATGAAAGTCTTCTATTAAAATGAAGTTGATAGTATGCACCTGCCACTAATGTACTGTACACTGTGTCTTCCACTCATTATAGTGATGATTTGGGTTGAGATCAAGTGTCATATAGTGAAAATCACTTCAACATGTGCCTGTTCATATGCATAAACTCCTGTGTACCAGATGGCAAAATATAATGACATCTTAAACAGCTAATTGCATAAACCTTGTAATGCAGATAATTGCTGAACCAAAGTATGAGTTAATAATTTCCCACTGTATTGCCTGGCTTGACACTAATTCTAAAGGAAAGTTGTGACAATTCTAACACACTAAAGTTCACCAAGCGGTAATTAAAACTAGCACTTAAAATCATTCGACTTTCAAACCCTTAATTACAATTCAGTGGAATCACTTTGTGGAAATCTAACATTTATAGATAGTTACATGATAGCTGATATTTCATCATCATCCCTTTCATGGTGGTGTTCTAAGGCAGGCTTCAGGAAGCGCGTAGCTCTCCCTGGAAGGTTAAGGTTGTACTGGTTTCTGTACCAGTGGTCACTGGGAAACACTTGGAAAACAGTGGCCAGGACTAGGAGTTTTTCCACAGGCTATGCTTAAGGCAGCATGGCAAGTAGTCCTTTTTAATCACCTGATGATAAATAAATGTAAATAAGCATTAAGCCACTACAATGAAATGTATCAGCTTTCATAGCGTGGGTTTAAGAATTGAATTGTTGTGGTTGGTTTGATAACACAAAGTACTGACCTCAAAGCCAGGCCTCTAACACATCCAGAGCTGTTACCGTGTATTGGAAAAGCTGCCATGGAGAATGGAAATAGAATTAATGATGGTAAATACAGTTTTAGGAGAAATAAGCCTTAGCAGACAAATGCAATTTCTTTCTTTGATGAGGCGCATCAAATAATATGATGAAGGTAAAGACTGAATGATAAAGGTCAATGAAGAGATGTGATATTCATTTTTTTATGGAGATTAGAATTAACACTGTGTGATATTCCGATCAAAAAGCATTAGAAATAGCAGCAGAGCATGCACTAATTAGATTAGGAATTGGCAAACAGCCTGTTAAAAAGTAACTATGAATCGGGAGTCGTTATCAAACGGGAGAGTTTTACCAGGATCAGCATCAGGTCAGATGCTAGTCAATGTTTTCTTCAATGATTTGGATGTAAACACTGTGAATTCACAGCTGATAAATCTGAGGGTGACAGGAACATTGGTGGAGTGACAGACAGCGATGAGAATGACACTCCAAATGATCTCATTGCTTCATGAGCTGAGCCCATTCAAACACAATTGTTTTTAATACAGACAATATAAGATTATGTGGTTTCTAGTGCTCACACTTTTAAAAAATTGTTGGAACACTGGAGAGGGTGCAGAAAAGAGCCACAGAGAGGATTTTAGGGCTGAAGAAAGTGCTTAATGGTGAAAGACTTAAAGTGCTCAATCTGCCTCGCTTACTGGAAAGAAGACTGGGACGTGACATGAGTGTAATGTGTAAGTATTTAAGTATCTACAAGATGTGTCTGGAATTATCTGCTGGATACTGACAACATTTTTAATCTTTCAGAGAAAAATGGATAACTGCAAGTTGAAGTCAAACAAACTCAAGTGAGAATTTAGGGGGTTTTAATAGCCAGAGTAGCTAAAGGCTGACTTTCAAGGCACAAAGTGGATACTGTCTTTTTTTAAATTTTATTTTCAAAGCAAGACCAGAAGACCTGCGGTAACTAAAACTAAGTGAGTGCATTTAATGCAGCGGCTATGGCACACAGTGAGTTTTCATGTATCAAGGGGCTTTCTCTAGCCTTCAGTGCTGTGAGTCTATATACATCAGCAGACATTGCATAAGCATTTGGGAGCAGGAACGTACACCTGTGCAATGGAATAATCAAGTAATAACAAGCCTAACACATTTCATGGGCTCTCCAGACCCAGGCCAGGTGTGCAGATATCGCACATTCATATATCTCTAATAACATATTATTTTTAAAAAGAGACAGTTTGTGTGCTGCTGGAGCTACACAGCCCCCCCCAAAAGCAGCCCCCTACCAGTAGATCTGTCAGCCCTTGCCTGCCTCCTGGTATGAAATGGCTGATTCCTCAGAGCTCCGTGCCTCTGCTCTATGGTAAAGGAGAAGCAGTGACCACATCTCTGACCATCTTCCACCTGGAAGCCTGTTTTATTCACAACGCGAATCAGACATTCCTGGATGGGAGTGGGTTACAGGCAGAATATTGGCCTGAAACTTCACCCCAAGCCTCTTTTTCTGATACAACTCTGTCTCAGCGATTGATTACTGTAAGAAATGCTGCCAAACACTTGTCCCGATGCTCACACAGCTCTCTTCTGCTCTGGCCATACACGCCCACCACAGCAGTTCCCAATGTGTTGCTTGCATCCTACACACTTGCTCCTCTCTCAATACCCAAAAAAACTCAACAACTGTCAAAGCCATGAGCAGGCAGTAATCATTTCAAGACTCTCCAGTACTACCTCATGGTGCCTCCAACTACAGCTCAATGTAATGCAGAAGGAAGAGAAAGCAGGGACTTCATCCCATTTCCTTCAGCTCTGGCATGCTCTTGGAGGTCTCCCATCTAACTTTGGATGGAGCACAGTTCAGCCTAGCCCCTGACCAAAGCTGGGAGCTAAACTCTGTCAAATCCAATAGCACAGACAGTTCTGTGCAAGGCTCAGCACAATCCTCTCTGCCTTTTAACATATGTATTAGCCCATGAATCATAACTACCAGGTGTCTGCGTTGTTACTAATTTTACAGACAGATGTAACTGGATCTGATATGAAACACTTTAATGCTCAGGTGTCCTTTACTGCTCATTGGGGTCTTTCCAGCCACCCCTGCTGTGGATTGACAGGCCTCTCCTCTGTGGGAGCAGCACTGCCATGTATAGCTGGTGAGGATCAGATTGTTTTTCCCTAGAGAAAGATACTCCAGGGAAGATGCCATTCCTGACAGTTAAAACATTTTCAGTCTATACTAAGCATCCTCTGTAAAACCTCAGCTCAAGGTGATTGTGTCAAGTCTGCAAAGTAACTCCATTCAGCAGAGCTCACAGTGCATATATAGTACAGGACAAGATGGCACTTTTTGTGTATCCACCTCCTAATTATTTACCTGAGGCAGTCCCTCAACTATCTGTAGCTAGCTGGAGTTACAGCCTTCCCTCATACACTCCACCAGCTGCATGGAACATGTGCCTCCAACTAGTCCTGGGTGGTTTTCCCAAGAGCACTGTTCTTCAGGGAAATTTCAGTACAAACTTCTATGAGATTCATGTATTTAATGCATTGCCCACATGTGTAAGTGCAGAATGTCACTGATGGTATTTCAGCCTATGTATCTGCACCATAACTACTACACACTGTCCATAGAAGAGACATTGATAACTCTATAACAAACCAAAGCAAAAAAATACACCGAGCAGCATTATTAATTGATAACTCAAATGCCAGAGATTTGAGGGACATTGAAATTGTCAGTGATAGCAAAACCTGGGCAGCTCAACAGTTTCATGGACTTAGGCAGAGATGGATACAGTGGGTGAGGACCTGCCTTTGGCTTGCAGTGATGCTGGCGATCAACTCAGAGCAGAAAATTGTCCCACCAATCAACTCAGCATCTTAAAATGAAACACGAGCTGACATTAGTTGATGGGAAGGATGTAATCTGAGAAACTTCTTTTTCTTCAAAATATCCAATAGATCCAGGATGTGGTGGTACAACATGATGGTGACTTATTTCTCAGTCTGTGAATGTAAATTCATCTTCCTCTTTTCTTTCAATATGAAGAAATGTTGGAAGTCGAACCTGGGGGTAGATTATCTTCCAGAAGTGGAAATCTAGAAAACAAGGCAAAATATGTTGTCATATCTCCTTGCTGTTCCTTGCAACATTATTTCCTGCTTAGGATTTCTAGATACTTATTACATCAATGCACTGGTAGAGTGAAAACAATTTCCGATCATAGGTTTTATCAAAACAGAATTCAGTACTGAAAACATAGCATGCATTTTGAGTTTTATTAACAAACCCTGTTTGAATTGAATATCTCCCCATCATTCCCTTTCTAACCAGGATTCAGTACCATTCAAATAGTGCTAATGTAATAAATATTCACTAAAGAGGAGCATAACTCAGAGTTCTCCTACCTGGCTGTGGTTGTTTGGTGCTCTTCAGAGGAGGAGCCATCTTCTCATCTTGTCTCCTCTTCTCTCCAGCAGGTTTTTAGGAAAGGATCATATTTTACCTTCTCCTAAAAAGGAATGCCTGTCTTTGTTGTGCCTCATATGTGTCCTGATATCCAGAGACATCAGAGACAGACTGAAAAATCTGTTAGTAGGTAGAGAAAACACTCTGGGAGGAGTGGGCCTCCAGATTCTGTTCTCCATGGAGCAGTTGCTCTCTGCCATTACTCTGATTAAAAACCTTATAATAAAATACAGTGTCCTCTTAGAAGGGGAATTTGCTTCCAGAGCTGGTGAAAATCATTGGAGCTCTATCATTTCTCCAGATGAACACCTGGCGACTGATTTTCTTTACCCTGCCTAATTTGCCTTTGCTTTCTAAGACCCTAAGGCACTTAGAGATCAGAAAATAGTTCAGTCTATAAAAAAGAAATGCACCTCTCTTCTTAGCGTTGGTTCACAAATTGTTCTTTCACGCACTGCTATCACCATGTGTAATTGCTTGCAGGTGTCAGCTGGAACGTGGTGTCTTTTGTCTTCTCAAGTGCTTTGGCCAGCAGGGACCTAACAAGCTTTGGTTTGCTGTGATTAATAGGTTGGCTCTTGGTCTAAATGACCACTGGAAAAGGACATCCTGTAAGATAAGAGCTTTCACTGTCAGTCATATGGATTGCTTCACCTCGGAATGTTCCAAAGCAGCATTGCTGGAACAATTTGGACCTGGGTCTGAAGCCAGTGAGACTTTCATAGACGTGCAGGACTCTGCAATAACTTGCAATTCAGCGGCTCAATTCCACTATGGGCACCAGAACAGGCTAAGAAACCAGTGATCTTGATCACAATTAGGCCTGATTTATACACATTATCTGCTTATCATCTATTCCATATCCTATCAATTTAGGTTCTTAATATGGGCACTTACCACAGCAGTGATTGCTGTCTGCTCTAATTGATGATTTCATTGTTCATTGCACCTATTTATGTGTGGCTGTCAGGAAGGGTTTTGTTGTTTCAGCTATGTGAGTGTAAGTAAGAACAGTTCTCCAAATCATCAAAATGGCATTCAAAAATCCTCAAAATCTCCAAAATGGGATTTTGAATTCAGTAGTGGCTTCAGGGAAACATTTGAAGATTGCCTACAAAAAGAGAACAAATTCTCTAGAGATTTTTGTTGTCCAGCAGATTGGCTGCTGGAGGCTTTTCAGGTAGCAAGAAACCTTTCCCAGGAAGTTTCTGCAAGGCTCTGACATTTATAGAGTGGCTGTCGGTGTTGCATAACCTCAGGAGCATCATTATCATTGACCTATTGTAGAGCTGCCACTATTTCATGTCCCGTGTTCTTCAGCAGAGCAATGCTTATCAGTGCTTTTCTTAACTCAGCTCTTGTCAGTAAGAGTTTTTTTCTGTGTCTCTTGTTTCTATTTAGGATATAGAGCAAGAAGAAGACAAAGAGGCTCTAAAAATTAGAGAACTTGGAGTTATGAGCTGTTTTTATAAATTTTGGCCTGGGTTAATTTCTTAAAGATATTTCTCATTTTGTATTTAGTTCAAATAACAGATTCTAATGCTGTTTTAATTTTGCTGTTTAATTTTTAACCTCCATTATTTATCAATTTCTTTAAATTGTTTGGCTTATTCACAGCACTCTTTAAGCCTTCTCCCCCTTGATTATTTTATCGTGGCAGTTGAAGTGATCTCTGTGTAGTCAAACACTACTTTATGCAGATCCCATTGGGGCTATTCACATATCCATATGTGCATGCAGTTCCCACTAATGCTTGTCAATGGGACTTAACATATGAGCATGGACATGAGAATAGACCCCTTGCTGGGCACTTGACTAGATGGGGTTTTTTTTTTGATGTTGATCCAGATCACTCACAGCAAACGTGGCTGTTATTAGAAATCACTGCACTTAACAAGACCACCGAGTGCAACCTCCCTTCCCTTTTCCTTCTTCCACACGGGAGCTGCTTGATGAGGTTTGCAGGCTCATGGTAAATATTTCTTAGACACAAACTGGAATCCAAGGTTATTGCATAAAGTAGCTTTATTCTGTGTGTTCCCTTCTGTTTGCCATGAAATAGTATACAGTTAAGTCACTCCATTAAAGAAAGGAATGAAGTGGGACTTGGATGTTTGGGCTCTGTCTGTAGCTCCATCTAGGCAGGATGGTTGGAGCTTTAACACTCAGTACTTATGAAAACAAATGGAAAGCTGAGCTAACTTTGAGCATTTACATTTTATTTCCGTGTACCTGTTTTTAGCATCTTTTGTGGTTCTCGTAACTGTGGGCTCCCTACTCTGCTGGTATTCACGTGCCTATAAGTTAAGTGATGAAAGAACACTTTCCATCATGAAGTTGAAGTCTTCAATATGTTTTGTAAAACTGATGCATCTTGTGCCATCTGTAATCTCACTCCACTGCAATTCAGGGAGATGCAAATGTTGAATCAGTATTTTTTGTTAACCATATGAAAATAATTACTGATTTGAGTAATTTGTAATGAAAATGTGCCCACATCTGAAAGAGGAAATGACCAAGTCAAGACGTGTTCTCTCAATCTCTTTTCTGCTAGGAGGTTTCCTACTTTTAAGCCACACTTTGAGATTTTGGATGGTTGTTTTTTTTAAAATGTATGATCCTTGGAGAAGTTTACTGAGCCATAATTCTGGGTACACTAGGGACCAATGAACTGAAGTAAAGTCAAACATGGGCAGGAAGCACAATATTTCGATAGCCAGCCCTTCAGGAATTAATTTACTTAGTTTATATCTTCACTTTCTACTTCACTCCATGCTTTCAGGTTTTCCCTACTGGCACTAGAAGCATGAATAAGCCTCTAGCAGAGTACCAGGATACAACAGTGTCTGTTTTCCAGAGATCTGGTCCTCATCCCCCCAGCTACATTGTGGGCAGAAACTTGTACCAGGGCAGAAATCTTGAATTTGGTCCCTGTGGACATCTGAACTGACCTCTGGCTAAACTGGGGCCACATCTCGGGACAGAGCCAAATGAGAGCAATTTCAGCACACAGTAATTCACAGTTATCCATCTCCCAAGGCTGGCCAGTCAAGGTTGGCCAGTCTTTTCTGTTTTAAAGGTTGAATTTCAGTGCTCATAATTTTACCTGGTATTAACCATCAGAAGACATTTTCCAAAATTCATGTTTTTGTCAGGCTTATTTCTTTCTAGAAAACGTTTACCCAAACTAATTCATCTGTCCATAAGAAAGGTTCTAGGAAATATTTTTCAGTGTTACTGTTCTCATAGTTTGACCTTGTAAAGCTCTGATAACATCCTGGGTTGAAAGCAACAACTAGGAGACTGGCCTACATAATCTGTTTCCCAAGAAATGTTTTATGGAAGTCTCAAAAATCCATCAAATCTCAAAAGCCTTTACAAGCTTCACATTTGCTTGTACTCAGCAAAAATTTTACAGCATTAGACTGCTACAGTCGGAGCAGGTTTTACAAGGAAGAGGCACCATTTGGGCAGAGTGCACAGACCCTGTCTTGCCATGCAGGGGGTTCACAAACACCTCTCTACAATGTTCTTTCAAATATTTACGAACTTCTGGGTGCTCAGTCTTGCATTCCCAGCAGTGTCCTGTGAACATCCCCACTTCATGTGCAATTAAGTGTCATTTACAAAGCAGGTAATGAGTTAAAATAACCGTGCCCCTGTTGCTTAGGAGGAAGTATGTCTCTTAGCTGGTACTAATGGATGGCAGCTATTAGTTACTCCTACATTAAAGTGCATTCATATTGAAATTTTCTACTGTCATTACAATGCATTTGATTAAAATGCAGAAGAATTACACATTAAATATCATGTGGCTGGATGGAAGCGTAATTTAGCTGAGTCTGCAGATGCAGTCATGCAGGTGTTTCTGTAATTCTGATTCACTTGGTAAAACTGTTGATGTTCAGTGGCCCTCAAATCACATAACCATCTGTGGTTCAGTTCCTTGTGAAAAGAATTCCTTGTGCCTTTTATCAGATATGATCACTGGATTCCAAAGCACAACTTTTGTGAATTAGGCAACATTTAAATGTTGGGTGTTTTGTGGGGAGGAGAAGTATTACATACATCAGGTATTTCAGCTTGCATTTGTTAACCACAGAGCTACTGCAAGAAGAGGATAAATCCTGGGGTCTTTGTGGCAACCTTGTCTCACTCCAAGGAAGCATTATGCTCTCTTAAATAAGAAAAATGAATATGTAAGTCTGTATTGTGTCTGATTTGAAGTTTTTGAAACTTAACCAAGTCTGGTCTTATGCATCTCCCTAACAAAACAGTCAGGTGCCTGAAAAGCACTGAATGTGAGTTTTTATAGGTAGATTCACATTTTCTCCTTAGACCTTGTATAAATAAATACAATCTTAACAACTGCAACTATTGCATCTTTAGTTTTCACGAAACCTAAGATAATGCCAGGTACTTTCAGTGCAGAGCCAGAGAGCTGAGCCCAATACCAGGTGGGTCCACAACCGCCAGCAAAAGCTCCTCTGTCCTTATAGACCAAATCATGTCCCATTTCTTTGCTAGACTGAGAACTTCTCAAGGCAGGAAGCCACAACTAGGAGCAAAAGACAAGGAAATAGGAGCAAATAGGTGAGGAAAGCAGGCACAGAGCTACAGGAGCTCTGGTTCTGTGGAAGGGCTGTGGCTGGGGGTTTGCAGTGCAACTCATTGCTGACCTTACTGTGGTGTCTTCCAGCCCATAGTGCTTTCCAGGCTGGGAACGTCCAGCCCTTCACTCCATTTGGAATCAGGCTGACGTAACTTTTAGAGAATTACAGACTTGACATCATCAGAACACAGTGTGAAGCAATCTAGCTAATGTGCAGTTTTGTCTAGAAAGTCTTTCAGGGTTGAGCATAGTTTGAAAGAAAGAAAAAACAAGGCAGAATCACAAGTGGTTTCCTCTTTACCTCAAGGATCACTGTGTTTACACATTTTGAAAAAGTGACCGAGCTAATTTATAAGAGACTTTTATTTTTAAGGAAAAATAAAGACCTCACAAGAATTTTAGTCCATCACCAACATATGGAAATGAGAAAAATCTGTCCTCAGTTGATGAAATATTTATTTATCATTGAAATCCCAGACATTTGCATCCAATGTAAGGACAAAACAAATCTTATGCGTAACCTCCTAGAGAATTCTGTTAAAAGCAGTTTTGGATACCTGTAAGTAATTATGCTATCACATTCTCTAACGGATTTAATTTGGGCCAAGTAGCAACTACTGTATGTCCAAAAAGATAATGAATTAAAGCAATGCTTTGGCATATCCCCTTTCTGAAATGTTAGCAGCCTCTCAAGTGACTTGAAAAATGGGCTTCAATAAATGGACAGGAAAATATAAGCAATTAAATTCAATCAATAAAGCTGTCCTTGACCAAAGTCCAAACATTAAAAACAACTCCAATTGAATTATGAGAAATCCTTTTCTGATTTTAACTAGATTAGTTTAATCACATGTGCATTGAAGTTGCGTGCCATTCCTCACTAAGTTTATGGAAACAAAAAGCTCCATACTGCTCCCTGTCCCTCACTTTAGCCCAGCTCCGCTTTTCTTACAGAAGAGCTTTCTTCTGATGAACAAGGTCACTCACTCAGAGGAAAATGGCAGAGCAGGGTTCCGGGTGACAGCCCTGGTTTCCAGTCTTCTCTCCCTTTCCTTCACTTCCACAGAACCCCTCGTCCCCATAACTACTCCATCTCTTTCCTTCCTTTTGTTGAGAAACAGAAACATTTCCAAAACCCTGAAAAATATAACCCTCTCCCAAGTCACAAAGTAACTGGAAGGTTTTGACACCACCTCCTACCCCCATTCTCTCTTCAGCTTTTATTCTACTATACTGATATAGCTGAGGATAAATATACTAACAAAATCAGGGGTGCTCCAAATTATGGTAAGAATGTGCATACACACAGAGATAATCAAACTGAACTGTAAAAATTCTTTAGAAGTAAAAAAAAAGACAAAAGCTCAGAGACTTCTGGAAAAAAAAATTTTGCAACAATCAGTTCTTTCAAGAACCATTACAAATAATAGAGTGTGTCTATATTCAAATCCTCCCTGAGAAGTGCAGCTCAATAGGGGAATTTGGGGATTTCAAACTCTGTGCTGGAGTACCTCCCTGTTGCCTCAGAGAAAACAGGAGTTCACCTCTACCTTCCCCAGGGAGCCAGGAGCAGCTGACAAATAACTTCACACAAGTCAGCCAGCCTTCAGCTAGGAATCACTGCACAAGTCTACTCTGCCTGCAGGAGATCTGAACCAAGAACACCTGTGAGCTAAACATTGCTTGGTTGATTCTATGAGCTGACCCGTACAGTGAAAGTAATCTCTTATATTCAGAGGGAGAGTATAATATGAGGTTATTTTAGATCTGACCTTTCAGCCACAAAGCACTTAAGATGTGAAATAGGTGGATCTGGGGAAATAATTCATAAGTAGCCAAGTGTTAGTTGAATTTTTTCTCTTAGGGGACCTGAGGTTCTTCAGCAATTCCTTCCAAAATGAAGGCTGAATTACGACAAAACAGTTTTCCTCAGACAAGGAACAGTGGATCAGAAGCAAAGTAATTTCCAGTCCTATAAGAAGAGAAGTAAAACATTGCAACCAGAAAGAAGGAGAAAAAGAGCTGGGGGTGATGGATCTTGCTGGATCTGTAGGATGACTCTGGAGACCTTCCCATGAATGCATCCCCATAAATGCTGTATCCAGATCTTTAGTGGACACAGAGCCAAGTATGATAAAACTTAATATGAAATATTACAATATTATTGTATATTGTATATTGAATAATATCACAAACCAATGCCTGGTGCTGCAGTTATGGGAATAGGAAAACTCACATTGATGAAGTCTCCTACTGACTTCATCTTGACCACATTGGCTGATTTTTCAGTAATGTGTCAGGAGATCAAGCTGAGCAGAAAGACACCTGAAAAAAGCAACTCCCTTCCTGCTGACAGCAGAACCTCTGCCTTGGACAATCTCTAGCTGTTTGCACACATACTGGGAAGCCCAAGGAGCTTGTATTCCCTTAGCAACAAAAGTTGGCACCTGTGGTATTTGTTTTCAGCAACTGACACCAAGAGTTTGAACTTACATCTGTTTTACTGAATTATGGTAAAACAGTCTTACTAACTGCAAAAAGCAGCTCTCATTTGGACAATGCCATCCAGATCCTTTTCAGCTTGTGCTGCCTGTAATTTCACTTCACATCCCACCCAGAAATTACAGCAAACTGCACAGCACACACATGACAAGTCTTGTGCAAGCTGGGTCTTGACAGCTTGACCTATTCCCAGCTTTAAAACTTGCTTATGTAGAAGTTTTCCTAATGTCTTTTATAGTTTGTTCGTAAAGGATTGTCCACGTGGTGCCTTATCACAAACTGTGGAATGAGTCCAGGAGATGGCAACAACATGAACTGCTGTGGGGGATAACAAGGACTCTGTTATGACTGGGAACGTTTGCAGTACTATAAATAACTCTATCAATATTGTGATAATGGCACTTTAAAGAGGTCTATTTTACAAGTGTTGAATGTAAGAGAGACCACAGCTGTGCTCATTAATTCTGAAGTATGCTCCTCTCTACGTACAATTTGCAGGTGTAACAATAGGAGTGTTGACTCAGTGCAGGTCTAGCTAGTGTTTGGATTAAAAAAAAGGTCACAGTAGCATGATTAGTTCTTAACGAGTCTTTATTGTGTTTGGCAGAGGGAAGGCAAATGATGATAGTTTAATTGAAAACAATAAAAGTAAAATGGAACTTTGTTACAGAATTTCGCTATACGTAAATAGCTTCTCCCCCCCAAAGAGCAAGTACCGTAATTGACAGCAGTAGATCTTTTGATAATTAATTGCAGTAAATTATCACTTGGCACAAAGAAGGCATAATTCTAATTAATTTGCAACCTTTCCAGCATAACACTGAATTGAAAATGGCACTGCTGTAATTTTTTTGAAGCTAATATAGAACTGGAGTACAAACAGCATTGTGATGCTTTCTTGTGTTTCCCTTGTTTGGAGTTGAACCGGGGTGATTCGGCCCTCTCCACACAACTGCTGTACCTTGCAGGGATGACCCAAATGGGCAGGAGTTTCCCGCACAGTCAGGATTAATCTGCCACAGCATGGGATAATATAATTATGTACAGAGATCTAGGGAGAGAAGGGGTTCAGCTGGGGCTCGTCTGCGACATCAGTGCCTTGATTTGAGGACGTTTGGGGCTGCAAAGTGTCCATTTCACTGTCCTTTAAATCTAGGCTTGGTTCAAAATGAAGGTTTGTGGTAATGTGGACAGGCCAGACTGTTTAAACTGAACTCAGAATTGCGATGTCTGTCAAATCCATCAGTTAACTTACAAATGATTTTTTTTACCTCTGGGAACACAAATCCCTCTTGGCATCTGCAGGGCCGAGCTACATGGCAAGTCCTCTTGAGGAGGTGTGATGGAAGGAGGTCTGTGGAGGCAGCCAGCTCACAGCACTGGCAGCTTTTAACTCCAAGGACTGCCGAGATGCAATGGCCAACAAATCCGTCTTAAGCAGGATGCTCAGTGAGTGCTTATGGATGAGGTGCTGTTCCTCTCTTATCATAACCAGAGTTCATGGCGAAGCTCCCCAGCTAATGATTTGTTAATGGAATTAAGATCTGGGCCCCAATCTGTGACTTTGCAAACAGCCCACAACTCTTCTGTGCCTCAAAACTTCTCCGTGTCCCTGGGAGATAATATTTACCTCCCGCACATCAGTGTTGTGAGAATAAATTGACTTTGGGAGAGTATGTTGAGCTCCTTGGAAAACAGTTACTAAATAAGTGCAAGTATTATCATATATTAAATCAGATCAGCTATTAAAAACAAGAACAAGTCCTCAGATCTGTAGTCTTCGCTACATCAGTTTCTCCCTCCTTTGCTGATTACTGTTAGCCTTGATAATAATGAACTCAAAGACGATATTAACAGCCTAACCTATACTATGATTTAATCTTGATTGCCACAGATCAAGGTTTGATTTAATTGCTCTAGAATTAATTAGGAAGAGAAACAAGTTATAAAAAAGAATTTTCTCTCTAAATAAAGAAACTGTTTACATTCAATTGGAGTTCATGTTGGAACAAATCATTAAGCTATAAAAGATTACATCTGGGCTAGAATTAAAGTCAAGCCGATTCATTAACCCAAATGGTAGCCCAGAGATTACTAACATGGTATTTCTGCTTTGGTGATCAAAGGATCAAGGATACATGACCAGATGACCCTAATTGAAGAAATCTCCACTGAATTTTGTAAATGAACTTGAAAGTACTCAGAAGATAGTTGTGTCAACGTGGAGAATAAATTTATCCTGGTAGCCTTACTTTATACATAAGGAAAAGGAAAGAAAATAGCAATATGGCAATACTTTATGAAGTACATAAAGCAAGAATATTTTCCTTGAGTTATGGAGGAACCTTATCCAAATTGTTTATAGTTGTCTCTTAGAGATTTTGAAATAAAGGGAATTTACAGTCAAAAACTTAGTTGCTATTGCCCTGTCAGTGACCTCATCACACCTGACCTATAGGGAGTATCTTCTGCTGGGCTAGCCCATAAATCAGCCTGCAGGCAAGGCCTTTCCCTCAAAAGCTGAATTAGGTATGATAGTTTTATTGTGTGAGCTACTGTTCACCGGGGACTGAGTAGAATCTGCTGGCTGTATTTCACTCTAGAGTGCAGGATAGATGAACTCCAGCCTTGGTCCCAACGGGGAAGGTCCAAGTCTGTGCCTCACTGAACCCCTGAACCTACAGACTCTCAACTCATCATCGGGAAGAGCTGCAGATACTTTGTCAAGGTAATGCTTGGAAGTATAAGCTCAGTTTTTTTCAAGTTTTAAATAAGAAGGATTCACTTAAATGCTAGAAAATAATAGCAGTGTGACTTCTTTTGAAAGCCTGGTATAGTCATTAGTGAAATCCTATGTATCCCTCTGTGGACAATCAAGAGTCACTGAGCACAGGAACTTCCTGAAGAGGGAGACTATGATTCTTGTTAGAAAGGGGAGGAATTGGATGTGATAAGTAGTGATGGACAAACTTCAAAAGGTTCAGGGCTTGTGCTTGTTTTGGATAACCATCCGGGAGCTTTGATGTATATCCAAAGTTTATCTGGACCTCCTGGGCCTGTAAATATTGGGATGGAAATCTTGCAAGAACAGGCTCTCTCGAGAGGTTTTTTCTCTTTTGGTATTTTGGGCAAGTATTTTCTTGTCACGCTAGAGATACAACAAAAATAGTAATGACAAGACATAAGACCTGTTCTTTAAGAGTACTTCATCAAGTCTAAATCAAGAACAAATATAAAAGCTTCTCTTAAAATGCTTTCCACATCTCCAGACCTTCTTGTGGTTAAGAGGGACAAACTTTTAAAGTAAATGGGGAGAAATACATCCCAGTTCTTTCTGAAGCTAACCTTGTGCAAGACCTTTCTGAGTTATTACCTTTCTGGGTATTGGTGTCATTTAATCTACTTTGGTACAATTGCTTTTATGTAAAACATACACAAAAATGCTGCAGAGATTTTTGGATAATGAGATGTAGATCAAGGTAGCAGGAATACTGGCATCCTCTGAAATGTTGTTTGTGTATGTGGCCCTTAAATGAAATAAACCCTAACTTCCAAAGGCCAGGCTTTCCATGAAATCTCATGTATGTTTGAGAAAGTTTTTATATGTGTATGTACCCATGTACATTTCCCTAGTTCTCCATAGGCACGAAGTAGATTATAGCTGCTGAACTGTTTCAATTGGTTTTGTAGAGGAGTGGTTTTGGTTTACCCACTAAAAATATAGTTATAACTAAAATATATATAATATGTATAATGTAGTATAACTAAAATATAGTTATGCGGAATAAAATTTTCTTGGATGATAAGGAGTGGGCTCCTGAAGCTGGTAGAGGGATCTGGCCTCTCTCTCGGGCTGGAGCGACAGAAAGTGGGCACCCTTCTGAGAGCTCTTTCCAAGACTGGCTGGAGATGAATCAGTAGGTTCAGTTAGGTTTGTTTTTGGAAATGTGACCAAACTCCTGAAGCCAGGGATGACCTTCCTATATGTTTGTTTTACTATTGGCAGTTAAAGTCCACACCATTTCTGAAACACCAGCTTAGGCAGGAAAGAGTTTCCCGTGACTGAGTAACCTTGGAGGACACCTAAACCTGAGGCTCAGGCCTGGTGCCAAGGCATGGGGCAGCACCTGCCCCCCTCAGCACTCGGTGCAGACACTGAGCACAGAACCTGCTTTGTTAAAGCATGCAGTGTTTTAGAGAAAGTTCAGTAAAACAGGCCTATTGATTAAACCCACCACTGTTTCAGGTACAGGTGTTATTTGCAGGGTTGGAGAGGAAGAAGTGCCCTCTGCCCTGCCTCTCAGAGAAAGGATAAAACTAGTAACATTTCCACTGTGGCTAGCACAGGCTGGTGGGAGAGGCTGAAAGAGAATGTTCTCCACCATGGTGGCTGGGGGAGAGGAATTTAGTTCCTCCAGATAGGAGTTGCAGGGGCAGATGCCCCAGATGAAGTGTTGCCACTCCTTTTCCCTAAAGACCAGTATGAAATAATGATGGGGAGAGTTGATGTCTGAAAGGCTTAAAAATACTGGTTAATCTTTTGACCGGCTCACTTATGGAACCATAAGCGTCAGGAGCTCTTTAAATGAGTCACAGCAGCACATGGCAACTAGGATAGAAGCAAGACCTGGGGAGGGACTTCCTTTGAAGAGCACGCTGGTCACGACCAAACCGACTTCTTTTCACGACAGAATAAAAAACCCTCATGTCTTTTATGGGGTGAGCCTTGAAGAGCTCTGAGAAGGACCCCAGCAGGTGGGGTTCACTGCTGAGCAGGAGCTGAGAGCTGATCTGTAAGATGAGACTTTGTGGTTCTTCAGTGCTGGGAAAGAGGCCAAAGCTCTTTGGAACCCACAGCTAACAACTCCTAACCTGTAGTCCAGCATTATCCCTTTATGGACACGGTATCACTTAACCATTGGTTAGTTATTCTGAATGTTTGTTAAGAAGCTGTAGCCTGCTATTTCCATCTACCTCATAGGCTGAAGTCGTTGGCTGCCTGTGTGTCCGAGCCAGTGGACCTGGCCGTGTTCCTCTCCCATGGCAGCCAGTGACCTAATCCAGCTCCAAGTCCATGGGAGTGTCTCTGTTGACTCCAGGAGAATCTGGCCAGGGTTTTAGGGACCTGGCAAAGCGCGTGGAGAGCAGCACCCTGAGCTCTCCCAATGAGCACTGCAGCTCCTGTGTGCTGAGGGAGATGCTGTATGCCCAGGGAGCACAGTTTGGCCCCTTCGTAGTAGCAACATCTAAACAGGGGATGGCAAGTAAATAAACCCATACGAACCCAGCCAACGCACACAGCAAAAATTACCATCCTGCTCAGGAAGCAACAAATCAGGTCACACATCGTTGTCAGAACTATTTAAATTGTCATTGGCCATGTCACCCTTTCTTTTTTTAGCTGCTTCAGTAAGCCACGTTTTGGCATCTTTGTACTCAGATGGATATATCTTCAGTAGTGCACATGAAATCTAATGTGTTAGTAACTTGGGGAATAAATTTGCATCCAACACTCCATTATTTTTATCTTGTTTTTCTCTTTAACCAAGTCACAAAAAGTCTACACTTCAATCTCCAAGTATTCCAGAATGGTACAGCAGAATTAGGCAAATTAATTACATATTGACATAACAGCACTAAGAATAGAGATCTCTAAAGAGCTTTGCAAAAAGAGGCTTTTCTACAGATGGAAAAACTTAGACACAGAGTTAAAGTTAGTTCTGTAAAAAAACCCCACAAGATAAAAACAAGTAGTTCAAGTGTCTGCTCATGTAATCAGGCTTGGTTCCTTGGTTGTTTTTTTCCCCAGTGTTGGCTTTTGGCTGCCCCAGAGTTGTCAAATAGGCCCTGGAAACTGGTGGGAAGGTGAGAAGATAAACCTTGCACAGGGTTTCAGGCATTCAAGGCATAAGACTGGCTGAGGTGTTTAAATACCAGATCTAACCAACATCCAACTGAGGCCTTTAATGGGATTGAGGTAGCAGCTCATCACTGGGAAGGATTTGGTTTGCTGCCATCCAAGAATAGGCGCAGAAGACCACCCTTGTCCTCACAACCCCCCTGCCCAGAGGCAGGTCAATGAAGAACAGAGATGTACAGAGCCAAACTGACACACAATATTTGTTAATAGAGAGTTTCTAGATTTGCATGAGTGGGTCTATTCCTTATTTCATCTTCCCCTGAGGCAGCCCCCTTTTCCATGTACTCTCAGAAAGCAGAGACAGCAAGTGGGGCGAGATGCTCACTGCCGTTCTCTCATTCTGTGCTACATTATACTTCCCTATTTTAGGTACTAAACAGGCAATTGGAATGAAGTTCGTGTCTCCTTGGTGTTTCTGACCTGTTTGGCATGCTGGAGTTCCTTTGGCAAAGGGACAGGTAATGTACTCACCACCTAATGAAGGGCACCCAGTGAGAGCTCTCATGTTTCTTAAAAAATAATCCTATTGGTAATCATACACATAGCAGAGTCAGACTTTAAAATCATTGCATCCCTACAGGGGACAGGTCTGTAGAGGTGCTCTCTGTATGGAGCAGGATGGGTCAGTCCCAGTGCCTCTTCAGTTTGGGGCCTCTTCAAAAGTTGTGGTGGAGTTTTGTGAGGTGGGAGTCCCACCACCACATCTCACACCAGCCACTGACAGCTGCAAAATGCTGGCTGGGTCGTTCAGTGCAAGCCAGTGCACAGCTGGACAGTATTCCTTACATTTTTCTCAAAAAAATCTGAAGTATCTTGGGAGAGGAATCTGCATGTTATGCAGGAGGAGAGACAGGGGGCTCCCCTGCCTGCCCTCAGAGCAGTCACCTTCCACACACAGCCACCCTGTCGTGGCAGGGCTGGTTGGGCAGGGGACTATCTCTGCTCCTGCTAAAATGTGAAGCTGGGCAAAGAACCTTTCCCTTTGCCTTGAGAAAGCCAATGGATGGCTGATCGCAGCCAGCTGTCTGGTGACTTGTTTATTTCTCAAGGCATGGTGTTTCCAGGTGTGATAGGTAATCAACCGATTTCCTGAAGGCAGCTGAAAGTTGGGAGTGTTAGTAATGAGGAAAGTCCAGACTCAGTTTTACAGCTGCAGTATTTTACACAATGTTAGTAACACAGTTTGAGGGAAATCTGTAGCTGAGAGAAACAGGAGACTTTTCTGTCTCTAAAGTGAGATGTGTACCAAATATGCAGTCACTGCAGCTGATTTTAGAGATTTTCTGAAATATGTGAGTTGTATATTCTCAAATATTCAGCATTTATTGTCAACTTTTTGAAATTTCAGTAAATCTTTTGTGAGAATTTTGCTATTTGGCCTCCAAAGCTGCTGGGGGAGATGTACAGAGTCCTAAAGGACAGATGAATATGAACTACCCTGGAATTGCAAAAATAATATTTAAGGTATCTTAATTGGAAATACTAAAAAGAATCATGTTAGTTGTAAGGAACCTGAAAAATCAACCCATGTATTTTAGCACCTCAAGGAGCTTTTAAACCCCACACCTAAACCCCTGGCCTTGATTACAGATATCTGATGAGTCAATGTATTCAATCTTTGATCGAAAGGTCACTCCACTGAATTCCAAAACATGCGTAAATTTTTTTTTTTTAATACACATGGAATATTACCATAGTTGTTACTCCGCTCTGCTGAATAGCATCAATTGTAATGCTGTAACAATCTGTGGGGGTGAGGTTTTGCAGCTGGCTGCCTGGTTTGAGCTCCTTGGAGCTGCAGGCCTGCAGTAGAGCCAAGTCCAGGCTCTAACACTGGCACAGGAAGATCTCCAGACTGAGCCATCAGAGGTGGTGCAACTCGGTGTGACAGACAGTAATAGGTGTCTGCAGCCAAGATGTAAGTGTCAAAAATATTAATTAAGATAAAAAAGCACCTGTTCCAAACTGAGAGCTTGAGTTGGAGATGGTGAGATAATGCTAGGTGATTGCATTTGTACCCCAAGGGAGCGATCCTGCAATGGGTAAGATGAATTCCTCCCTGGAAGTGCCCCTCTCTTCCTTGACTGCCAAGGCAGCTGAACAGCTGTTTCAGAGTTGACATCTAGATGTTAGGCAGTAAAACATAACTGAGGTGAATCCATCCTTCGTGCCCAGATGTGATGTGCTGTCTTTGTACATGGAATGTACATTTGGTGCAAGACCTTAACAGAGATCTACAAACAAGGTTAAAGCACAGGCCAGTAATTACAAAGATCACAACTCCTAGGATCTGGATGCTACCCCTCTCGCAGCCTGGGTGTGTGAATCTTGGAAAAGTAATCTTGGGCGGGATTTTTCAGGGTGTTTAGGTGTGAAATCGTGTCAGTTTCAAGTGATTTGTCCAGCTTGTTGTCAATCATTTAGGCATCTAAACGCTGCTAGGATTCTTGTGCTTAAAACTCTGTCTCTTCCCTGTTTTCAACACAGGGACAGCCCCTTCCTGCCGGGCAGGATTATTGTCCCCAGCACGCTGAGGTCTTTGGGTGGCTGATGCTGCTGGTTAAAAGTGCAGGCTGGTCATGAATTTCAGATTGTCTTGCACGTGGTGCAGTGCAGACAGCACAGCCCTCGGGCCCCGCTGTGCCGAGCACAGCCACAACCAACCTCAGACTGCGGCGACAAAATTCCTAGCGCCAACTGGTCTGTGAGATCAGCTGCTCCCTTCCTCCTGGCTTCTTACTCCTTCTGCTGTGTGACTCAAAGGCCTGACAGGAAGCAGCACCCAGGTAGTGCTTACTCTGGGTCTCTGTTGTACCAGCACCAAAATATTTGCTCTGTTCCTTAAAAGGCAGCTTCTGAAGAGAAAAATAGCCAGTTTTCCCTGTGTTGCTGGAATCTGGCTTGAGCACTGCACAGGAGCAGGCAGGGGGATGCGAGTGGGAGCGTCTGTGCACTGCTGGAGCCTCCCAGTCAGTTGCCCATCTCTCCCAGTAGATGATGCTAAAGCGCGATTGTTTTCAGCAATTTTAAGGAAGTGGAAGATTTTATCAGGGGAAATCCGAGGTGGTAAGAAGGCTTCTGGGGCTCAGTGCTGCAGGGGAACATATTGCAAACATCCTGAAAATTCTGTGGATTTTACAAGTTTCCTCTTGTATTGTTTATTAACAACTTGAATAGTAACAGGGTAGAGTAGTAGAGGTTATGTGGGTTTTCAGGATTTTTAAGCAGGCCTACATTTACTTGTGTATTTCTGCAGTCCTTACAGCTCAACCACAGCACCACTTCACACTGTCTTACAGTGCCATTTCTTGACTATCACAGAGCTCCTCACCTTCATTTCCATACCATATCCATACCATATTTCCTGACCTCTGTTCAGGCCAGTCAGACACATTCGAGGTAAGCAGTTTGGAATGAGGTATTTAACAAGAGTTGAAGCTTTCTGATTGCTTTTGAAATGTGCAGAAATGTGTACTGCTAGAAACAAAGCAGCATTTTGCCTGTAAATGCTGCAGAAGTTCAGATATGTTTAAGCTCTGGACACTCTCCGGAGCCAGGAGAGGAAATGTTTCTGGAGTGGGAAGTGTAGGTTCAGATATACATTTCCCTGGAATTTAGGAAAATTACTGGGAGTTTGGCCTAGTCTTTACTTCCATTAGAATTTTTCTCAGGACTTCTATGGCAGCCAATATAATTTACTCTGAAATGAAATTTTAAAGTCCAGAGATTCATCTGGAAGTTCTTAATAAAAACAATAAACATACAAACTTACGCTCACTTTTTTAGTGAGAAAAATTGCCTACATTTTTTCAGTTGGATACTTTTTGTACTTCTACAGCTGAAAAGTCTTTTTTCCCCCTCTTTTAAGAAAAAAGACAATTTATGAGTCTCTTTATGAGACTTCTGGGGTCCACTGTAATGACACCATTTGGTTCCCAGCATCCAGGCCATTAGTCCTGCACTGATGTGCCTTAGGAAACATGCACAAGGTCCTGTCTTCACAGACAATTTAGAACAAAGCATATTTTGGGAAAAGAATATACAGAAAGACAAAAGATTTCTCTGGATCCCATGTCTGGTATGCGGACAGGCTCAGAGGAGAACTTGATTCTTCACCAAGGGCTGGGTCTGCTGGACCGTTATTGCTCCACGTTAATACATTCATCAATTATACACCAGGGCTGTCGGATATAACACCACCTCCTTCCCTCTTCCTAAATTCCTGTAGGCAAACATAATACATGTTGTCAGGGATCCAGCACTGATGTTGCCTTGTCCCTGACTGATGCAGTTCCTCGGGTCAGGAGTATAACCTGGGACAGTGAAGAATGCATTAAGATATATGGATGGGTTTGTTTTCTTCAAAGCCCTTGGACTAGAATCAAATTGCCTGGAGGGAACTTTTAAGAGTCTTTTAGTCTCTTTTAAGAAGAGAGATTCTGCAAATATTACCAGGTTTGCAGTTTTCTTGCACTGAGTGTATTGGGTTTTCTTGGATTCTCCAGAGATGCTGTCTATTTGGTGCACACTTCAAACAGCCACTGCAGAGACTGTTTAATAAATGGAGACGTATCCCCTGCTCTCTGGAGATCATGCTCATCAAACTGGGCTTTCTTCTTCACCCACCTTGGAAAAAGGTTATCTACAGGAATTGGACAGATGGAAGTTTTACAGAGGTAGTGAACAGGATGAACCCAGTTCTATGTGGGCTTTTGTGGTGATGGATGAGGTGGAGACCAAGCCTGGCGGCTGTGGAGCAGGAAAGTTTACTGACAGCAAACTGCAAGAGAGCTGGAAAACAGCCTGGATGGGCTCTTGGATCAAATTCTAAATTAAATGAGAGTATTATCCTTTTGGGATGGGGGGACAACAGCAAGGATGCAAGGGCAGAATGGATAGTGGGATTTGTACAGAAACTCCAGGAGAAAGATCAATAATTACATGAAGTGGCAGTGAATGTGAAGTACAGCATAAGAAGTCTGACAGAATTGTGCCCTTTCCACCCTAAGTGAGGCAAAGTATGAAATTCAGTATGTAAGAGAAAAATGAGACTTTTCTTTGTTGTCAGTGACCCTCAGTAGCTTTTACAAGTGAAGTTGTTATTTAAAAAAGAATGGCAAGAGCTTACTTCACTTTGGACTTTGTCACTATTTGAGAGACTTGGAAAAGAAGGATAAATATGGATTATACAGACTTTAAAGCAGCTAAATGCAATTGCAGAATGAATTACTTCAGTTACATGCAGTTATTAGAGTAAGTGTAAGATGCTATCCTCTTCAAAATGGCCAAAGAAAATAAAATGGGAACCTCCAAGCAATAGTATTCTGACCTCACCAAATGCCTTTGTCTAATTTAGACTGCATTAGCAATTGTGTTCTTCACAAAATCCATGGTAGGAGAGGGGAGGATTTATAGACAGCATAATGTCCTTAAGGGATTCACACAGTGAAATTGTCAAATGCATTTAAAAATACAAAATTAGCACTTTTCATCCATAAATTCCCAAAGGTATATTTTAAAAGGAGGACATTACCTAACTCCATGTGAACTAAATAACTTTAAATCAAATGAGACAATTTATGTTTGGAAGATGTTTACACTTGAAATAAGAGCATCATTTAACATTTTTTTGCCTTTCTCTCATACTGATTTATCTCCCAGGTTTGTGGAGGTCACTCTTATTGATAGAAGTCAGCATTTGTTGTGTTTTGCAATGCAAAAATTCTTTTCATTCCCTAACACTAGAACAATATTTCATTGAATTGCTCTGGTTTATTAGACTAGTTGCACAGATGTCCTCTCTTCCTGAGCCAGATGTACAGAGTGCTGCTTCCAGCTTAGCCCAAACTGGAACATGTTGACAGAATAACATAACTGAGACCAGACATATTGCATTTTACACTAAAGGTCATGCAAAAAGCACAGGCTGCATATAACATGGGCTGTTTTACATAAACACACATTTGGTTCAGCTTTGGTATAGGGATTACTGAAAGAATGCTTGGGGAGGACAAGCTATAAAGCAGTTGGAAGGATCTGGCTGTTGTTGAATGAATTATCCCAAACTGGTACATCTCTGTCAGAACAAGTGTGAAGGGCTCTCTGCAAAAGGAGGTGAGAGAAAACTCTCTCAGAGGCAGAAGCTACTTGGCAAGTTGAACAGGAGATTTCCCAAGGACTTTTCCAGTGCAGTGGGATTGGTTCAGTACTGTCCTTAAATGCTAATACATTTCACCAGCAAAAAGGACTCATCAGAGGAGAATAAGAAATCAAATTGCCCAGCAAGGAAGTTGAATGAACGCAGGCAAAGCCAGGGTGTTCCCAGTGGCTGCAGTATCTGGATGAGAGCTTGAGGGAAGCATTCATGGATCCAGATGTTACAGATGTGGAAGGATTGTCCTTCAGAGCAGCCACAACTTGAAATGAGTAAATGTCACACTCACATGAGCTGAAGAAGCAGACAAGGACCTGGAGCCAGATTAGTTCATAGAATCACAGAATGGTTTGGGTTGGAACAGACCTCAAAGATCATCCAGTTCCAACCCCCCTGCCATAGGCAGGGACACTTCCACTATCCCAGGTTGCTCCAAGCTCTATCCACCCTGGCCTTGAACACTTCCAGGGGTGGGGCAGCCACAGCTGCTCTGGACAACCTGTGCCAGGGCCTCCCCACCCTCACAGGGAAGAATTCCTTCTCAAGATCTAATCTAATGATAGTCTCTGTCAGTGTGAAGCCATTTCCTCTTGCCCTGTCACTCCAGGCTCTTGTAAAGGTTCTCTTCAGGCACTGGAAGGCTGCAATTAGGTGACCCCAAAGCCTTCTTACCTTCTGTTCTAGCAAAAGGGTGCAAAACCAGACCAGGACCAAAATTCCCAATGTTTCTTTGTTAACCAGGTTGGTCTCAAGTGGTAGAAATCTTGCATGATACATGCCATGCTGCCCTCAACCCTGGTGGTAGGGGAGACGGAACAAAACTCCTCTGAATTCTAGAATTCAGCTGTGACTTGCAGCAGGGTTCTTTTGTCTGTTTGGGGTTTTTTGCAAGAAACTTAACCCCTCTCAGTTTTCGGATCTGAAAACTGGTATAACCATTAACATCCTAAGGAGTCTGTTCAGTTTAATTAATCAGTGTTCATAGAGTCTTTGAATTAAAAGTACAGTACAGACTGTAAGTGCCAAGGATTACTGGTACTACAAACAAATGAACAACAGCAAGTGACTATAAGCACACTGCAAAGGAGGAATGTCATTAAGGAAAGAGGTCCCATTTCAAGCTGCCAAATACAAAGGAGTGAGTCATTTATTTTCAGTATGAAAAACATTTCAATGTTGTTCTTTAAGTGATTCTGCTTATGATCATTACTCCTTAGCTAACTGCTATAAATACTTTGAAGTGGTGACACGGTCTTCTATTCCCACCTAGAAATGTGGAAAAAGAGGAGAGGAAAATAGAAAAATAAAAATAGCTGAAGAAGGCATGTCTGCTTTGCCACATGCTAAGTTCAGTCATTTTTGTCTGATGCATAGTTTTGCCTTTTTTTTCCTGAAGGCATCTCTGTGTGTGTGAGGACTGTACTGTCCCATGCTTTGTTGTTACAGTCTGACCAAGATTTATGAGTTGATAACTGTCTAAATTCTGGATCACAAAGCATCATTTTTGTTCTCTCCTGACCTTAGCTGTGACCTCTGGAACTGCAGGCAGAGAGAAATGTGTGACTTGGGTACAGTCAGGCAGGGTAACGCAATCTGCTGGCACTGCTAAAGCACAGCGTCACGTTTCTGTGACACAGTGCATTAAATTGGCCTGCAAAGGAGTAGCAAAGGGTACAAGAGGCGGTAGGAATTTCTGTCTTAAACATTTTCAAGCAATGCCCTGGCTTTCTTGGATACACTCAGTACACCCAGTGACAAATGAGCAGGATATGAGTTAAATTATCAGGTTAGTTTAGCATACAATATTCTGACTGGTTTTTGCAGTAGTCGTGGTTTGAAACAAAACTAGAAATTCTGCTACCTGAGGTTTTGGAGCAGAAGATGTGTGAGGATACCTACACCTGTTTATTTCATTCCTTTCAATGATGAGTGCATTTGCTGTCCACGTTCTGTTTAACGAGGTGCACGAAGCAGGCTGGTCTCTCCCCCCGTGCTCCTGCCTGGCTGCCAGACCACCCAGCCCTCCTGCACCACAAGGGCTTTTCTCATGCACTACCTCACCTATACAGCAGCTCTGTCTGGTCCTTGCAATACAAAATCTTTTAATATACAGCAGGGCTGTCAATTCTTCACTAACATAAGGTTATTGAGATATTTTAACCCTCTGAAGAAGCATCTTTTTCCAAAGAAGGCACTAGAGAGACACTTTTTTAAAACTGGAGTAGCACAGTGGCAAATTGGACTCAGATCTCCGGTAGGAATTGTCTCTATTCCCTTCTCTCGTGGAGGCAGTGACAAATGGCAGCCAAACCCTCTGGATGATGCTGCACGAATTGGCTGAGACAGGATCATTAGGAAAGCACGGGTTTGCTAAGCTCACTAAGTGACAGGGCTGTGTAACTCACAGGGCACAGTGACCAGCAGGCATCACCTGGAGAGCAAAGAAAATCCTTCCTGCTCTTTGAAAGACTGAGCCTATGATCTTTCCTTTGGGAAAGAAGTGGCGGCACATGGCAAGGAACTGGGGGCTCACAGAAACAGAGGAGGCAGAAAATAAAACTTCAGAACTATCTTTCTGATCAAGTCTATTATTTGTTGCACATATGAATTTGCCAATCAGTAAAAATTGATTTTACTCTCAGAGCACTGAGAGTTCTTAATTTGAATTTAGCTTTGAATATCTGCTGCTGGAAATTTGTTGCAAAAGCCAGTGCGCTTTGGCTGGGACATGTGGCCTTTTACCTTGCTGATTCCAGAGGAAAGTTGGTGCTGGTTATTAGGGATGGATTTTTCCCACGTGATAGTGGTTTGGAGAAGAGCAAGAAATAACTTGGGGCTCTAAGGAGGTTCTTGCCTCTGCTATTTTCAAAGCTGTGATTCAGGTCCTATGTGGAAGTGACGGAGGGGAAGCCAAAAATTCCGTGGCTCCTACAGAACCCCTTGCAGGACAGGCACCTTTCTGGCAGGTATGAGGTGAAGGTGATTGGTGAGTTCAGGGTGGGATCCCTGCTCTGTCCCTTCCAACACCTTTAGTGCATTTAGAAAAGAAAAATTCTGGTCTCCAAGTCTGTCACTCAAAGACTTCTTTGCAGAACTATGTTTCTTGCAAAATAATTATAACTGCAAATTAGGAATGGGGGTGTTCAGCACCTCCTTAAATCTCCCTCATATGCATCTAAAATAAAATGAGTGTTGCAAAACTATTGTAACCTTCTGGTATAGGTTCAAGTCAGACATGAAACTGAGATGCTTGTTTAGTAGGAGCAAACACTGTATATGCTTGATTTACTGCCCTTTTCTAATCCCAGCAAACCTATTTTCTGCACTAAACAGTCCAGGGTATTTGTAGCAACTTTAAATGTGCAACTCAAATAAAGCACAGCTGATCTTAGTCACACCAGGCTTTTGTAGCACAGCTTTTGGCCCTGTGGGGTGCCATGCCCTCAGCTCCCAGTGGTGATGCTGGTCTAGAAGAAAAGGCATTCAGGGGTGACACCTGCATGAATCGAGGGACATTTTCCCATTTCCCTCTATGGATCAGTTGGGTTCAGACTAATGTTTCCCAGGGCTTGGTGGGCAAATTGCAAGTGGACAAGAGCAGAGGCATACAAGCCAAAGTTCATTCAGTTGGGTGAACCAAGGTTTTGTTTGCTAGTGGCAGGATCCATCTTTTCTCAAAAATGTTGCTACTCTGAGGTCCTCTAATTGCAGACAGATATTCAGGGACAAGCAGAGCCTAATGTACCACACCAGCCTTACCAGTAATTTCTGGAGACATTACTTTCCAGAATTCAGTGGGATTTGCTCTTATTTAAAGGTATTTTCTAACAGCCTTTTTAAGAGAGCGGTTCTCAAAGCTCTAAAATCTCATTTTGGATGTTCAGCTAATTTATAAAAAGGGGGTTGAAATCAGTGCGACAAATTCTTTCCTAAGAAAGTGAGTGCTTGAGTCATTCTGAGTAATAGCCACATTATGGGTGGCCCAAATCTAAAATCTCTGGGTCAAGAGCAGACCAGAGTCTAGCTGAAATCCTGAGATACCATTTAAACATATACAACAATTATGAACTTCACTTTCCTAATGACTGGAGTCTTCAGCAAGAAAAGGGAGAAGTACTGAATGGAAAATATTACTGTCAGGGTAAATTTTACTACCTGAAGTATTTTATTGACTGCTTCAAGGAAATCAATGCCTTAAGTAAGCATAACTACATTAGGAAAAAAGAGAGATTGTTATATGCATTCCTGTGTGTTAAGTTTCTGCTGTATGTTTTATGTTACATGCAACTTGTTGAGCTGGTTAGGGTTTAGGAAATTCTTGAGAAAGGAAATGATCTTGACATTTGCAATTTATTTGTAAAACAGATGCAGAAACTGAAGGTTAAAAGAAAAAAGATTTGTCTAAGTATACGATGGCATAAAAATTGGAATAAAATGCTAAATAAATCATCGGGACATATATGGAAAATAAATGCATTAGAGCAAATTTAAAATTGTGAAGAATAATTCAAAAGGAGGAAACAAATGCAAGACTAGGCAACACAATATATAGCAGGGACGTGCCTGGACTTTAAGTAGAGTCAGGATGGCTACGTATGTCTGCACTTCACTGCAGAATTCACCAGGGCAAGGACTTAATCCCAACATTTTGCACAGGGTACAGAGGGCTTATGCTCCACATGTTTTAGAAACAACACAGGTACCTATTAATGTTCCAAATATATATTTCTATTCTAACTTCATTACTATGAATTAACACATCAAAAACCTACTTATTTCCAACCATCACATAATCAGAATTTCCTGAGCAGGTCCCAATAAAATCGATGGCATCCTTAGCCCAGCACTGAGGTATCTCAGTGTAGATGTACATGTTTTAAGGACTTCTGGGTCATCATATGGTCAGCAATGTATTTCCTCCCGTGGTTAATCCCTCAGATGCCATGCTATGTTTGCCTTGAGGCTTGTTTCAAGGTCTTGATTAACGCCACCACTCCATGCCTAGTTAAGCTGGCAGAAGCCTGTTCTGCAACCAGAATGGGTTTCCTGTCCCCCCATGCTCTCCAGATGGTTGTTTGTGCTTCCTCCCCCTGTGTCGGCACAGGTGTTTCTCCGACCATGCAGTGAGAGATCAGAAAACTGATCTCGGTGTAACCTGACCTGGTTTAAAAAAGAAATGCCTGGTTTTCTGACAGGCCATTTCCTTGCCTGGGTTGACTGTATGAAAGGGGAGCGACAGCAGGGCTCCTTCTCTGCTCAGCTGCTCTGGAAGTCTGGGGAAGTGCATGAAAATACTTGTGCAGTCTCCAGGTAGCAGTTTCACCTGGATCATGGACCTCCTTGCAGACCTGCACGAGGAGAACATTCACCCACCACCAAGCTGCTGAAGAAGCAGCTCCATCTGCCAATATCGGCCATGTAAGCAAGGCCCTGTGGGATTTGCAGCCACTGTTTGGTAGAAATTGCTGGTGCATACACTCTCCTCTCACGGTGAGGGAACTCGTTACAATAGAAATCAACCCAAACTTTGCCACTAAATACATTCTAATTTTAGACCTTTAAAATCTGGGAAGGTTTCCTCACTCACGAGGTTCTAGGCTGCAGTAGTATTTTGTCAGTTGCATAGGAATAACTTGGTATTTCCACACTAAAATCCAAATCTCATGGTCTCCCGTAGACACTGCAGTTCCTTTTCATTTCCCTCAGATTAGGAATAATCAGTTAATTTCCTAGAGGCTGGATTCAGTCCACGGGAAAGATCATCAAGTGTGAGAAGAGGATAAATTCCTTGGTGGTCCCAGCTTGTTTACAGATCCCATTTTTCATGAGCACAGTGATCTTCCCCCTCGGATCACCTGAAGTGTCCACCACAAGACACAGCCAGGTCTCTCTCCCTGACATGCCAATGATGCTTCTCCCCATGTGATGGCATCACACAGGGAAGTGAAATTGTACACCCAGGTGCCCACTGCATTGTCTGTCACATGACTGGTTACACTGCAGCAAGGCACCTGACCTAACTTTTCCCACTCATTCAAAACTAAAACTATCACGTTGTGCTGGTAACAAGCATTTTGGTTAAATGGGAGCTACAGCTTTGGTAACTGTAAGCAACAGCTCTGAGTTCTGGCTTCTCTGTGTGGTTGTGGTTCCCACACATCCTCATTGTGGTTTATTACCTGAGTTAGGCTTTGGCAAGTTTTATCTATAAGTCTGCTTACCCTCATATGGCTTGGCACAAGGCTTTAGAAAATGGGATAGGTTTTGGGCATCTCCCACATATGGGATGGTACCAGAGCTATTCAGATGACTGGCATTCCTATTGAAAGGACAGAAGATGAATACAATTCAAATTTTTGGGTTGATGATTTGCATTTTAACTGGATGCTATCCCAACTCTAACAGCAAAATCTGTATATTGACCTGAAGTGTGCCTAATAAGGTTTTAAAAACTAATTTGATAAGTTTGTAAAAAAAAAACCCTGTTGTAGAATACAGCTTTCTTCCCAAATATCAACAAGGCTTTTAAGTGTTTTTAAGCTTGATTCCCTGACATCAGGGATTGGTATTTCTTAAACACTATGCAAAGACTGTAGAGGAGAGGCTGGCTGGTTTTGGGCTCAGGTGTGCTCCAAAATATTTTTGTCTCTTTGAGCCCTGTTTTTACACAGGTCCAGAATGACACAAGCTTCTGATGTAGAAGCTCCTGGTCCCTGGCACAGAGGACATTCCCTGCACTCCTGGTGACAGTGAGGGAGGCGGGAGCAGCGCCGTGTCCTTCGTGAGCCTGCTCACCCTGCACTCGTTCTGCCACATGGAGATGCATTGCTGGTGCCTGGAAATGATGCTGGTGTGGAAGGTGGCAGAGCCAGAATGCAGCCGCTTCTCTTCTCATAAATGAACGTGAGCTGGTTTGATTAGGGGTGCAGCAGAGGCATCTGCATCTGGCCTCCCTAACACAATATCTGAAATACACCCTCAGGACCTCACCCCCCTTCCAACATGTTATAATTAATTAAGTCACATGCTTTTTTCTTAAAATAATAGAAAATGCATCAGGGAAAGAAGGTAAAGCAATGAAAAAAGAGAAATATATCATAAGATGGAACAGGCATATCTTAACAAGGATTGAAGGAAAACCAGAACTCTTTCAAGTCTTTGAACTTTTACAAAAGAGAGTAAAGGCAAAATGAATCATTGACACTATAATAATTAGCTCAATTTACAAGCTTTTGTGGAATATTTTTTTTCTCAAACAGCTATTTTGGAATTCAAATTCTATTTCTGCTCTTGTGTTTTCACCTGCGTTTGAGGTAAAGCGTGAAATTTCCTCTAAATGCCACCCCATAGTAGTTCATCCTTAGGATATTGTTTTAAACATAATTGAATTGCTGGGGTACATTAAACATTGCAGCGTTTTAAGCAGGGGAAATAATTTAATGATGTGGTCTTTAAGACAGTTAATTAGGCTGGCATGTATGAAAGTGTAACAAGAACACCACCTACTGTAAAAGTGAATGTTCTACACTCCGAAGCGCTAATTCCTGATAGCTTCACCCTGCATGGAGATCATTAACCCCTTTTTTGTCAAATGTTTTTAGGCAAAATTACTGAGTTTGGAGTTGGTGATCATAGCTCTTGCCTACATTAGCCAGAGGAAAAATCTAATAGGTAAAATAAATCACAATCGGTTTAAACATCAGGAGCGATCCTTTCTGAAAAGATTATTCTGGGGTCTGATACAAGTCATTTTCATAATGATGATGGATTTTTTATCTGGAAATAGTAAGGATTTAAATAAAATTTCTGGTGATGTCAGCACAGTTTTTAGAAAATTGCTTGTGGTGACCCTTCTGCAATATTGCTGTGCTGCTGGCTTGATTTATCCACCATAGGATGGGCTGGAAGGGATAATGGCCAGCACTCGCTTTGTGACCTCAGCAGGAGGTGACAGAGGTCGTGGTGCAGGGAAATTTCTGTGGTCTCTCCATAGCTCTCAAGCTCTGTTTTTGAGGACAGCCAGCAGGATCCTCATCTCCCAGGCAGCCTGAGCTGGTGGGGAGCCAAGTCCCACCGAGCACCTCGGGGTCCAGGAGCTCTCCCCTCCCTGAGAACTGCTGGAACTTTGCAGCATTTGCCCACTCATCCACATTTGTCTCAAAGCAAGGCAGGACAGAGGCTTCCCAAAAAAGTCTGCAGGATTGGACCACCCAGAGTCTTCAAAACGCCGTTGCCAGCTTTTATCAGAACTCACACAACGTGTGGTGTGTCTTCGTCTTTTAAGCTTTGTCTCTTTATCTTGCAGTAGCAAAGCCGTGATATTTAGTGGCTGTAATAACACTCCAGGTTTGAAATCCCCAATCCTCAGGGATCTTTTGCTCCTCACATGAAAGCCACTTACAACTAGTTATAAAGGACAACAGAGCTTCAGATTTTCTGTATTGCTGGGACAGTTGTGCCACAATTCAGTGAGATGGTAACGCCTTCCACTAAGTGGATCAAAAAAGGAGAGAGAAATTGGATGGGGAGAAACAGTGAGGGAATTCTTCAGGGAACAAAGCATAACGCTGGCCCTGTTGAAGGCAGTAGAGATGTTGTTCATATTTCCAATAGCTCCTGATTTTACTCAAAGTCACTTTCTGCTTTTATGTCTGCTGCTGAAAGTGTTGAGCACAGCAGAATTTTCTCTTCCAGTCAGAGAGCAGATTTCGTGTTTTGCAAGCGACGCTGAGCACTGGCAGGGACGGGAGCATTCCTGATTAAACAAACTCCCTAATAGACCAAGTCTTGCGCTGCTAAACTCGCATGCATTATTGCGCAGGAGGCCGAGCATATTTCAGCCACAATGATGGAGTGGGCAGCACTCTGTCAGATCAATTATGTACAAGGCCCATCTTCTCTATGATTCCCTCGATTTTTCCTCCTGACAGTTCACCTTGTGCCCAACCTTCTGTTCTCACAGAGAAAAACCTGCAGACAATAGAAAACCTAAGGCTGTTTTTCCTTGCCACTAAATGGCATAAAGTAACTCTTTCCTGTCAGGTTCCTCATGACTTTTCACAGAAATTTATCTTCCCCACTTTAGGGGATTTATAGCCTTTCTATGACTTTCTTCCTGTTTTTTTTGGTTCTCTTTGGTAATGTCACAAATACAGTGAGTGCACACCAGAGTGGTCCCTGCACGTTAATAGCACTGCAGTCCTCCAGCCAGCTCCAGCCTCAGTGAGGAGCGGCTGTGCTCAGACACTGCCCATGTCCCATTCCAGGGCAGGAGACCCGGTCCGTGCTGGATTATGGCCTGTTCCACATCCTGCCCATGCAAAGGGCACTGAGATCAGGTTTTAGCAAATATCTCTGTTCATACCACTGCCCATGGAATACGAATCCTAGGAGAGACTGTTCAGTTGCCAGTCAATTATCTGATGCAAGTGGCCTCAACCATTTATAATCAGTTCTGCCCTGCAGTATTTAATTCAAAGAATGAAGCTGAATTAATAAGTGAGGACCAGTATTGGACAGACTGCCCAGATTAACTCAAAGCAGATTTCATGAGAGTTAGGTGCTGAGTAAAAATGAACTGAGTGGTGTGAGCTGGGGCAGCCTCAGAGAAACAAACTGAAGCTGGTGTCTCATCTTTCTCCATCCTGTAAATCAAACTGTGCAGCTGGGTCAGCAAAATAGGCTTGGCGGTGTCGAGGCTGAAGAATACCAGGGAAAGACAGCAAAGAGAGAAGCTGTTGAACAGCTTAGGCAAACTTTCTTTTATTCCTTCTGTGCAGAAGGAGGAAATATTGGAGCACATGTTGAATTCCTGTGAACTCACTTGCGTGCGAGCAAAACCAACACAAAGCTCAATTAAGCAATCAAGTCCATTGTTACGGACAGGGTTAGATTCCCCATCTATCAGAAGTAGTACCAAACTGAAACAAAGCTCAGACAGATGTGTGTGTACAAACACAAACCAGAAGCGATGGCTATCAGGGACCTCCCGGAGCCCGTACAACACACTGGTGGTGGGAACTGTTGGAGCCATCCCTGCAGATGAAACTTCAAATGAAGGGTTTTGGCTTAGCTAAACTGTTCCAAAAAAATACAGCCAGTGTTTGTGATGTGTGCAAGGGGAGAGAGCCCCACACTGCCTGCACAGGAGAGGAGCTGCCTTGGAGTTGGTGCAAAGCACTTTAAATGCAGCCAGAGCAGTCAGGAGCCCCAGGGAACTGAGGCTGCAGACATCGCTCCAGCTGAGGATACGAACGCATTTTTTTGGTTCAGATTGATATCTTCCACAGATGCCTTGTCTTCCCAACAAACTAGCTTCCTTTCCTAACCTCCCTCTCCTCTGATCAAAAGACTGTCTTTTGATAGGGCAGAAATTAAGCTGTTTTTCTACCTGTGTCACTTGAACCTGTGGAGAATTCAAGGTCCTGATAATGTGGCTTTTCCACAGTCTTTTTTTACGTCTCACCATTTTCCGTTTTACTTTGATCTGAAGGGTTCTGCTCTCACTTTCCAATCTCACTTGTCTCTCCCTCTGTAATGAGAATCCAGGTAGCAGATATATTGTGTGATATACTGTGCCAAGCAGTCACAACACTGTTGGATCACCATGTTATGGAATAAAGACTACACATGGCAAGTGCAAGATTTATCCATGGGAAGTCATTACATTCTTTGATTGAGAAATAATACTCTCCAAGACAAAGTTAACATTTTTGGTCTCTGATACCCAAACTGATTTGAAGAAGGAGATGGTGCATAATAAAAAATTAAGTTTCAATAGCTAAGAAATACACAGCAAAATGTTTTCAAATATATGTAACTGCTGTTATGTGGTATGAAATTTTTTTTTTATAGCTACTTGATTCTCCTATGACTAGAGCAGAATCTTTTTTAAAAAGTGTCCTGGAATGAGCAAGGTTACATCTTTAAAGATATCTCATGTATCTTTAGCAACAAAGAACAATGAGTCTTTTCTCAGTGGAAAAGGTCAGCCCTTTATATGGTCTCTGATATTTAAGGTTTTAATTAGAGATCAACTATGTAATGATGGTGCCTGATGGTGCAGTGCTCTGTGCTGTAAGGCTAACTGCAGACAGCCTGAGTCCTTGAATGCTTTTGCTTCCTATTTGGGCGTATTTCTAGTAAATTGCTAGAACTACAGACCACTAGGTGAAGTTACAACCTCTAACCATGATTCCAGTGAAGAACAGTGAAAAAACCAATCAGCTGGAATCTGGTGCTGAAACAGAACAAAGTTTACCTGAAAATTATGAGGCAGTGACTTGAGAAGATTTAACCCTGCTGGAGAGCTCTGTAATTCCAGTTCTTACCACTCCTGCCTTTCTGCTGGCTGCACTTTGGAAAGAAGGGGCCCAATAACCTACATTACAAGTGAATATTTCAATCTGACAGCTCACTCTCTCTGACAGCAGTGCTGTGACAACACGTCTGGGTCAGATTCAACACGATTATGTAAGCCACCAACCAAACCTTTTTTTGAATACATTAAAGGCTGCTTAAGTACAAAACCCACCCATGCAAATCTTAAAATGCAGGGAAATATTTGGCTAAGGAGAGCTTTGGACACCCCTTTGTGCCCACACATTATAGCAAGCAATCACACCGAGAAACAGCCTCCACAAGAAACTCTTTGCATTTCCAGAATCCAAGAAATCTAACATATGCCCAAATTCCTCTGCAAAAGGAACAAACCTTAACTCTGACCTCAGCTGGAAGTTGGCATTGCCAGCTTTGGAAGGGGAAGCTCTGACTGCTGGCACCTTTTGGGTGGAAGTAGACAGAAGAGGAAAATCAGCTCTAGAAAAAAGTGTGCCTGGACAATGTGGGCTTTTTTCCAGTCTACAGCATAATGTACAACATTTCTTAAATCAGTAGTTTGTATCCAGGACTGGAAATGCCGTCTTTGGTTTCTGGGAAAGGGATGAAGGTGGGACATGGTAGGACTCAAGGTGAGAGACCCCTGTCCCTTCTGGCAGGGCTCTGGTAGGTTTTGGCCAGAGGTACCAGACAGATGGTTGGTGTGACTGGAAGCTCAGCCATTTCTTCTGAGTTGAAATCCTTTCTCAGTGCTTCTGGAGACCTTCAGCTGCATTTTATTTCTGACCTGACCATTCTGAATTTGATTTAAAGAGGGCACTCATAAGCAGAGAGAAAGCTGTTCACAAAGGGCTTTGGAGCACTTGGACTTGTTTAATATTAGCACCTCAGAGTCTTCCTGTGCAGGCAGCATTTCACAGCTCTTGAAACAACTTGTCATACCACTGGTCCATCATCTTGTGCTACAGCCATTTATCCAACCCAGCCATCAACCTGTCTGGGCAGGACTGGGGACACAGGGGAACCGAGAGGGAAACTGTGGTTGGAGGAGCCGTGTTCAGAGCTGCGGTTACGGCACAGGGACTGGATGCTCTGGGGTTTGAGTGGCACTGGCAGGGCTGGCTCCAGGCCAGGCACTGCGATGGCCTGAGGGACACGTCCCTGCAAGGACAAGGGCTCTCAGCTCCTGAGGAGATATCACTTATGAGGCATATTTCATGCCCTCAACAGCGGCCTCTCTCACCTGAATGTCATGTCAGTGTCACCGGTTCTTGCTGAATTTGGAGCTCAGCAGTTCCTGGGAGCTGGGAGCATCTGCCTGGAGTCAGGATATTGCTTATCAGCATCTTGGTTCTTTAGGAGGCTGATTCTCCATACTCCTGTTGAGCTGTTACCCAAAGGCTTTCAGCTGAGAGAGAATGAAATGCTTTGCACCCTACTCATAAAGGGCTGCTGATTCCTGGGCCACCAAGTCAAGACACCCAGACTAGCTGGGACTCTGCCCATGCTCCCTGGAGGCAGAACTGAGCTCACCAGGTGCACAAGACAAGAAGATGGAGCAGAGAAAACCACTCTAGTAGGACACATGGGCAGGAAGGGACTTTACTCTAATGAGGTCGCCTTGGTACCATTCCACAGTCATTAACAATACTAAAAAGAAATTAAACTGAAAGAAGATCAGCCAAGTTCCTGTGATGTTGAAAGAATGCAGTGACAAGGAGCCCCTCACAGAAGCACATATGTAGCTGTGGGTATTGTACCAATTCCTCAAGTTAAAGGAAAATTAATTTACTAACAAGGGCTGTCCCCCCTTTCCTTAAAGTGGGACATGGTGGCAGATCTTGCGTAACACTACTAGGGTTAGTGGAGGTACTTTGAATTTGCAGACTTTGCAGATCTAAGCAGACTTTGGCCCCTCTGGTTTTAAATGCTCCAGGAAACTTGCAGTTCTCATGCAGAATAGAAAGTGGTCACAAAACTAAATTTTGTCATTTCCTCATCATTCACTGTGTAAGCAGGCAAAGAAAACACACGTTGTGCTGCTTTAGAAAGGAATACTCTCTTTGGGGCTACCAAGTAAGAACATCATGTTTCATATATGTGATATGCAAGGTATTTGATTATTTGTAAAAATCCCTGTGATTCAGCAGCACTGTGGGCTCTGTGAATCAGGGGGTGATGTGAAGGGATGTTTATTTGAAAGTCTTGTCTCCCTCAGCAGCCCACATTGTCTCTAATCCTCAGAGACCTGCTTCCTCTTTTCCAGAAACAAGATCTTTCCTGCACAGCCTGGTTCCTGTGCTCTACTGACCTCCCTGCCTCGGATTTTGAGGAGGTTACACATCAGTGTAGGAGTTAGGTTCAAGTATGAGTTCTTTGACAGGGGTGTAAATTTTCTGAGGTATGATCTACACATGTGAAAATATGGTTATTTGTTTTCTTGTAAAATCAGCTGCTGTTGCTGATGGTAAGGAAGAGAAATTTGGCCATCACCTGCACCAAGTAGCTGCAGTTGTACCAGATTCAGGCTGAGAAATGAAACTCTTTCTGAAGGAGACATTCACAGAGCCATCGATTGTTACAAGAACAAATAGGGCTGATTTCTGAACTCCTGTATAACACAAACAGCCATGCTGATGCCTTTTTAACCTCAGGCTTATCTTTCAGAGACTCATTTGCTCCTAGTATGAACCCAGATGGATGAGCTACTTATAGGCATCTCTTATCTCCCAACAGATCTACAAGGGAAGGAGACCTTGCTTCTGAATTTTAAACACATAGTCAGCTTTCATTTTTAATGGACATCCAAATTCTTGTGCTCTAAGCAAAGGGAATGGAAATCAGTACCAAAAGAGGGAAAGATGGAAGAAAATAATTTAATTTCTGGTACTTTAGTTTCAATAATTTTATTAGTATTGCCCCTGTGCAGTCACATACTGCTCTCTATTACTTTCCTGTACTAGCTGCCCTCGTAAGAGTAAGAGGCACAGTGGCCCATGACTGGGTAGGTCAGCATTTTTTATTTCCTTTCAGCTCACTCTAATGAAAAGCACATGCATCCAGTAAATCTTGCCTTTTCCCTTATTAAACCAGTCGATGTTCATTACTGAGGTCTGTGCCTGGCTGGGTGGGAATCAATAAGATGATCCTTTTAATCGCCTTAGTAATCAACAAGCTATTTCTTATTTCAATCTCAGCCCAGTAGTCATTGAAATCCAGTGATTTATCTGCATTACACGTGCACTCACACACAGAGTAGGGAGGTTTATGTGTGTACAACTAGAGAGGGAAAGGCTGCATTTTGCAGTACACTTTAAGTGATTGTGCCAGAGAAATACCCACAATGTCATTATTTACTTGCTGGTACCCAGTACCCCGCGTGCCCAGGATGACTGAGTGGGAGTTGGATGTTATGCCTGCAATGCAATGGATGAAACAGCAGAAAATAAAAGGATTTTAATGGAGGGAATGGCCAAAAGGGCCATTTTACCTGCCCTAAACCCACCTTCCTGATTTTCATTCTCATTCCTATGTCTGCCTCATCCAGACAGAGAGCACAGCATTGCTGAGAGCACACTGTGAGCACAGATCTACTGCATAACTATGGGCAATATTTGCCCCTTGGTGCCTCATCTTCCCCAACTGTAACACAGGGATAGGTAGGTTGATTACCTGTAAAAACTTCAAAGCATGCTATTGTACAAGAGCATTAGTTCTGGATAAATCCTGACTGTGTTTCAGAATTCAACGCTGTAGTTCCAAAACTTCCACAGATGGAGGGGAGGCTCCTGCCAGCTTTCCTCTGTGGAGAGGTTCTGGGATGTTATTAGGGCTGGTTGTCTGAGTAAGGATTGTTTGCACAAGTGAGCTAAGCGTGCTGGTGATGTATCTGTATGAAATTTAGTTTGACTGCCCAATCAAAGTATTTGGGCAGGAATAGCAAAACCCTGACTGTGTTGAAATAAACAGCAAGTGTTCTGTTGATTTTAGTGATTTTACCCTATATTTTCTTGCTGCTGAATGACCATTATAGTATGAATCATGAAGCGTGTTAATAGATGGAAAATTGGACGCAGGGACTTTTTCCTGCTGGTTTATAAACTTCGGTTTTGGGAGAGCAGAAAATGAAAGGAGAAGGAGAAAGAAAAAAAAGTCAGAGTGCAAGTGCATCAAGTGCAGGCGTCGGAGCATCTTTCAGCTGTGCCTCCTGTTACGTAAGGCTGGGCTGTGTTTGGGCTGCAACTCGACACTGCCCCTTTCTCCCCCAAACAGAGCTTTTTCTCATAAAATTCACTCAGGCACTTCTTCTCAAGTTCTTCATACACTTTTCGCAAGAAAAAAGAAATCATTCATATCTCTCAAAGAGAGTCTCGGATTCTTTAGATATTTTCCATTATAAGCTTTTGGCACCATTATTACCCATGGATCAAGTTACTTTTCTGATCCCCCTTCTTTCATCTACTAAAAATGGATTATTTCATTATTAGCCTGGAACCGTTACTGTTCACAGAGATCAGGTCTGTATATGAACAATGCCTCCCCCAGTATATTACTGAAAATCCTGCGGCTGTTGTAAGGTTTCCTTTAAACACTAGAACTCTATTTTTTGTGAGATCTGCGTGGTGGCAAAGATTCTGAAAGGCCATTCCTTTTCTCTCAATTCTATAAAAGCTAAATATGGCTGTTTTCAATAGTTTATGGAAGATCTTAACTGGTTTGCATGCACAACACATAGGAATATGTGTATATATTTGCAATATCTAGACTGACATTTATTGTAATTTGACTTTAGTTTAACTATTTAATTAACAATAACTATAGCTTAACTATTTAATTAACTGTAATTTAATGTTGCTGTCATGTCAAATCTGACAGTGTATTAAAAGAAGTCCAGGGAAAAGTGGCCAGCCAGAGTCACTCTAAAATTTTTTATTTGAGCAGTTCAGAGAGTGGGGAACACTTTTGGCTGTTGTGTTTCCAGTTTCTATTTTTCTGTTCTTCCTTTTCTATCAGAAGCGCATCTGTCCACATGTGGATCTCGATTTAAGAAGCAGGGAAGTCTCTGGGAAATAAATGGAGACCCACCTCACGAGCTGGAAAGGGAGCGTTTTCATATCACTGTAGGAGACAGTCCTGCTCTCCTGTTTCTGCCCCACTTGCCAGTTTCTGTGGTGAAAACTACCCCCAGCATCAGAGATCTCACAGCTGTGGAAATCTATGAAATAGGGCAGAAATCTCAGTCTTGCAGGTCCTGGCTCAGTGCCTTCAACTGCACACCTATTCCTGCTTCCCCCCCAAGTCCTTCATGCAGACAGCAACAGTGCCAAACCCTAATCCCACTGCCAGCACCTCTGCTCCATCTTCTCGGAGCAAAACATCCTCTCGTGCCCTCCAAGTATTTTCCTGCAGGAGAGCACCTGTCCTGTGAGAAGTGGGCTAAATCCTTCCAGTAATTTCAGCAGGGACCACCGATAATAACAGAATCATCACAATGGTTTGGGTAGGAAGGGACTTTAAAGCCCATTCCCCATTCCACCCCCTGCCATGGGCAGGGACACCTTCCACTATCCCAGGTTGCTCCAAGCCCTGTCCAATCTGGCCTTGGACACTTCCAGGGATGGGGCAGCTGCAGCTTCTCTGGGCACCCTGGGCCAAGGCCTCACCACCCTCACAAGCAAAAATTTTTTCCTAAATAATCCTGAGCCCGTGACAATTTCTAGACACCAGCAACACGGGCAGTGGCAGAACAGATGGAACCACAGGTAGAGCACTCGCTTCCCATCCCCACTCCTCTGAGAGAGCTTGAATTCTTTATGTCCTCCATGTGCCTGCTAATTAAAGTGTCTTATCTGGTTAGACTCCATCATAACTTGTTTTCTACTTAATATGAGACAAATGGTTTACATAGGTAGAGACCTGAGTTAGACACTCAGTTCCTACACAAATGAGGTGATTTAAATATTTTTAGGATTCATTTATAATGACCTGTTTTCTTCTCTCTTTAATTGAACACTTTGCTTCTTTTTACTTTCACGTTCCCTCCCTTCTGTGTGTGCCATTTCTATCCTCATTCAATCCCATGTTGATGAGGCAAGAAAAAAAAACCCAGAACACCCCACCATCAATTCCAGTTGCCTAGGTTTGATTCCAAATCTGGAATTTAGCAGGAATCCTCCGTTACGCTGAATTATCGCACAGAGGAGAGCGTAACATCTTTGTGGGATGTGGGCTCTTCCAGACTCTTTGTCCTCCATGGTAATGTCCCAATCACACTGAAGTGTTCCCAAATGTGCGAGGACTATTTAAGCTTTTTAAATGCCGTCCTCCAAAAATCACTCCACATAAATGTTTCATGTCTCTCCTCTGCGATGCACAGGCCCCAAACATTCAGCTGTGAGGGTGTTTATATTTGTGGAACTCTCTTGAACATTTGCTGTGGATTTCAAACAGCTGCTACACTGAAGCACTGGGAATAGTAAGATCATGAATATTCAGGTGAAGCCACTGGAATGAACAGCCGTTAATAGAATAAATGCCTAAACAGTTGTGTAAGGCTTATTAAGACCTATTGGGGCTGAGATAATAAATTCCCTCTTTGACATGTTGCAACTACTGTAGTTTAAACATTTTGGACCACCTCTTCAGAACTGAAAGAAAAAATTATGTTAGTTCTGTGTGATAACACAATGAAACACCTGGAAGGCTTGGCGCCTGTATTAGATTTGGCAGGGAGATTGTAACATGCTAGCTCATCCCTACTTAAAATCATGGCACTGTTTATTGTGTTAGTTGTCAAGGTTATCCAAATTACATACAGTCTGGACTGAGCACACTTATCTCATTAGAGAATATATTTTTTACTATTTTCTCTTCAAGTTTGGAAATAATAATATTATACTTTTGCAACGGAGCAGTAACATGGACAATCTATTGCCAAGAAGAGAAACTAATCAGAACATTAAAACAAGCGAAAAAACACCAACCCCAAACCCATTCAGAGTTTTTTTTATCCCAAACCCAACAAAGTTCAGGAAACCAGCACCAGCAGCCTGGCTTTGAGCCTTGACAAAAGATGGGCATCCCTGCAACTGACGGGCCAGCTTTGGGGACTCCTTGGTGGCTGCTGTAACTCCAAAGCACTCCAAATATCCAGAGTGGTTAATTGTTGCAGGAGAATTGTCTTTTCCTTTGAATTTAGCTGTCACGTTGCATTATGCTGTGCTGTACTGCCTGGTTCTGGCACACTGTGTCACGAAACATAAAATCCAACAGGATGCAGTATAAGTCTTGCAGGTTAAAATTTAAAGGCAAACTCAGTAATATTTGATCAGTTACCTGCTGTCGGTTCAGATAAAGGGCGTTTGATCTCCATGAGCAGGGCTAACTTGTTAGAAGCAAACTTGCACATGGCACAGGGCTGCTCTCAGCTCTGCAGCAGCGTGAACTGGGGAGTGTCAAAGCAGCTCAGGTGCACTTGGAAGTGTTAAAAATTAACCCACCTGGCTCTTTTTTTAATGTTTGAAGAAAATGACCAAACGATATCCCTATTTACTAGTCTCTTTGTGTGACAAGCAGATTCTGGCTAGTTGTTTCAAAAGGAAAATCACCTGAAAAACTCAAAGGAATGATTTAATTCTGCTGAAATTTGTACAACCCCCCAATTTTAACACACTGCACTTTCAGAGCCTTTTCTGGCAGCACTGATGGGCTTTCCTGATCTGGTTGCATGAACAATCTCAGTGTGTTTGTTGACTGCCCACACGTATGCAGCACCTGTATAAATCACCATCTGCATGAAAGCATCAGAAGCTGGTCAGGATGAAATAAAAGCTAAAATCCCAACATTTCCCTTCATCCCTTTCCCCACACTCCTGTTTTTCTGTGACCTGTTTATCAATATGAGAACCAAATCTGTTTCGGAAACTTCAGTGTCATGGTTACATTTTGGGAGGAAGGAACAGATGGAATAGATTAATTAGTCAAACTATGTTTAAGTAGAAAGGCATTTCTTTCCATGAGTAGCCAAAGGCTAGAAAGAACATATAAGGGACAAGGAGAAGTGCCTCAGGACTTCTTCCTTGCTGGAACGGCTTCCCAGATTCAGACTTTCAGCAGCATAAAGGGTCTTTGATTTCAGCTCCTATTAAGAAGTAGGTCAGGAGGTGCTTGATTTGCAGGAGGGCAACTGCTCCCTTCAGCTTATTAAAAGTAGCCACTCCAAAACATTTCCCACATGTTATTTTTATAGGGACTCTGGTGTATAAAGATTCCAACCAGCTACTCCTGCAATCTGTAGGGAAGCAAATGTCCCTGCTGCTGGGATCCATCCCTGCTTGCTCTTGCTCATCAGCAAGCGCCTGCCTAATACAGTGCACCATCATCTGTCTCCAGTTTTCCAGAGCCTTGGGCAGATCCTCATTTCATCACCTCCCCATTTTTCCTGCTTGGAACAGAAGACTTGCCACCGCACTTCTGGGCTCGGTGTTGTGAGCTGCAAGGAAGCTACGCCAGACACAGCACTGCCTCAGAAATTCAACACGACTTTGTTTAACACCAGTATTGATCTGTGACTGGTGATACCACCCTGTGTGAGAAAACAAAGACTGCAGTACAGCTGGTTTGGAAATCAGGTTTCAGTGGGTAACTCCAGCCTGTTTCATGCCTGTGTCCAGCCTGGTAGCATGCACTGCAAGGCTTTTGGCTTGGGTTCAGTCATCCTACCTAAGAGTAGATACTTAAACAAGACACCTACCTGAGGATTATGATCATAGTAATATCCCTTGCCAGTGGAGAGGAATATGCCTGTCCTGAATGCAATTTAGTTTGTTTTATGGGCTTGTTTTTTTGCCACAGATTGCAAAGGGGGTCACTGACAACCTGACTTAGGTACTCATCGGCTGAACACCAGGCAGAAGAACTCAGCCCCTTCTTCTTGCTGATTTGGTTTCAAAGGCACAATTCCCACAAGTAATGATATTTACCAACTAAAATGTGTTAATTCTCCCTCTGACAACTTTCAGAGATTGGGTTTTAGTGCTGTTTCTGTTTTTATTTTCTGTCACGGACAGAAGGGGAAGATGGGCAGGAGTCTGGGATGGAAACAGTTATTTCAAATAACTAAGTCAGGCAAGATTTTGGCCAAGAGGAAGATTTAAATCTAACCCAGATGTAGCTCACTGGTGTCTGGAACGGGAGAGATGGTCCCAATCACAGAGTAGCACCCAAGGCTGGCTCAGGAAGCAGAGGGATGTCTGTTGGTTGAGAAGAAAACTGTTTGCCTAGCCCCCAGCCAAAGGAAATGTCCCGGGACTGCAGCTGGGCAGTGCAGGATCAGGGAAAGGACGGAGCTTTGAAAGCAAATCCTGCTGGCTTCCTCTCTCGTTGGCAAAGGACAGAGTTGAAATAAGTAGGAGCAGGGTCTCAGGAGGAGGAAGAAAGTCTTTTACTTATTGTGTGGTGTCTGAGCAGGGGTCTGTGCCCGCTCCCTCCCTGGTGCCCTGGGCTGAGCTGGCACGACCCAGGATAAATCTGTGCACTCCCCTGCCTCATCACTTTATCCTGGAGCAAGGAGACAGCTGTGTATCAGAGAGGTATCCCCAAATGCCAAATGTCTGAGAGGACAGGTACATGTGCATCAATACACCAGGTGTGCTTGTACAGCAGGCTTGACTTTTCTAAAAGCAGCTTTCTGAGATAGGCTTAAAAAATGGCTTTAAAGTCACTCTATTTGTCATGTCTATGCTACAGTTATGAGGAGAAAGAAGGTGGAAGGCAAGCAAGGAAACAAAAAAGAGATTTTTGTCCCGGTTACCTTGCAGTAACCCTGGATACTAAGATCTGGAATAAACCTCACAGTGGAAAACACTCGGGGTACTGTACTCGTTGTGTGGCTTAGTCTCAGCAAAACAGATGGGAAAAAAAAAAAAAAAGAAATCACAAGAGGTCTGTTTAGCAAAGCATTACTTGAAAGATCAAAGAAACAACATGTAGATTGTAGTGATCATTGATCAATAGTAAACTAAATTTTTATGTTTGTAAATGGTGCTATGTGCTGAGAAAACCTGGCTTGCAGCTCCCTTTATCTCAGTCTTGTCACCTACTTTTCTAGAAAACTGAAATCACATTGTTCAAAATATTTGGCTCCAAGACTGACATTAACAAGGTGAAACAGAGCAACCAGAGACCTGCTGATTTTAGCTTACACTTCTAAAATTCTGACCTTGGCTGGGAACATCTTAAAGCCTTTGGCTGAGACATGGGCATGATCCCATTACAAAATATAGGTTAACACCAATGAACCCAGACCTGTTTTGAAGGCCTTTAGAGTGATGCTGTGTATTTATGTAATAATTCTTCTTGAATTCAGACATTGCACAGAGCTGGAAAATGGATTTCAGTCTTTTCTCACTTTGCTAACCTCCTTTGGGGGTGAGGATCCATGCACAGGGAATTTAAGGCCATGGAGAGTAGGTTTGCTTTACTAGTGGCTTTTCATGGACTTGTTGGGAGTAGTCTGTGAACCCTTGGGTGATTTCATCCCAGAGGCTGTAAGCCATGGTGGTATAATTTTAGGATGGGGGTGTGGTTATTGGATTCATAATAGCATTAACTCATCTCTCTTTGTATTTTTCTTTCAAGAAAGGAATTAATGGAAGCAGGAGTTTTTTCAGAAGGGGGTTCTTGGGTGCTTGCTGGTGAAAGGGTTGTTGGGAGTGGGGGCACAGGGTCAGGATTCCAGGGGATACAGGAGTGACATCCTGGAAGGAAAGAAATGGAGCTCATAAGTGAAAAGCACTTCTTATTTGGGAAAGCAGAGTGGAATGACCTGGGTAAAAAGTCCAGGGGATAAATATGGGCTCCCAACTTCATTGTCACCCCTGCACATGCATCTTTCTGGGGAAAGAGTGAGCACTTGGCATGGTATGAAACCCCCTGGGAAATGCCCCTGGGTCCTGCGTGTCTCTGCTAAGCAGGGTCAGCTAAATACAACTGAGGAGTCTGCAAAAGCTCCAACAAAGCCTGGCCCAGCCTCCCGGGGAAGGAACTGCCATTCCTTGAAACCGCTGTAACCATCTGTAATCTGATTTTAACACTTTGCTACCACTGATGTCTCCCCAACACTGATTCCAAATGTGGCAAGTCTCTGGTGCTGTTATCAGCCAGCACAAAGCCAGCATGAAGAAACCCCATCACTGAAAAACCTGCACAATTAAAACACATCAATAAATAAATGTATTTCATCTATACTTCAGTAATCAAAAAGCCTGGCTGTTTTGCCTTTTTCCTTGGTAAATTGGTATCCTCGCTCACAATCTGGGTTCCATGGATACCATGAGCAACTCCAACTTTGTGCCTTTAATGCTTGCACTGTAGAAAATGCTGTTTAAATATTCATGCTGACCCTAGAAAGCTATCCACTCGGCCATCTGGAGGACTCTCATACCCCATCCACTGGTGTTTTATTTTGAAGGATATATTCTGATCACACTGACTTGGCTAAATAGACTATTGGTCCATTTGTTTTGTAACTGCTATTTAGTTACCTCTCAGGATGTCAGCTCAATTTATCTGTGTGGAGGAGAAGAATTCTTCAATAAAACTATAGATAAATAGGAGCAGGAGCTGCGGATGGATAGGAGGTTACTCATTCCCACTGTCACTGCCGTGCATGGAAGTGACCTTGTCTGGAACCAGCTAACCTTGCACCTTGCGATTCACATGAAAATTCAAAGCCAAACCCTGGCAGGTCAGAGGGAGAACCCAGCCTTGTGTTTAAGGAAAAAAGGGATTTGCTTGTTCAGGCAGTGCTGGGGTTGTGTACTGCACAGGGACACAGAGCATTCTGCCCTGGGCTAGAGGGAAATGAATGGAAAGGGAACACATTTAATTTGAAGTGGGAAGGAAAATGAGCATGTGACATCAGAGAGGGCCAGAAAGAGGAGAAAATGCTCCGTGGAGCAGAGCAGGCAAGGTAGAGGTGTCACAATACTGCACCTGGTCTTGCAAGGAAGGGCCAGTTCCTCAGGGCTGCCTGCCTGTGATGCCTTGAGCTGGGAACAGAAACGGCCCCCAGTTTCATCCCCCAAATTCTGAAGAGGCATTGCTTGTAGGTAAAGGAAGGATTATGGCCATCATGGCTCTCCAAGGGCAACTCCACAGTCCAGGGATCTGCAAAGTCACCCGAAACACACACAGTGGCAAAATCCTTTTGCTATTTACTGTCTGGTCCCTGAGACACCCCACCAATATCGCTGACAGAAGATGAGGTGAAATGTTCACGATTAACCATGTTTATTTTGGCCTTTTCTCTCCAGTTTGGGTGTGGGGGCAGCGGCGCTGGTGCTATTTGGCTGATTTATTTATGTTCAGAAGGAGGGTGGAGGAAGGGGGCGTATATCCATGGTCACGCTGACTTTTTCAAGCTGCTTTGGAAGAAAGTGCACACTTAATTGGCATTCAAAGTGCATCTCTGGTTCCTATCTCTCAGTAATGCTTGAATAGATTGTGGTGTGTACAAACCTGGCAATAACTCCACTCTGGACTGACAAGAGTTAGGAAACACTGCTTAATTCTTCTATTTCAATTTACTTTTTTTCGGTCTTGGAGAGAATTTTATTCTTTGCTGCTTGATCATTTTCCCTGTGATTCATGTCCTTTCAGGAAATAGTAATTGACAAAAATAAAGCACTTGGTTTGTTATTTAGTGAGCTCCAGCTAAATTCACACAGTCCTGCTTAAGAATCTATGCCCTCCATGCCACATTTGTTTTAAGCTTCCAGCCTCTTCTAGACAGATTTTTCCCCCCATGAAGGCACAAAAGCACTTTAGTCAGCACAAATTTGGAGGTAGAACAAAAAGCCTGTAATAGCATATCTTGTGCTGCTATCAATTTTCCACTGGTGGAGCACTGGGGTACCTGAAGTCCTTTGTCTGTATTCTGAAGTCCGCTTTGGTGACATTACATGACCAGCTACAACGTTATAGCGTGTTCCATGCTGGTTTGAATTGTAAGTTAGGGGAAAGAAAAAAAAGAAAAAAAAAGAGAGAATAAAATAAAGATGTCCTGGAACATGGCCAGGGCATAATGATTTCAATTCTGAAGAAATACGACAACCAATTATACTAAATTCAGCATTTTCATGTATGATAAGTTTAAAATCTCCTCTAATCAAATAGGGGAAGCCCTTTTCCCCTATTTTGCTATGGTTTTAGTTACCAGTAGGCCTCTAAAAATCTGTTTCTGCTTAAAAAGAAACCCTGAAAGGTTATATTTACTATATGTATGAAAAAGGGTTGAATGATACAATTATATATTTTAGAATACTAAAGCAATGTATAAGAGACTAATCACGATCCCAAATTCAATTTTCAAACCTTTAATTGATCCCATCCCAGAGGTAACATTCTATCTTAATTGCCATGCTGAAATGGTTGCAATTACGTAAAATAAAACTGTTCATTGGTAACTGGAAAAAGTCTGCTCATTAAGCACATGACGGCCAGCCTTGAAAATACTTGATTGCAAAAGGATGCAACCACTTTGCTTATATTTCCTTTTCTGGTTAAACTTTCCTTCACATATGTTGAGCTGGTTCCAAAAAGCCACACACGCACAACAGCAAGTTGGAGATGGAACATGGTGCTGTGCGTGTCTGTGCTCCTGCACATTCCATGGGCAAAGCCACCTTCGAGGACGGGAGAAGGGACTAGAAGGACAAGTGACCTTGGTGCTGACCTGCTCTGCTGTGATTTCTAAAGGTTCTCCATGAGAAGGGAGCTCCTCTGGAGCGCTGAAAAAACTCAGGAAATAATAAGGGAAAATTTAATCCCAAGTTAAAATCGGAAATTGCACTACGGGATACATAGGTATTCCTGCAGAGGTGTCACACAACTTGCAGAACTAGGTAAGGTTGGGATCCACTCTGTTTACTTGGAAATCAAAATAAAAGCAAAGGAAACTTATGGTTTTTTAGAGGTGACAGTAGATGTTGGTGAAGGAAGAAGACTGGCAGCTTTTTTATTATTGCCAAGAGAGCCTGAACCACTCTCAATTTGATATCAACACCTGTGACACTTGGAACGCTGCCTCACTGGATGCAAATGTCATGTAAACAGTTACGAGGTGCTTATTCATTATTGTTACTCTTATTATTCAACCTCTCCAAGATACAACTGTCCAGCTGAGACAAGCACATCCATAAGAATTTACCAGAATTTGGAACAGGCACAAGACTTTTAGCTGTGGTAACAGTGGATCACTGGGACAAACTACTGCAGAGACAACATCTCATTTTTTCCCCTTTGATCTCATCCCAGCAAGGCTGGCTGCCTTTCCAGAGTTAACCTCCAGTCAAACATACATCACTCTCCTCCCCTTGGGAATAAAAGGATGAATGTCTACAGTCTGTGGTGTACAGGAGGTCAGACCAGGTAATCAAAATCTCTGGTCCTAAATACCTGACTTCCAAGTAACTCTCCAAGTAAACCCATCATATGGAAGTGTTGAAAATAATCCCTTTCTACAACACCTTAGTGTTTCCTTAGTGAGTGCCATCCTCTCAGCCTGAGTGCAGGTTTGGAGCTATGTGGTACTTGGGACTGTATAAACTCAGTGAAAGGACATTCCTCATCCCAAGCAGCTCATGTCCAAATGGAAGATGAGATACAGAGATGATACAAACAGATCGGGAAGCACTAGGTAAGACTGAAATGATTATGTGTTTTATAAGCATCAATTGCAGCACACCAGCTGTGGCTTCTCAGTCAACTTCTATGTGATGATTAAGTGTTCTGGTTTTATACCAGTGAATTTCAGGATGCAAGATGGGTCACTGGATATGCCCATCCCATGATATGCATACATCTGTCCATGATACATGTGCTTATTACAGTCTCAGAAAACAGATCCTTTAAACATCTCAGAGATACAGTCCAAGTGATGTAGGTGCCTGAAAGTCAGCTCCGAGAGCCTGGGTTTCTGTTTGCCTTTAACAAGAGGACTTAGACGTCCGATGGGACTTGGCTGTCCAAGCCATTCAGGGATGCCAGTGCCAGCCAAATATCGCCTATATATATCTTTAAACATCTGAGCCTTTGAATGGCAGGGCGATGTAGTGATGAATAAATGCCTACTTGGACATAGAACAAAGATATCTGACTGGCTGAATAGGCAGCATTTGAATTGTACAGAACACACAGATACTCTGTAAATGAATGGCTGTTCACTCGCTCCATCAATAGAAAAAATTGCTCTTTCTCTTTCTGAGCGCACAGTATTTGCAGTAAGAAGGACACACAGATAAAACCAAAAATCTATTTCACAAGCATTTGAGCAGACTTGTGAAAATAGAGCCAGTGCATCATTTTGCTGATGGAATCTAAAGTAGTGATTCAGATGGGAATCATCACTAGCCCTGCAGACATTGGGGATCTGCACTCGTCCTGAAGCATGCAGGCTGGTAAAGCAGGATTCCAAGCCTGACCTACTTTTGTCCCTACCTTGTTCCATCAGACTTAAATCCTGGTCCTGCATTCAGCCTGGAAGACTGTTGTGAATACAAATGATTCCAGGCATTGCTGATAGACTCAGAGGAGATCGAGTTCTGTATTTACTCGTACCATCCACACTTGGGAAATTCAGGGACTTTGAGGTCATGCAAAATTGTTCCTCTAGCAAAATCAATGCACATTTTTTATAAATCAGCTTTGGAACAGCTTCAGGGTTCTGTTGAGGACCAGTCCTCTCTCAGAGAGGGTGAAACTCAGCACAAAAATTACTACCTGAAACTTTCCCAAACTTTACTGAAATAGAAATGAAAGGCCATATTCTTAGCTAGCATAAGCTGGCGCAGATCAGCTATATGACAATTACCATGTGGATCAGCAAGGCTTGCATTTATTTGCCTGGCTGACCCACCTCTCCTATTGATCACTGCAGCTAAAATCTTCACTCTCTAGTTTTTTTCTGATGCAAAAGAAAACAAATTAAATGTTAACTTTAAACAAAATCACAGGTCATTATTCGGTTTGGTTTCAGCACTCCGCTAAGAAAACTTTGAGGTGTGGATGTTGTGGGGTTTGAAGATCATTTCAGCTTTGCATTTCTGCTCTAGCACAGGGAAAATGCACTTTGGATAGCGGGAAAAGTCTTCTCCATCAGTGCCCTTGGTCCTAATGTCACTTAGGGATCAGACAGCTGAGCCAGCGCCATAGCAGGATTGATTGAAGATGTACCCTTGGGAAAAGGTAGGGGTTGCCTAAATGTCTCCTTCTTCTGATGCCTGACTCAAATTAGTCTAATTTGGGTACCCAGTAACACACCTGCCTTCTCTGCCAGGGGATGTTTATAATTTTCATTAGGTACAGACTTTTATAGGAGTTTGTTACCTGATATCAACTGCAGCATAAATGTGCAAAGCTCAGCCTGAGCAAATGAAAGGGAAAACATGGAATGCTGGTTGTGCATGGAGCAAGGTGCTTGACTTAATTTCTGTTCAATTTGGGATTTTTAGGCATTGTCTAATTAACAAGGACCTGCAAAGAGACCAGTTGCTGTCTTGTAACAGGGAAAGGACTTTGGTTTTCATTTCAGTCCATTGATAAAATGGCTAAACTGGACCCTTGCAAAATGAATTCTTGTCACCTGACTGAAGTTTTGGTAACTTTAGGAGCTCACACATCAAACTGCATTTCTCTGCTTTCATCCTTCACCAGCTCTATCTTTCTTCAACTCTCTCACCCAGGGGGTGAAACAGAACCAAGGAGGACAGAGGACAGAGGGTGGTTCAGGTTTGCTGAGGGGCCTTGGGTACAGCAGTGCAGAACTGGAAGAGCAGCTGTGCAGGTGCAGCCAAGAACACCACACAGTGGGTGAAAACACTAATGCACAGCACAAAACATCCACCCCAATCCCAGGTAAATGGAAGAGGGTGGGAAGCAGCAAGTACCTTGGGCAGTGGAGCAGAGGCTGTACCAGAGGTGCCATAGGAGCCAGCACAGAGCTGGGAGCAGACCCTGGGTACTCCAATCCTCACCCTCCTCCTCTAACTGCTCTGCAGTGCTGAGTCTTTCATCCAAACCTCCTCAACTGCCTGGAAAATGCAAACTGATAACACTGCTATGGAAGCTTCAGACCCACATGGGGTCATTGCATAACACCCCACATAATAAAGGAGATATTTATGTCCTCTCAGTACAAAGCCAGTTAATAATTAGAAACAGCATGAAACAAGAGCACACAAAGCAGAGTTCGCTCCACTCAGAGTGTAAATTGCATAGTACTCCAAGATGAAGGCATGTTGTATTCTTTCCATGGTTATATTTAAATCTGTGTTTTCTTTAATTTAAATCTGCTCTATAAAGATCTCAGCAATCTGAGACAAAAGTATCCTTTAAAAACAGAAAAAAAAAATGACATGATAGCATCCTTCATGCCAGGCTGGCCCTGTTGTGATTTTACATTGAGGGTGCATTTTAATTGATGAAATGTGCTACACAGCACAACTTGAAAAAGTAACAACCTTTAGTTACCATTTGGAAATGTGATGGAGGTGGCAGAAGTTAAACTCTTAGGACTAAATGAAATAACAGAAGCTCCCTATCCTTTCTTGAAGACGCTCATTAGTTTTCACTTTCTCACATTCTGTTTGCCATGGATTTCATCCAAGAATGACGGATGTAGAGTTATTAAGCAAGTGATAGTTTCAAAACTCCAAGTGTCAGTGCTCAGTGTGGGAGCTCAGTTACCTTGCAGAGGGCAAGGGGCTTAAATACCCCTGCCCTGGCACTGGCATCGCCACAGAGGGAATGAGCACATGGAAAGGTACTGTCAGAGCAACCTGAGAGACACAAGTCAGTTATGGGAATGGACAAACAAATACTGAGGAATGTTTGAGGAATAATCTGGTATTTGAATGCATCAGCACACACAGGAAACTGGGGAAAAAAAAGAAAAAAAAGAGGAAGGAGTATTAGTTTGCAGAAGGCAATGAACAAATACCTTTTCTTGAATTCAGTCAAGGGCTGGGATGTAGGGATATCTTAAATACTATAAGGTCTCTGTGAGGGAAGAGGCAAATCACTAAAGTTTCTGATTCTGGGCTTAGGAGAGAAACCTGCATGTAGAGGTTGCTTTTCTCATTCCCATGGGCCTGCTGACCAGTCATGGTCATAGAGTCATCAGCTGGTTTGGGTTGGAAGGGACCTTAAAGGTCACCCAGTTCCAACCCCCCTGAATGGGCAGGGCACCTTCCACCAGACATCCATGGGACATGCTCCATGGGCAGGGTACAAAAGGCTGAATGAACCTGCTGGAGAACATGGGAGGCAAAGGAAGTGGCCCTCTCCAGCTGGGAAGCAGAAAAGCAAAGAGCCCATATGATCTTTCCCCATTTTACCTTCCAAGTGACACAACTGACACAGTCCCTCCTTTTCCAAAAATTTGGAGATTTCCTCTGTCCCTGTTCACTTGTATCTCCTGCCTCTTGCTGACACTCAGAATGAGTCAAGCCCATGTGTCAAGCAAGACCCTGCTTTTTTTAATTGCTTTTCTCACTTGATGAATTTGCTCACCAACTGGAGAGGAAACAAAAAATAACACTGAAAAAATATGGTTATGTAGATTTTTTTCTGTCCTAGATGCAGTAAAAACCTAACAGGGGTCTGAGTGAGAAGCCTGTTGAGCAGTTTCTCACTTGTTTTCCAGGCTCAAGTGATATGATGTGTGTCAGTTTGGATCAGACTCTGCAAGTCTGGATGTTGAGTGCTGGCTGGCGGTTCATATTCCACACCTGGAAGCCAGCAGGGTTGTATCTTGAACCAAAGTCTGAACTCTACTTCCGAAAAAGTTTCTCTGTTTAAACAACAAGCTTCAGCCTTATTGTAAAGATCTGATTTTACTTCTGAATTAAGGTAGAGACTCTTGTTAACATCCAGCCTGGCAGTGGTTTAGACTGGCAGGAACCTTCTGGAGCACTGGACCTCACCATGTGGTTTTTTCCCTTGAAAGTAGAATCCTATGACTTTTGCTGCCAGATATTGCAGAAGACTCTCTTCTAGAGAGGAAAAAAAATTGATTTAAGCCCATTCCATAGTGTCTTGCTTTTGAGTTAGTAGCTAGTCCCTATTCCCACTGACTGAGACTTTAAAGCCCTGCTGCAGCAGATCCTGTGACCTGGCAGTTCCCAGCCTTGGCTTTTGTTGGGGCTTTCCCACTCCCTCTGATCCTGTCTTCTTGATCTGCTCTCTCAGGCGCCCATTGCTAGGCCTTTTCTCTGTTTTGGATTCATGCCTGCATCTCCAACGCGTCGCTGTCCTTTCCCATGGCTTTACTGTCAGTTCCTTTGTGTACGCTCATCTTTCATCGAGGCCTTCAGACCGCCTCAATTTGTCTCGTGCTCTCTAACACATTTTGGGCAGCCCTGATGGTATTCTCCAAATACATATTTTGCTGCAAGTCCACACATTTATTCTTTACTGGTCTTAGTCATTCTGTAACCTTAATTAGAAATGTAATTAGATGATGGCTGCTATTCCTTGGGAGCTCCCAAGCATGTACTAATTGATAGCCCCCCATTACTCAGTATGAGCCATAGAAAAATCCATTTGCTGTAACAGCTGTTGCAGGGCACGGATGGGAAACAAGGTGTCAGGGCATTTCTAGAAAGGTCCAGAAGAAAATGAACTGCCTGAATGTAATAGAGTGCCTTCAGGAATGGATGAGGGCTGATTTATCTCTGCTCTACCAATTATGCCATTATAATTCCTGCCAGTAAGAATTTTTAACATACGGTTTGCTGATGGGTTCATGAAAACAGGGCTGGTCTGGACCTGGAGAAATCCCCTGTAAGAGCCTCTGTCCAAAAGATGGCTTGTTCCTGGCAGAGATTTGTTGAGCATGTTCTTTAGCATGCTCTGTTACAGTGGCCTGGGCATGTCCTAAGGAGTTTTTGTTTTTTCTGCAAGGTCTGGAAAAAGAACAGGGGCAGAAATAACATCCAGTGGAGAGGCAAAGTATTTGATAGCTTCCAGGGGCACATTCCTGACAGTTGTAAGAGCTGGTGCAGAGCACTAAGAGTAGGCTTGAACCAGAAAACAGATGTGGAAGAGAGAATTTCTGTCCCAAAGAGCTCACAGAAATGGTAAAGGAGTTTTGTATCCATTTCAGCTGGAGAATTTTTGAGGCTTTGGGGTCTTATTTTATTTACCTCAAATCAGTTTGTCCATTTTTAATATTATTCAGGGTTATAGGAAGGAAATGCTTTAAAATGGCAGATTTCATTGAAAATTGCTGAATGTGGGCTGCAGAACAATGCGCTGCTCTTCCTTGGTCCATGATAGGCTCATGAATGACAGTTTGGTATGATTCTGGGATACCTTCAGACTGAATGTGGATGCAGATTCAGTTCTAGCTCTATTACCACACCCAACTTCTTTAGACAGAACTTGTCATCCTGTGGTCAGGATTAAGATAACAAATATTTCACACAGCCCATGGACAGTTTCATCAGCAGCATTATTTCCACCAAACAGGTGAAGCAGAAAGGACAGAAGGGCCTCCTTCAACTTCTGTTGAAATACGTGGAAAAACTCAAACGGCCTCCATAAGAAGTTAGATCAAGTTCCAAGGCTGCACGTCAACATTTTTCTGAGCACTCCTGACTCTGCACAGGGGCCCCTACATCATGTTACATTCCTTCGCAGGATAAAGGATGTGGGAATTTTTTACCCTTCCAGAGACAGCTCTCCTTTGAAATCACATTTGTTTTCTCTGTAAGTGCCGGAAAGAAATGGACGGGAAAAGCTCAACAGTGAACTCTAAACTGCCTTTTATGCTGGCATCATTTTTTGGAGGGGGGAGGAAGGGAGTGTGCGTGCACAGGCACTCACAGCTAAGGTCTTAATTCTATCTCCAGATGCTGTGCATAATCTAGAGGTTTATCTTAATGAATTATTTCTGTTATTACTGCAGGCAAAGTGAGATTTAATTTGATGTGTGATATATCCCTGGATTAACTACCCTTTGGTTTTATTTGCTCCATAATGGTGAATTTTTGTTTATAGACCCATTTTGTAATTACATCCCTGAGCTCAGAGGGGCTACAGCAATACTGCTCCATCCTATAGGAAATCAGGATCCAATTCCCTTCTCCCAGTCCTGTTGTCAGCTGTGGCTAAAACAGAAGCTGCACAATATGATGTTCACCATTTTGTTGCCCTTAATCACAGTTTTACAGGGCAAAGTACAATGAATGGAAAGACTCTCCTTGGCTGGAAAGACTGGGACACCACTTGGGAGGCGTGTGCAAAGTGGCAGAGAAGCTTCACCTTGAAAAATGGCAACAATGTGTGTTATAACAGGTGCCAGGAACAATCGAGTCCTTCTTGATACCTACATGTTGAAAGTGTCATGGCTCCACAGAGGCTCCAAGGGTGGCAGAGGGAGCTGTGGGGCATGGCAGCATGCAGAGCAGGGGTTCATTAATTCCTTGTTTCCCAGCTGCCCTCCTCTCAATGGGAAGTCAAGCCTTCAGCCCATGCTGAAAGATGCATTGTTGGCTGGTGCAAGGGCAATGGACACTCCATTCCTTCCTACCCCATCCAGCCCAGCCCAAGCCCTTCTCTTGTCTCCTGCCCAGAAGGTCTGGAACCAACATGTCTTATGCACATCCTTGCAATACCCCCAGCTGTCACAGGAGAAAGAGAAGCCTGACCCTGATCCAGCTTATCCACTTCCCTGGTGCTCCTGTGGCAAAACCATGAGGGTCCCCCCCATTCCTGGTCCAAGGGGGAGAGTCGGGGGGGCTGAGATCCCAGCTCAGCTCTGTGGAGAGCGGGACACGGCACTGCGGTCCCAGGAGCTGTGGCAGCACCCGCACCTAATCCCTTGGGAACATATGGCATGGCACTCACGCAGAATCAGGTTTCATTGCAATCATGGTGATCTTAATTAGTCCTACTTATAACAACAGAAGTCAGCCTAAGTACCGGGAAAAGTAAACGGAAGCAACCAAATCCATCTGGGTATTAGTGTGCTCCTTGGAAAGGGTGGGGGTTTTTTGGACTTTTGACCCAAAGCAGAGTTGCCTCGCTCAACCCTTCACTCACAAACCTGCACTCAGCTCGCTGGGGTCCACAAGCTTTGTATTGTTCAGCCTGGAGAAGACAAGGCTTTGGGGTGACCTAATCGTGGCCTTCCAGTACCTGAAGGAGCTGACAATAGAGCTGGAGAGAGACTATTTACAAGGGCCTGGAGGACAAGGGGGAATGGCTTCTCCCTGACAGAGAGTAGGTTTAGATTAGATATTAGGAAAAAATGCTTCCATGTGAGGTTGGTGAGGCCCAGGCCCAGGTCGCCCAGAGAAGCTGTGGCTACCCCTGGATCCCTGGAAGTGTCCAAGGCCAGGCTGGACAGGGCTTGGAGCACCCTGGGATAGTGGAAGGAGATTGGAATGAGATGAGATTTAAGGTCTCTCCCAACCCAAACCATTCTATGGTTCTTTGATTCTGTGGACTGATCTCCTCCTTCCCAGGGTGACCCATGCTGGAGTCACCCTGGCTGATGGAGCACTCACCTTGGAGTGGGCACCTCCATGGGACAAGGCAGCAGCTACAAAGTTCAAACTGAAGATTGTGCTTTTGCAGGGGTTTCGGAGAGGTGCTGGGTTCAATCCCTAGGCAAAGAGTCACGCTAAAAAATATTTCCTACATACACATCACACTGAAGACAAAGTGTTTGGTTTTATACCGACAGAAAAAAATGTTTGAGGCTATTAAAATGCACAGAGCTAAAGCCTCTGGTTTGTAAAGAGTGCCTGCAGATTTACGTTACACAGGTTGTATTTGTAATTACTCCTGATGTGTCAGTTCTCATACACCCCTATTAAAAGTTTATGTCCACTTTTTTTTTCCCCCCAGGTAATAAAATTAAATGTTGAAAAACCAAAGCAAAAACAAAAAAAAAAACAAATTTGGTCTTGCTTGGACCAGTACAAGATGGGATATTCAGAGCTGACACCAAAGCTGTCTTCAGAATCACCTACTGTTCTGAGAGCAGTGTACTAAAACCCAGCTTCCTGCCTTTTCCCTGTTAAAACCAAACCTGAAGTGTTGTTTTACAGCCTTGGGAGTGTGAATTTCAAATGGCCCTTAAGGGTGGAAAGTGATTTAAAAATATTTTTCTAAGAAACTCCAAAACACAAGCAGCATTTTTATGAGTGAAAATCTAGGAGTATGCGTCAACATTTGCAAATATATCTGAGGGATGCAAGGAACATAAATCCTAGGACTTTAAAGTTGTCACAAGGCCAAATTCTTCTTTCCTTTACCCATATGAGTAGTGTTGCTCTAGTCAATGGCTTGAAACAGTTTCTGTAAATAAAATGAGTAAGATTTAGCCTGAAGTCTAGAGAAAATAATATGAACAATCTTTCTTCCCCCCAGGGAGTAGAAGCCGAGCATTCCTTGGCTTGCCCTGTCCCTGCACAGCCCATGGGGCAGGATGCACCGTGCCAGCTGCCCCACGTGTCGAGTGCCTTCATCCCAGCTCTCTGTGGGGCTCCTGGTTCCCTGGCATCACGCTGGTGCTGCAGGGTCTTGTGGCCATTCCCAGCCACCTGTGCCCAGGGCTCTGTCTCTTCCCAGTTGTTTTGCTGGATGAGGGAAGCACCACTGGGATCCTCCACTTATTCCTGGATTAACTGAAGACCAGAGGAGCAGAGGGGAGGGAGCAGCAGGACAGAGGTTACTACACTCACATTCCTCTGCATGTTCCAGTCAGGACTGGAGACAGTCAAACCCTTCCAGCACTGGCTTTGGCTTTCAGGGTCAGAAAGGACCATTATGATAATCCCATTTGACCTCATCCACCACTGAAAGGGGCTGAGGAACCAACAACATGCTCATGAAGTTAAACAGAGCTTGCAAGGATTTAAAAGCCACCACAGAGAATTTATGCTGGTAATTACAGCCCTGCTACAAATTTCTTGAGAAAAAATATTGGTTTGGGGGTTTTTTTTCCATTCTAGAACACGTTTTTTTTGCAGGAAGTGGATGCCGGGTCTGTTACTCACCTGCCACTGCAGCAGGTCATTTACTGATCCTTTTTCCTATGCTAATAAGGTATAATAAATTTAACACCAGTAAAGAAACTATAAAGACTTGAGGACTATTATTACAGATTTTGTATGTGCAGTGAAAGGCAAATTGTTTGCAGCAATTATTGATTGGGAAAGGCTGAGTTAATGTAATTGCAGAATATAAAAGGAGGAAATACAATAAAAAAATAAAATTAATATACCAGTCACAGAATCTGAACTCAAAAAGCCAATAAAGGACATGCAATAAAGCACTCCAGAGAAATGGAACTCTGTCACAGTGAATATCAAGCAATTTATTGAAAAGTGCAGATATCAACTGCGGCATTCCTCACTGCTCAGCGTCCTGTGTTCATTGTTTCACAAAATTAGTAACTGCAGCCAAACCCACATTTCACTGATTGCGAAGTGTCAGCAAGGTCTTCACCTGCCTCGCCATGGAAGCAGAGCTTTGAAGTCTTACTCTGGGATGCAGAGTAAGGATTCAGAAAGACATTGGTCCAGAAGGAAAATGCTGGTGTCATCAGCCTACCAAGGAAACAGCTAAAAATGGAAGATTTCCCAGGGAGCTGGGGTCCAGTTACACAGTGGTACAAGATGTCCTACAATACAGTGCCCATTTGAGCAGCACCCTGTGGTGAGAGCAGTGGCATCATCAATGTCAAAATCATGCACCAGGCCCCACAAACATTGACTGGAAAATCAGGAGGCTAAACAGAGGAAACTAAAGATATGTCCTTCATATTTGTTAAATGACATTTTTGGACCTTCTAGGGTTTGGATTGTCAAGCTTTGCTCTGTCTCCATGAAGACCTGGCCTGTGTTTTATTTTGTGCCAAAGCTAGATTAGTGGCATATTCAACCTCCAGCAGTTCCCACCCTTGAGGACTGAAGTCTGTCACAATGAGGACTTGCAGCACAGGCAGAACCACAGGTTGGTGGCAAATCGGCTAAAAGCAGGAGAAAAAAATGCAAGAAAAGCAGGGAGAAATCTTTTACTGTGAGGGTGGGGAGGCCCTGGCACAGGTTGCCCAGAGAAACTGTGGCTGCTCCATCCCTGGAAGTGGTCAAAGCCGGGTTGGAGAGGGCTTGGAGCAACCTGGGATAGTGGAACGTGTCCCTGCCCATGACAGGGGATGGAACAGGATGATCTTTAAGGTGCCTTCCGATCCAAATCATTCTGTGATTCTGGGGTTCTATGAAGAGAATGTCCTTACTCCTCAAGGTGTGCACACTAATAAACTTGAGCCGATGAATTTGTTCTATATTTTAGTTTATGGATTTTGTTAAATACTATACGAAGATCAACAACAGTTTTCCCTATTTTCCATAATGCCATTTCTCCCTAAAACCTTGGCCAGACTGGATTTCAGCAACTCTTCTGGAGGATGCTCTGGCCTCCAGAGCAGGCTGAAGGTGTACAACTTAGTATCATTAAAAAAAGGTAAGCAAAAACCCTGCTAAATATGCACTTATATTTTCTTCATATACAACAGGACTTTCTTAGCACTTTCAATCGAGAGTGGGACATAAGAATATCCTTTTAACACGTCCATCCAAAAAGAGGTAAAATATAGATCTTTCATAGGTTATATATTTAAAAGAAGAAATGGTGCTTTTAAAATGGAATGTCCAATCTCTGGTGACTAATGGATGACAAAGAGGCTGCATGGTACTTTATTAAATGTCTCTAGAGACAAAGAAGTCGATTGCTACTCACTGAGTTGATTTACAATGATAAAAATTTCTATTTGTAGGAACCTCGTTGGCTTCAGTCACCTCCTCTTGCATGTCAGGGCACATAGAAATTGAAAGCTTTGCTTTTGCAAGAGAAAAGAATTTTTCTCTGAGCTCGGCCTGACTGCATTTTTCTGGTTATCATGACAATCCTATCAGACTAATGGGCTGACAGCCCCAGAACAGCTCTGCTATCTAGGAAGGGAATGATGTGACCTCCAAGAATCATTATGTCATATCTGGTAGGAGCTTTATTGTTTTATTGATACCATTCCCTGTGCTGAAAACATTCAAAAATGAAATAAAATGCTTCTCTGCATTTATCAGTGGTGAGAGGGAAGAATGAACAGTTTCACCTGGATTGCTGCCAATGGAGGAGAGCAGCAAGGCTGGGACAGTGACTGAGGCATGTGATGGAAACACTCTGGGGTCACTGGCAAGGTGTCCTTGGAAGTCCGGTGTCTGTGGAGGAGATCAGGACCCCAGCTAGCCCAGCCAGAAATAATTTATATTTCTCTGTTTGTACTTGCTTCACCTGAGTTTTGCTTTCTTTTCATGGATTTTGGTGGCATAACCTACTTTAAAGCCCTAATTCTCAGCCTGTGCTTAGGGCACCAGCTCATGTTTGCTCTGCTCTGTCCTGAACTCTCTGTGGCGTGGAGCGCTCTGCACTTCCTGCATCAAGACACGCTGTCCTGTGTCCAGAGTTCAAACGAGAAACTCTGTGAGTGAATCTCCTGCTTCCCTAAATCACAGTGCTGAAGAGAGGCTGGGAGTATTTTGTAGATAAACTTGCAATAACCAAGGTCAGAAGTAAAACAACAACAGATAAGAGAGATCAGAAATACAGCTGCTGATTGGCAAAGCCCTGTTGTTCCACTGCTTTGTGGTGTGGTAACAACTGAGAGCACAGAGCTACTCATTTGCTGATGCAACACCAAAGGTGGACAAAACAACTGTACTCGGGGCAGGCTAAATAAAGGAGCTGCAGCTTCAAAGGAAAGCACTTGCAACATGAAACTTGTGATGGGCTTGTGAGGGTGTCAGTGTGACAGAAGCCCTGGGGTTCCCGACAGGACGCCCATTGATAGGAATAGCAAGGTCACGATGGATCTCGAGGATCCATCAATCACCGGAGCACAGACTGCAGGCACGGCATAGCTGGAGTGACACAGCCACTTCCATAGTGCTGGCAGGGCTGGGCTGCCTGGGCTCTCGCACCTTTAAAGGAGAACAAATTTTTACAGAAGGAGCTCAGAAATGTTCTAGCATGACAAAGGTGGGCTATGACTCATCACACCAGGTCCTGCCTATGCTTCCTCCCATAAACCTACAGAAATTTGTGAAGCAGCTGAGTCGTCACTTCTTTGCCCGAAAGCTGACTAGCAGGTTAACAAGAGGAGATTATTTTAAGACCATCATTTTATAGGATGAAAGTATCAATTCTCTATCTTCCCATGGATAATCCTGTTACAGGATAACATGATTTTAGGACAGTCCATTACAAAGGACAATCTTTTCAGTCTTGTCTGACTGGTTTCTAAGTCCTTCATAGCTGCCTTCATGCAAAGAAAATGTGAAATCTTGACTTTCTGTTCCAGCTGTTGAGCTACATTTCAGCTGATTTCACCAAAACATTGCGTAGCATCTATATAATTTATTGGCAGTCTCAGTTTAACTCAATTATACAAATATGCAGCTTGCAACCTGCCCCACTTGCATTTTGGTGTGACATAAATCAGTGCACACCAGCCAGAGGTGACCTGCCCCACCACTGTATTTTTCTGCTGCTCTGCCCTGTGGTTTTACCTTCCCAGTATTTTTACAGAGCAATGTGTTATCTCTGCTGTTTTAAATGTGGGGAAAATGAGGAGCAAATGACTAAATGAGTACCCCAGAGTCGCTGTGAAAGGCAAGAATCAAACTCACATGAACCAGAACAGTGGTAAAAAATCACGGTTTCCACAGTTTGCCCTTCTTTCATTTTTACCAGAAATTCCCAAAGAAGGTGTTTATTGCAGAGGTTTCTAACTACCTCTCCAGTGCTCACGCATTAATTTTTTTTGGCTTTCTGTACGGAACATTAGCACACTAACAATGTATTTTTCTTTATGCCAAAAATTAACTACCTGCAGTCTTACAGGGGTCAGTGGGGTTCTCCACAAGTGGGCTGGCATTTTCACTTGGTTTGTTTTCTAGAAATACAAACTTGGTTCTTTAAATCCAAACAAGTCCAATTTTTTCCTCAGGAAGAGGAAATACTTCTGCAACTCTTGTTGAAATTCAGGGGTGTTGCTTATATTTACTACAACAGCATTTAGGAGCCTGAGGAGCGGACCAGAAATCTACTGGGATCAGTGCTGTAGACATACAAGATTAGGAATACTCCCTGTGTTTAGTGATGCTGGGTAGGGGCTGTGTGCGCTGAAACATCACAAAATTCAAGAATGGGTATATTTTCACATATTAAACCACAATGAGCTGCAATAGAAGCATTGTTTATAAATTACACTATGCTATCTCAATAGTGACAACTCCTGCTCATTCTCACCTTCATCTTTCAAAACACACATCTTGGTTGTTTACAAAGCACTTTCTCCACCCAGAAAAAACCCTCAGTTAATTTCTCCCATCTCTGTGAACAAATGATTCACTGCAAATTCTTCTCTCCAGCAAGGTCAGAATCAATGTGTGCAAAGGATTTCAACTCAATGATAATATATTCTTGTCCTGTCTGGGGAATATCACTGGAATTTTCTGAAATAAAGAAGGAAGTGAATTGTTCTACTTCAGTTAATGCTTCAAACTATTCCCTCCTATTGAAATGTTCCTTCAAAGCAGAGACAGCTCATTTCCTCAAGAAACTGTATCCACCCACCAAATGTTATTTCTCACCCTACATAAGTAATAGGAGATTTCCTACTTTTTGCCCACTTCTACCCCATAGATTTAATGTGTAAACTGGGAACATGCAGGATATATTGCTTGGCACAAGTCAGCAAAGTTTCACCTGCGAGAACACAGTATGAATTCAACCCTTGGCTATTTGTACTAAACCACAGGGAGAATCTACCCTCAAGTGATGTAAAGTTCATAGATCAGACACAAACCCAAACCCACAGAGCAGTGTTTAGGCTTGCAGAGCTCACATCTTGCTTGAGTTGAGCCTTGTTCCAGGGCAATCAAAAAGCCTGCACAGCACTCCCCCCTTGCTATGAGGGGCTCCCAGTATTTGGGGAGGATGCTGAGGTACAAATCCCCAATAAAAAACATTGACTGAGAAAGGAAAATATTATCTATTTCCTGAAGAAGGCAGAGGAAAAGTGATTGATGCTCTGGTAATGAGCATGTGGTGCATCAGGAGAGTGTTCTCATTCTCAGATTTTACAGTTAAACTTTCTTTTGTGTTCCTGAGTTATGTTTAAACATTCACTTAAACTTCAGGTGTAAAGACCTGATATTCCTTGCTATGCTCTGCAATGAACCCCAGGATTCATTTCCGTAACCTCAGCGTATCAATGATCTCAGAGCCACAACAGGTGAGTGAAATTTATACCATGGTTTGCCCTTTCAATTTCACATATTTCTGTGTGAATCTTGAGAGCTGGGAGGGCAATTATTCAGATGTGATTTTAATATTATTCACTTTTTTTCCTCTTTTTTTTTGGTTCCTGGATTTGCTTCCATGGATCAGTTTAGGTTCCAGATGATCTAGATCTTAAGCCATTGTTTTCTCATTGTCATGGGTCACGACTCTTGGATCATTTTAAATATGAGGAAAACTATATTGCTCGGCACATGGAAATTTAGCTCCAAAAAAATCTCTGCTAGGAGCAGAGTGACAGCCAAAGTTCTGATTAAATTCCTGTCTTCCGCAGGCTTCTGCAACCAACACAAACGGCTGTGAAATCTTTTGCAGCAGGGTAATAGAGAGAGGAAAAGAGTTGGCTGTAAGTTTGGGAATTATTATTCTTATAAACCCATTCACACACCTATCACTTGGGACAAGTGAAGGGCCAAAGACATGCCAAGCAATTACACAGCTACACAGGTCCGTGCACAAGATATTCTGCATCACATTGGCTGTAATTTGCGCTCTCTACGTTGGCACAAGCTCCACCTGTGTCAGATGGCGACAGAGAAAACAACTTTTCTGGGAGACTAAATCCATCTCAACAGTGGCCAAGCCATGTCCCTGTTTTTGGAAGTCTGATTGGGAACAGCGGCACCTTTCAATTTGAAGTGGAAAAAAGGTTTACAGAACTTGCAGTAGCAAGATGCTCAGAGCCTCTTGGTGACACCAGTGTAACCACCCGCAGCTTCTAGGGGATTTAAGGGATAATATTCAGTCTTAGCTCTGACCTTAGCCAGATCTTTGTGTCCTGATGACAAATGATTTCTGAACAGTTTTATATTTTCCCTTGCTACTCGTTTCAGTTGAGAGAAACCAGATGAATTTCTTTCCCAGTTCAGCTACAAAGACAACAGAACCACCTTTCTCAAATCACTGAAGTTCATGACACAAAGGATCTCAGTAAAGCAGGAAGAGAAGTCAAGCTCATCATTCATCTTTTACAATGTGTTTGCAGCGTTTACAACAGGGTTGATGTGGTGATGGAGTGACTCTTGGCCTTGTACGGGACAGTGTTCAATATTCATAGAATCAATTAACCCCTTTTTCTCTACTGCTGAACTGAAGCCTGCCATTCCCTGCCAAGTGGAATGATATCACTTTGTTATTTTTCCCAATATTTTTGAAGTCTTCCTTCATTAAGTCTTGTAGAGGTGCAAAGCCCATTGTGGCCATAAAAAAGATCACAGGAAAGGACACAGTAAGACACATGGACTTGTTTTTAGGGTTCCTGAAAGCCTAAAAATGCAGCTACATAGGTAAGGATTTGTCAGGACTTGACTTTGACTGAGGATTTTTTTTACAAAAAGAAGTACAGTCAGTTACCCTTAGTGGGGAATGTGTGTTGACCTGACTTGCCAGAAGCCAAGACACAAGCCAGAAGTGCTAAAGACATCTCTGTTCCCTCGAGAAGGGTGTCTGTCCAGCTGCAGCACTGTCCACACTATTTACAGATCCAGGGGTTTTTAAGGAGTATTACTGCGCTCCTAAAGACTCTCCTCTTATTCTGTGAACTGTTCATGGGCAGGACAGAAAAGCCCCCGTGCTTTTTGCTGTCCAAAGCCTGTAACTCTTGTTCAGAGATTGCAATCTTGTGTTCCTAGAGCTCTGCCCTTGAAAATCGAGTCTCCTGTTGGACGAGGCTGCACAGACTTGGAGTAGCAGGAACAAGGCTATTCTCAAAATTAGTTATTGTAACCACATCGTCCCCCAGGACCATTTTGGCATGGTGCTGTAGCTGCTTTCTGCTATTTACTTGCCCCAAGAGGACAGAGAGTTCAGAATTGCATCTCCCTCTTCCAATAATATCCTGTTTTGTGCTGCTGCTTCTGCTTTGCCATGGATCTGCCAAGTGCTGCAGGTGCCGAAAAACAAAGGTGAAAGCACCCATATGGTGCTTTCAGATCACAAAACCGACTCACAGAATCGAAAGCCCAAAAGGACCTGTGGTTTTTTCTCAACGGGAAACCTGAGAGGGAATCCACAGAGTTACATCCAAGTGCCAAGGCCTATGAAAGGATTTATTGTGAATGTCTTTTACAAGATTCCTTCCTTGTTGGAGATTGTTCCTTTGGGATTCCCCTTCATGATATTGCTAATCCCATCTATTCAAAATTTATGCTGCACATTCCCTAGAATACCAAGATGACTTTTAAAACACAGTGTAGACAGGGGGCTTTGCTAGTTTTATAGTAATTTTCTTTTTCAGATTTCAGAACTCAGGCCTCTGCTGTACTCACAGGCTTCCTTCTGCAAACACAGAGCTGGAAACTCACTTTAATTTATATGTGATACTGTGCTCAGTACAAATATTTACTAATATTCCCGTACAGATCCGGGGTCTGGTTTTTGCCTGGAATCAGTCAAGCCAAGTCTCGTGATTGGATGGTAAAAGTAGTTTTGTGTAAAGAGTGTGTGCATGCAATTTTGTCTGCATTCACACCTGTGGGGTTTTTTCTCCCTGTTCCTTCAGTCACTGGTTTAGGAATTAAAATGTCTTTGAAAATATTTTTTTCTTGCCCCCCACACAAAAAAACCCAACTGCAAATACAATTTCTCTCAGGTTTTAAAATCTTTTTAGTCCTCTTTCTCTGTGTTTGCGACCTCCAAGTACCAGGAGAGTTACTCTGCAGCTCCCTGCTGTGTACAGGTAGGAGAAGAGACGAGGATGGGGCTTAGCTGCCCAAAACGTCCTGTCCTGGGAATAAATAGCTTTAGTCCATATGTGCCAGTTCCCTGGTCTCTGACTTCCTTGCTATTTACAGTGATAATATAGACGGGTCTTTCAAACATGTACCTGAATGAGGCAATAATAACAGGCCAGTGAAAGACAAGGCAATACTTTAACTCCAGTGAAAATCACATACTGGAGGCTTTTGTTTTAAAATGCCATATTATGTTTTTCCCTGAAAAAGTTTAATTCGATTTGGTGCAATTAAGAAAAAATTCCAAGCAACGTATAAGTTACAGGATGCCTTCTTTACATCAGATCAATGAAAAACAATCTTTGACAAGGTTGCCTTCAAAACACTACTAATGTATTTAGAAACCAGCATTTTTTTCTCTCTTCTATTTGCAGGCTCTTTAAATGAAAAACACTTTATGGAATAGGGTCTCATTTTAGCTTGAAAATACAGATTTCTATCTCATGTCTGAGTCTCCGCGGTGCCTCCTGAGCACAGCAAGGACTAGTTCAGAGGACAGATCCAAACCAGCATTTTAGAAATATAAACCCAATCCTTCTGAGAAATAATCCATTCAATCCCTGGGAGTATCAGAAAAGACAGAAAAGTGATAGCACTAATAATAAAAGCAGGAGCTGCTGTTATTAGTAGAGGACCTATACAAAGTGCACGTTTCAATGAAGCTCATTTAAACATGCTCTGGTTTAATTAGATTTAGTTTAACCACCTAAAAAAATCCCAGCAGAACTTGTGGCGGGGCTTGGGCTGCTGCTCCCTGCTGTGAGCCCACCTGTTTCTGCCAGCCTCGCTGCCCTGGCACTCAGAAAATCCCGGGGCTGGCTCTGCAGGCTGAGGCAGGTCTCAGGGACAGGCTTCCAGACTGCCTTGATGCGATGTTTGAGGAGGAAAAAGTTCTTTTGAGTTAAAAAATATCTTTGCCCATGATTTACCATGCTGAGAAAACAGAGAAGCAAATGCTGCTAAGCATCTAACTTTAAAGATGGGAACAGACATGTAATTTTAAGTAGTTTTTTACACTCTGCAAAAATNCACACAGAGATACAGCATATATTTGGAACAGTGTCTGTCCAGCTTTTGGCTGCATATTTGAATGCAGGAAACCTCTTCCCCATGGAACAGTTTCCTTCCCAGGGAGGGCTCAGAGCCTGACCCGAATCCTGAGGAAGCAGCAGGAAGCACCTTTGGTAGCTCAGAGCGGGCAGGCAGGAGGCTCCCGTGAGCCACAGGCAGGGAACGACAGGGACTATTTCTACATAAACAAGCCCAGGATCAGCTGAAGTTGCTGTTCACTGGCAAATGAAAATAAAGAGACAATTCAGAATCAAAGGTGAGTCAAACAAAAAATATGTCCAATAAGAGGAGGCAGCCCAGACAATCAGTCAGATGCCAAAACATGTGACAGACCCAGAGGCAACTCCAAAACAACCAAACCAACTGCCTGTGAAGTCTGCCAAGGAGCCAGATGCTCCTGCTTAAAAATATCTTCCGCTGCCTTGGCATCTGCATTTTCTGCCTGCCGTCAAAAGAGGAGGGAGGGGAAAATGGGAGAGCGGAGCGGGAGTAGGGGTGGGGGGCAGCAACTAATAATATTTTTGCCATTTTCATTCTAAGTACTTCTGATTATTCATTTGCAGTTTGTCATCATGTCACCAGAGAGCAAAACAAAACCCCAGCCTGGCATAGGCTGGGAAGGGAAAAACAGGCAAAGCCCTCTATGCAGAAGGGAAAAAATGAGGGGAAAGATCCAGTAATTCCACATTGCTGTGGGTGGCACATTGCTGTTAAGGTGATAAAAAGCTGAAACTGCTGGAGCTGGCAGTTTACCATCTGGGAAAGCACCAGTGTGCCTGCACCCAGATGGAGCTGGGGACAGGATGCTGCAGCCTGCACACACCCAGGGTGTCCCCGAGGTGCCCCACGCTGTGTGGTGGGGACAAATGGGGAGTAAATTGTACTGAATCAAAGTATTGCTGCTATTAACCACAGCAGCAGGTTTTGGGTCACAGAGGCTGCAGGTGTTCAACAGAGGCTTAAAACACACTTCATATAATCTTAATGAATGAAGATACAAACTTTTCTTACTATAGTTGTCGATTAAAACTGTTAAATAAAATACATGGATTTTAAAAGTAGATTATTCAATAGGCAAAAGTCAAAACAAAGCACAGTCAAAAGGAGAGAATTTATGCCGTTTCTCTTACTGGAGGAACCATTAGGCAAAAAGTATTATCATGTTTCACTTGCGTTGAAGGGCTTTCCCTCTTGTATGTGAAAGTTTTCAAAGGTGAAAACACCCCTTCAGAAATTAAATTGTGAACCAGTTTTGGTTGTGTTTCTTGATTCCTGAGCAGGAATCAGGAATCCTGCATGTGGTCTGTCCCTCTGTCACCGAACTGATCGAAGCAAGAAATATCTGTGCTCCGAGGTGCCAGATGTGTCCCTCACTGCTCCATCCCAAGCAGAGCTGCACTTCCAAAGGCAGAACAGTTGGAGCAGCAGGTTCTGAACAACACCAGGAATACAACACTCTGTCGGAGGGTGGCTTTACCTGAAAAGAGTGTTTGTTTTTGTGAGATAGACATCAGAACATTATCTTTTTTCTGGGCTGCCTGGGTTGGGTTCTGAGTCAGGAGGGTTTGGGACACCAGTGCGTTGGGGACTGCCTTGTATCGACACAGTTCAAAGCCAGAAACCTGGTACTAAATGAGCTAAATGATGGTATCAGAGACCATCACTGCCTGTTAGAAAGCAAACAGCACTGGAGGTCAGTGAGCACGGCTGGGATAAAATTGCACCCCGTAAAAGTCTCAGAAAGAACAGAGAGATTCCTTTGTGATGTTTGACTCATTTTCCCACTCGGATGCGTGGCGAGGCTCGGCGGTGTTTGTTTCAGGGCAAAGTTTCGCACCGGCTGGTCGCCGGCAGAGAGGGTGAGCTCTGGGCTCGCAGCTTCTCTCGCAGTCCCTCGAGCAATCTGGCAGCCATGGGGCTGCCACCACCTTTTCTGCACTGAAAGGTTCAGCTCCAAAAATCTGTGCTACACCTTGTAGCCTAAATTTTGCATACAGAACCCATTTGCAGGGAAATGCAATCGCAGTAAATAAATAAGTAACGGGAGCCAAACCGGCAGCGTGGTGAATCGGCGGAAGAATTTCAAAGAAATTGAAAGAACTTGCGGTGACGAACGTTTCATGCGAGTCTGGTACTGAGATTGTAAGAATTTTGCATGTCTACATCAACTGACTGATAGCAAAGGAGTTTCTAGTCCCCCTCATGGCACACACAAATGTCTGTTAAAGACATAAATATTTAAAAACAACAGCTAGACTAAGAGGGTTAGCTTTCATTTCATCTAATTTGGCAAGCATTAGCTACACCCACCAGAAATCATTTTATTTTGTGTAATTTAATAGCAGATCTATTGTAGCATCGCAGTTTCTGACATGCCGAAACAAATCAATGTGGCCTTTTTTTAAAGTTGAGAATTAATACAAGGCTGTATTTCAAATGTTAGATGGAAATCAGTAAAGATGAAAACCTTTCTGCGCTATTCACTTATTTTCATCCTCTGCTGCAAAGTTTATTTGCCTTCCTGCATGCAATACAGAGACTTTGATCCTTGTTCAAATATCTCTGATTTTTCACATCCCTCGTGTTTGATCTGGTTCTCAGGTGAGAATTATTGGCAGAACTTGTTAGAATTACACCTGCCAATGGCAGCATACACGGTAGCAACATGAAATTATATAAACTGTACTGTGCATGCCCTTTGGAGTCTTACACAGCAAAATAATATTCCCACAGAAATCAATCTGAGATTTTAATTTATTAAACCCTCTCTCTCTTCCCCCCCACCTTAAAGGGATAGATAAAGATACAGAAGAAGAAGCGAGATAACATCAAATAAAGCAGGTTTCAAATGGTCATGGATGACCTTCATAATATGCGTTTTGCAATTTTGGATGGATTAGAGGAAACTAATGATGGCTTTGAAATGAGCTTTTGGATAAAGCTTGGGAAACTCTAATCATTACAAATCCACTACTTAAGAGAACAATTCCATGTAGCACACTGCAGCTTTAAAACATACATGTCTTGTTTTCTTTCCTCCTCTCAACAAGCTTATTTTGCTTTCACTTATTCCGGTCTTCTTATAGGAGCCCAGTGACTGTTTTCGTTTTCTGCCATGCCTTTAAATTTAAGGGAGCCTATTTTTTTTGCCTGGTGTTGTCCTTACAGTGCCTTTTGCATTTAGTTTAGGACTCATAGAGTTAACAGACTGGGAGAGAGAGAGAGAGAGGAAAAAAACCCAACCACTTGCATTAAGCCTGAAGCCTGTCACCTTTTCTTGGCAATTACACTGCTAATGGCTGGGTCCCAAGCAAAGTGGCAAAGAATATCTCTTCTCACGTTCCCAACTCACAGTGCATTCCCAAATACCAGATGGTGTTTTTGGAATCCGTTTCACTATGTTTGATATGACAATACTTTTGTATAATGTTAAATTATATATAACTATTTCAAATAGCCGATACCAGAACAAGGCTAGAAAAGGAATATTAGATGCAAGAAGGAAAGAGAGAAACTGAAGACTGAGGGTTTTCGTCTCCTCCTGTTGTATCTTGTGTCTCTCAGATTTTTGTGTAATTTGAACAAAAGAGGAAATAAAAGTGGTCCAACAGACTAGCTCTCACAGTGGTACTATACAGAAATGGTGTTGCTTCCTTCCCAGAATTTGGTGTACATCTTAGGCTGCCTGCCAGCTCTACAGGAGGCAAGTGCAAGATCATAAATAGTGCAGGGAAAGCAGGAAAAAAGAAAAGGGGGAAAAAACTCAGTCATGAGTAAAAAAGTACCACCATTTTCCTTGCAAATTTTTCCTTGAAATCTTGGGAAAAACAAGTGCCAGAAAGTTCAGGAGAGGTAAATTGGTACATCTCCATTAACCTCAGGGGAGCTGTGCCAGCTGACAGGGGCATTTGGCTCGAGATATTTAAGTTGAAATAACTTGGATCTATGGAGCAAGTCATCGATACATCCTACTGAAGGTGAATCCAATCTCGCTCGCCCAGATTAGCGATTCCAGTTTTATATTAACACTGATGGACTTACAGGAGTTGGAAAATACCCACTGGAATCAGGCCTGCAGATTTAGTTGCAATGCAATTCATCATGCCTGGGCTGAAGAACAGAAGTAGCTCAGCCATTCCTCAGGAGACAGCCAGGACCTCAGCTTTAGGGGGGACAAAAGTTTTCCTTTTGTTGGCTACATTACAAACAATTTCTTAAGAACAGGAAGAAAATGCACTACCGAGGAAAAAAGTATTCAGGATATTCACTGTCCCATTGGTCTGACAGTGATGCCATTTCCATTATCAGAATCCCCTCCTTTAAACACTGATTAGTTTTATGATTTCTAAACTGAAATTGTTTATTCTAATGTACCCAGGAACTTTGTTTTCTTCCATTCCCGTTTCTGCTCAAGGCACATTTTAACAACCAGCAAGCTTTCAGGATAAACGCTTACCAACAAAAGCACTTCCCGAGCCTAACTGCAACATGAATATTGAAGCTATAAGGACACAACTTCACGAGTAATTTGTCTAGTTGAATCAGTTTTGTTTCTGCATATGCCAGAAACCTGTCCAAGTGAAGGTTTCATTCATATGGCTACACACAAGCGACTCACCACATAAGCACTTACTTTTTACACAAAAAAATACTGATTTTTCCCTCTTGATTACTCACACTGCCAACATACAGTAAAGATTATCAACCCCTCAAAGGATCATACAGATCCAGTGACTACTACATAATTAACAATAACTTGTAGTAATGCAATTTAAGAGTCTTTTTAATGGGCATAGATGGCAGAATGTATAGCCCATCTTTCTTTGTCATCCTAGAAAAGGGGCCCCATGCGGAGCTGCTGGTTGCTGAGTGATGCTTTGTAGTCTGTACCAGACAGTTGCACAGTACCAGCTGCATTGGCAGGTAGCCGAAGTGCAAAGAGATAGCTGCCAAGCTATGCTATACAAAGGCAGCAGTGCCAGAAAGGGACCTTTGCATGAAGTCACCTTTGACCCTGAAGCCAGCATGGATCCCATATTCATCAATTCCAGACAATTGCATCTTTCATTCCACCACAAACTATGATTAGAAAGGGCCCGTTTGTGATAGTGATTGTTAGTTTACAGTTCCCAGAGATTGGATTATTTAATCTTTAGTTCTGTTGGCAGCAATATTTTCCCTAACCTTTTGTAGTGGTGTGCCAGTGATAATCTAACATATGTATATAGGGAGATACACACACACATACACACAGGCACCTCCCTTCCTCATCAAAACTGGGTGAAGAGAAATGCACAGAAAAACCACAGCTCACAAAATTCACTTTGTTTGGCAATCACTGTGCTAATGTACATTTTGAGAATTCAGCCTCGAAAGTGCAGAGTGCTCTGAGTGCAGCAGAATCTCAACTTCTGCCCACAGACCCGACTTTCCTGCAGTTCTTTCTGCTCGATGGGAAAGCTTTTGCTTTAGAGTATTCAGATTATCAAAGGCATTATTTTTGCATTCAACTGTGGATTTTTTTTTTTTTTTAATCTATAAATATTGACTTCTTGTAGCACATGCAAAAAGAAGTACTTAAACATTTTAAATGGACTCATGAGAAAACCACCAATGACAAACAAACCCACTATCTCAGGGGAGTGGGGGGAGACAGTGCACGGAATAAAAGCAGCAGGGAAGTGTCTAGGCCTCGTTCCTGCCCCTGCTCTCCTGTGTGTTCCAGCTTTGATATTGGGAGTCCTATTGAAATCCGTGGCAGAGCTCACAAGGTGCATGTGCCTGTCAGCGCTCGGATCTCAGTAAATGGGTCTTCAACAGTGAACTGCCCCTGTATCCCTCCCAAAATTCACCCCGCACTTCCTCAAGCAATAAAACAAGTCGCCCAATCAACAAGTAGGTAAAGAACACAAGGTGCCTGAGAACAAAACTCTTAAAAACAACTTTCCATAGTGTTTAGCAGAAAAAAGGGTAAAAATGCTGCCAGAATCAAGTGAAGAACTAACGTTTGCAATTGGAAATTGAGAGAAAAGGGAAGGGGGAAAAAAGTGATTCTGTAAAACTTTAATGAAAATCTTTTTTGATCTGCTCCTTTGGTCTGATCTCAGAGGTGTTGGCCAAAGGGAAAAAAATCTCTCTACCTGAAGGCTGGCCGTATTGTGCTGCACCTGACTTCTGGCTCACATGTGAGACCGTCTGTTCTTTATTTTCACTCTGTATGAAGCTAATGGAATTTGCAGTTGATTAACCTCAAATCTGGAGTAATGATCCAGCCTGGGACTGCAGCTGGCAATGCTGGGGCTATTTGTACTTCTTAACTGAGTAAGACAGCAACAAGTGTAGTGGCACAAAGGTAAAGATCCCGAGTAGATGGGTGAGTGTCAGGGGTGCAATAAAAGTAGGCGAGAACATGACCTGAGAGTGCAGACACTGTCCCCCCTCCCCACGAAGAGGTCAGAGCACCAACTCTTAGGAAAATTAATCACGAGATAATACAATACGAAGTATATGGCTACAATTATTCAATTATATTCTTCAGAGGACACTCAGAGCACAAGATTTACCCTTCCTGCATAATGAATCCATGCATTAGAAAAAGGTCAATTGTTGAAGAACAGCTTCTTTAGAAAAATTAGGAGAAGAGGGTCCTAAAACTTCTCTACAACTTCTGTTTGTGTGAGGGAAAGCAAAGTCTTCATTAGATTGGCACCTCAAAATGAAATTCAGAGAATTACACTGCATTATTCGTGTCTATTTATTTGTGCCAATTAATGACTCTGTCTGAAATATGAAAAATCGCAGCTGAATTGCAGCAAATAAACACCACCAGAGGAGAATTCAAGTTTTTTTTTTTCTTAATAAATGAATTTCTGTTTTCTCCTTCACAATTGTTCAAAGCTTCAATGAACAGAGTTACACAAACGTGCACCAAACCTCAGAACTAATTTAGTTTAGCAAGTCCTTCACACATCTTCGTTTACTGAACAATGTTACTTTCAAATCACGACAACATTCTTCCTTCCTCGCCTCATGACTAATACAGTGTTATTCAAGCCGCTCCTCTTCAGACACTTCAGATCTTTACAAATCTTTTCCCCAGCTTTACCACCTGATTTCTAATTAAAATTAAACAGAGAGAATTCCTTCCACTGATGCAAATCCTGCAACCCCAGACCTGTAACAGACATAACACTATTTTCCTTCCATGGTATTGTTTGGAAGAAGAACTTCTACAGAGAGATGGGTAAAATGAGCTGAGATGAGCTGTGCTTGGTCCTGAGCTCTTACACTGCTTGTTGGATAAATATCTTAACGTGATGCAGTGAAAACAATTTTTCACTCTGAGGAAGATCATTCTTCCCATCCTATACCAGTCTTGTCAAATTAATGACTACCAGTGGACTTTCCTAACACTGCATTACTGTCTGTATTTTATTTATATATCGTGCATGTAAATATACATGTGCACACGCACACACACACGCACTGTGTGTACTATATGTCAACAACTAATCAAAAATTGTTTGCCCACAAGCATATGTGAAAAATTCATCTAAATAATTGTACATTTAATTTTTAATGAAATCCCAGTAATCCGCCCAATTTACCAAACTCCTACTTAATATGAAACAGTGGCATGCACAGAGATGCCTGAGTCTTACACAGTGTGAGCATTCGTACCACTTCAGGCATCCTCAGTCAAGATTTATTAAAATATTATCTTGATTTGGAGATCACTGCTTTTACTTGTGTGCAGAGTGAAGAAGCATATGCTATATGAGTAACCCATAGTGTTTGGCTTAAAGGCAAAATAAAAGTCAGCAATAAATAAACAGTAAAAAACAGACTGCTGGGAGATGGAAAGACTCACAGTCTTTCCTGTCTTTAGGTCCCTAATTCTGCAAACCCTTATATTCACAAGTAACCTTTATTTTAAAAAAACAAGTACTGCAATTATAGCATCTACAGATAATTTTGAAAACCCATTAATTATCATCTAACACCCTTTCTGAAGTGAGTTTTCTTATTCTGCTCCATACAAGGAGAGGATGAGACATAAAGAAATTAAAGTAATCGTTTTGGCAGACATGTACAGAAACCAAGGGAAACACATTGCACATCTGCTTGTGAGAACACACATTTAAGCAGGCACCTGCATTTTGCAGGTGCAAACACCTACAGCATACAAACAATTCCTCACCAAGCTCATGCACACCTGTTCTGGGTGTGCACCCAGAAAACTCATTAGAACAAAGGAATCTGCAGCCATGAACACATACATGGGAGTGCAGGTGTTTGATTATTTCAATCCGGAGTACATGAACAGATGTTTTGCATCACATTGAAATTGTCACCATCCTCAAAACTCTGCAGCTCTGCTGTTCCACTCTTATCAGTCTGTATTTCTCATATTCCAGAAGGCCTTGTCTCACACTGCTTTTCATGGTACAACTTCCATGTGTTTTGTCTCCAGCCCCTTATCCTGTTGCAAAGGAAAATAAAAGTCCCCAGCCCATCTATCTCTGTGTTCTTAGGCAGACAATAACTCACTTTTTGGCTAGATAAAACATTTTTTTCATTAGGGTTTTGTGCTCTTCCCAGTCTCTGTATTTCACTATTGCAAAGATCTTGGGGTTTATGCAGTATCAGTTCCATGGATCAGATTCAAAAACTGGGGCAAGAGAAAGGTGGACTGCACCATTCAGAGATAGGAACAGCTGGTTCCAGAAGGGAGAGGTTAAGGTGCCATGAAACCACACTTTGTCAAGCTGCAAGTGGGAGACACCAGGATGCAGGGGTGTGGGACATGATCAGTGGAGCATTGGGTTCTTCTGAATCCTGTGCCACAGGGGCACAATGTCAGCCTGGTCTTCATATTTTCCCCCCCATGTTTTCCTTTCCTCAGTTATCACCAGGGAGTGTTTACAGCAAAGTTCGTAAAACATTCCCTGAAATTCTGGAAATGAGCAGATGCAATCAGAAGTGCTTGCACCACTGGTTATGGGGGACATCTCGTGGAGCTGGCACAGAGCCTTACTTTGTTCAGCCACTGCTGCTGTCCTGTGGCTCTTTGGCTTCCTGCTATGGAGTTGCCTCAGTACACAAGAGTTTGGGCAAATGAGGAGCTGCTCTGCAATTCAAACCCTGCCTCTGCATCTGAAGAGAGGAAAATAAACCAGAAAGGTGTTTGTGCAATGGTCCAGTAACTGGTGGACCAGAGCAGTTGGGAGCCCGTATATTACTGAATGGGGTTTTAAGTAATGGAAAAGAACTTCGAGGAGTGAGTGGAGAGGGAGAAAAAACCCCATCCTGCGGTTCACTTCCTCTGCTCAGGTGTGATCTCTTGGCCACTGCTCTTCCTGATGCCAGGAAACATTCTCAGATCACAGCCCTCCCTCCAGTCTCCTTTACAGCGCTGGTACTGAGCACCCACTCTTTGATCCATCTTTTTTCTTCTATTCTTTATGCTTTCATCTCTTGACACAAACTTACATTAGAAATTTCCAAAGGTCACTATTAGCCAGGAGCCAGGCCTTCACCAAGGGTTTCCCACCATTATAAGCCTCTGTCCTCCTCCCACGTGCCCTCATACTTCCCTGGAAGGTATTTCTCCCATTTGTCTGTGGAAAACTTAGAAAACTTCGTTAAGAACAAAAACAATGGGTGCCCATAGAAAAATAACAAATTTCAACAACTCTACACTTCTGCATAATGAACAAGTTGCACCCTATAAAATCAGGTGAGACAGTTATAATTTGTAAAAGAAATTACTATTTTCTTTAAAATTGTTTGAGAATTATTCACTGATTTTTGAACAAGAGGGAAGCCCTTGTGTGTATTAAATAGTGCCTTATGCTAATTTCCCTCCATGCACACGGCAGACAGAGAGCTGATTTCCTTCGGAAACCAAGGTAAAAGGAGAGGAAGCAACAAGTCCTAATTTGTCTAAACTCTAAGTCCTCATTAGCAGCAGATCATGAATAAAGTTGAGTTTTACTTGTGTTTGCTTATAATCCTTGAAAACTCATCCTGTTTGTGCTCTTGTAAAACCCTGGTGATTCACCTTTCAGTCACTGCCCTAAATAACCCATTTAACACATTCCTCTTAACCCAGTTTTCAAATAAAATCACAAAAGAAAATTTCTAGTAAAAAAACCCTAGCAAACAGAATTGCACATGCACGTTGTCTGTATTTATTCCTGAAAGTAAGTATAAATATTGACTGAATGATCAAATGAGACAGATTTTTTCTTTTCTTATTGAATACAAAAGGTTAACTTGGGTCACTTCAGAATACTCTTTATAATCCCTTGACATTAACCAATAAGACATGCTCTACTTTCCATTTCCTTTACCAGTGTACTTCCATGCAGAATCAGGTCCAGACTAATTGAATTCTGGATTTTAAAAAAAATATGGAAACATTCCCTGCTAATTTACTCACAGACTCTCTCAGTTATGGAAATGCCCTGTCAGTGACCACGTACACCCTGTGTCTTTTGAGTTACTCGTGTTTAAAGCAGAAAGGCCTATTTGAGAGCTCTGTTTGTGCTCTTAATTTCCACACTGCTCCTATTGACAACCTCAATCCGTGTGTGCGACTCCAATTGGGTTGTGAAATTAATATGGCTGTTTGCGTACATCAAGGGCAACCTGCACTCCTTTGAAAGCAAGGGCATTGCAATTATGGGTAGTAAGAGCCTACAAGCTTATAGTGCCATCTGTACTATCCAACACTTCCACCCATCCCTACTTGTATTGCTAACTTTGCGTTTCACAGCCTCTGAAAAAAAAAACAAACCACCAAAGAACAACAGATACGCTTATACAGGCAAAATATTTTGAATCTCACTCCACTAGTCAACACATCTATTTAATCTGTTCTAATGATTTTTATCTTATTGAGAATTACTCTTCATTAATCTCCCCTATGGAAAATAGATTGAGAGATTTCCACTGCGGTGACTGTAAGGGCTAAAACCTTTGTGTAAAAGAGCTATTGCAGGTTTGTGCAGCACCTGATCCTCACTCAGACCAGCTTCTCCTGCTCCAAGAGCAGTTGAATTTCTCGGGAGTATGGCAGGGCCTGTGCTTTTTGTGGGTGGATGAAGTATGAGGGTATTCCATGCGCTAAGTGTGTGTTTGAACATGTACAAAGAGTTTGAGCACCTGAAACAAGCTCTGTAATTATTACCTGCAGCACTTGTGAAAGAGGTTCCTAGTGACACTCATGGAAATAACTAAGATATAATCAGTCCAAATCATGCTGTTAAGAACCAGAATATTTTTCTTCAAATATCAATGAAGAAACAACTCTATTCATCCTAAAATAATCTTTAAATATTAATCAGTGTGAGTGACCACTTCTGAGGGAGAGGGATGCTTCAAGCAGCACAGTGAGATTCTTTTCACTCTGGGATTAAAGCATGGGAACCTTTTAATAAACCAAGAATGTTACCTTTTTCCTCTCATATGAAGTTAAAGAAAGCAAATATCTATTTCCTTATTTGTAAAAAGTTTCAGATTGTTTGTATGGAAACTAGTGGGACTTCTGCAGCAAAAAGTTTCAGAATATTCTTTTATTTTCATCTTCATTTCCAATTACTCCCAGTATTAGTGGGGAATTTGCCAAATCTTTAAAGGCCAGACTGCAGAAACCATCACAAGCATCCCAGTACATTTTAAGATCCACTCCTGGTGTTTAAACTGGAGCACATGATTAGTCTGGCAGCCCCCGGGTTCAGATCAAGATGTTACACTTTTCAGGTAGTGTCTATCTTTTCTGGTTTTCAACACAGTTTTGACACCTTCAGATCTCGTTCCAGTGTGCAAAATTAAATGATGGTAAGCGGTAGCACAGAGACATCTCAGGTACAGCACGGACTGAGCTTGGAAGTTCTCCTGTTCATCCTTCACAGCACAGACCCCTCCAGATCGTGCTGTTACTGGCTTTTCCAACAATCACAGTGATTTCATAACCAGGGGCATGATGAGGTCTGGAAATAAGACGTGGGGATCACCAGCAAGAACGAGCTGGCCCTTAAGAGGACGAAGCCGTGCCCTTCCTCGCTCTCCTCCTGGTGACACACCTACCTACACAACGCGCTCCTCCCGACAAACACCGAGCGAGAACGTCACGTCTCCGGCTCAGCGGGCAGCACTGGGAGCCCAGAAAAAGTTTTTTGGATAAACAGACTTTTCTCTCCAGCCTTTCCTCAGACTGTCCCACAGCTACACTGTCATGTCACAACAGATGTGAAAGTTTCTGAGGGGAAGAGGGTTGAACAAGGGTTAACATGGCGCATTCTCCTCTTACTAAAATGATGTCATTTTACTCCCCCTCCCCGAAAGTATCTGTTGCTTGGTTGTTTACATACTGAATTGAAAATCTGTATTATAGACCTGCATGACTTCAAATTGAATGAATTCTCATACTTGAAGATATTTGTGCAAATTTAATTTAAACTTCCAGTGCTTCAGTGTTATTAAAAAGTATTGGGTTTTAGCTGCAAACAAGCCATTTTCCCCCTTTTCTGTACTTTCTCCAGGAAAAAAAAGACTAAGAAAACAGAAGTACTGATACATTGTAGAAATTGTCCCAGTGAGTTTATAACCCAGTGTGAGTTACACAGTACTGATAAGTAAAGGAAGTTCAACCAGACAGTTTAATCCTCCAATTTCCTGTCTTCTAATCAGCCACTGACTCCTCTGGCTTTAAATTAGAAACATTCATGGCAATATTCAGGACAGGTGAAGGAAAAAGAGTAGAAAACAACTAGGACAAATACTTGTAAGCAAGAGAAGGCCATGTATAGAAAACGAAGATGATATAAAGTATGTATAATGATGCACTGAGGTGTTTAAGCTATATAGAGAATTTAGCAACTCTGACAGAGAAGGAATAATTTTATTAAAAATATTTATACAGCAGCTGAGCAGCGTATGAACATACAAGAGTTACTGTATAAAACAAAGGAAATCCATGCTGCAGTGTTACACTGTTCACACTTTGTTATTTTTATAGGGGCAGGAGCAGGATAATTATTAATACACGTATGCCTTTTGATATACCGTAAATCATAAGAAAGAAGCACAAATCAGCAAAGCCACGGACGGTTCAACCGCATGTGGGGATTACCATGATAAACTTGGACAGCGCGGGTACAGATATGCTCAGTGATTTAAACAAAAAATACTTCTTTTGAGTATTTTGGCACTGCCAATTAACTTTCCATATGATTAAATTAAATATTTATTAGATGCGCCATCATTTTTATTTTCATTTGCGATGAGATTTATAGTGAGGATTCTATTATTCTTAATTGACGGATATGCTAGCAACATTTTGACATTTTCATTTTTTTTTTTTTAATTGCATGAATTACCTGAGCAATTCCAGCTATTCTTCTGACAAAACAGAGCATAGGGGTGTGGAAGAAAAGTAGTCACCAAGAGCTTCAGAGAAAAAATGATGCTGAGTTAAAAACCTTTAAAGTAACTAAATGACCATTTAAAGTCTAGTCTGGCTATTTTTAATAAATTCTGGTTTTACTCATGGCATCTACAGAAAAAAAAGGCATTTACACTGAACTGTGGATCGAGAGCGGGATAGTAAAATTAGCAAATAATTATTTTGGAAATGGCTGGAAGATCTGCTCTAACTGTCGCATTCAATAAGAGCAGTTTGCTCATACATGGAGTCATTTGAAATGGCTTCTTATTTATTAATGAGGCATTTTTTTCCCTTCAGATGTTTCAAAAAGAGAACAGTTTGGGGGTTTGAAACTCTTTGGACGGAGATAACTCAAATTATGGGTCCAGGCTGGCTCTCAGTCACTCAGGTGAGCAAACCTGGAGTCGCTCTGCTCCTCCCAATGCAGCAACTCCAGGCTGGTGGCAGCGTAAACCTTGAGCAGAATTTGGCCCAATTTGGGGTCTTTGGTTTTGTTTTGTCATGGAGGATTTTCCTCCAGTATATACCTTTGCTGCACATCTATTTCAATAACCCCGTGCAAAGGAATTTTGCAGACAATCCCTTACTAAACAAATTATAGTCACATCATACTGGCTTGCTAGAGCAAATAATTTTAAAAAAATAATCAGCTTGAAATAAATGTTTATAAAAGTAGCACAGCTGCACATATTTGTTACAAATGCAAGACAGAGTACTGAAACTTTTCTATGACTAACCCTTTAGTGTCTCTATGACAGCAGCAAATTTGAATTGAAAGTGCCAATGATAGCAAAATAATGATAATTTTTCCAACAAATTCATGTCATATCTTCAGGCTCCTATTTCAGTTAAATTATTTGTTATTATATATGTATTTTAAAAATAAATATAACTCCTTCTTACACAAATTTACAGCATTTGGGGGAAATTTTATGCCAAACTGTCACATTACAATAAAGACAAAATAATAACTGCTTCTGCATTTACTTGATTAAAGCATAAAAAAGAGTAGATTAGGTGCAAGAATGCCTTAAAACAGTGGAGACAAATGAAATTACTGCTGAAATGTACAAATCATGTGGATTCTGCTGAAATAGTTTGAAACATTTACAACTGTCTACAAGAAAGAGAAAAAACATTTTTTCTTTTACTTTGACCTCCTGCTATTTTGGCAAGTAAGATAAAATATATTAGCCATTCCATCAGATGGCTGGGGAGAAAAACTAGCTGTGATGAGGAAAAATGAATTAAAGGAGCATTAATAAAGATTATCTATGAAAGAAAATAAGGTCAAAATTAGAACTCTGCATTTTAAAGCCACCTTTCAGAATTGCAAGCTGCTTTGCCCAATGCTAAAATCCATTCATTTTACTAATCATGCAATCAAGCAATCTCCATTATCTCCAGAGCTGGCTATAAACATGCTATAGACTGGGGTGAAAGAGGGAGAGTGTGAGGTTGAGAGACAGAGAGAGGGAAAGAAAGAAAGAAAGAGAGAGAGATTACTACACCCAGCCTTTTATAAAGCCGTTTCTTTCATTATAACAGGTCTTTTCATCGCAGTGACACAGAACCTTTAAATTTGGGCATAATACTCCAGTACAGTACACAGCTATAGCTTCAAATGGATTTAGAACCTGCTCCAGAAAGAAAACAAACTCCCTCGCTTGACACACAAATTGTTTACGATTCATTAAAAAGCAAAATTGCATATCCCAGTGCTGGCAGCTGAGTCCATATGGGTGCAAGGGGTATTCACTCATCTCTTTGTATGCTGGCAGTACCAAACCGAAGTTTAGCACTGTGCAGCTGAGATTTTGTGCAGCCAGACGATGCATGAGGTAATTTTCAAAGCTTTATTTGTCTTTAAAACATTAAAATCTGCTCTCTAGCTTACTTTTGGTGAAAAGAATGTGGCAAACGGGATGAGGTTTGGGGGGGTAAAAAAAAAAAAAATCTATTTTTGTTGCGTGTTTTAGATTCATAATGTATGAAAAACTGCTTATTACTCCATCAATAATTGAAACTTTGTATGAAAATTATTTGCAATTAACACATCTATTGTAAAGATCTTGAATTATTCATTTCAGCTAAAAATAACGTCTCTTATCTACCACAGCTTCTACAAAAAAAGGCTATTTTAGTGATTTTTTTTTTCTGTTAGAAAATAAATGGTGTGACGTTCAAGTTTAAGGAGAACTTTCTGCAATGTTTAATCTAAACAACAGCATGTGTGGTTATAAAACTGTTTATTTTTAGGCAAGTGCATTACTAAATGTTTCCAGGATTTTTACATATTATATTCACAGCACTAAAACATCTGTGAAATAGATGTGACTGAAATGAAACTTCCTCGGACACGTTCTCTAGAGTGCTAATAACTGCCTAGTAACATTTGAGGATACTTATTAAATAATAAACACGGACGTACCTCATCATAAAAGCAGCCGATAGACAATAAAAGAGGAGTGGTAATAAAATATACAAATGGCTTGGAATAAGGCAAAATCACAGCATGATATAAATCTCATGGCTAAAACAGGTACTTGAAAAACTTTGCTTTGAATACGATAAGTAAAAATCAATAGCCTTATTTACAGGGGTTTAACAAGCTAAAAAAAAAAGTCACATGAATAATCAACAGTTTATGTGCATGCAAATACCCCTTCCCCCTCCAACTTCTCCTGGCAGAAAGTCTAATTGGAAAATCAGTACTATAAGTAAAGTGGTTAGCCTTCCCTATTCCCATTAACCAAACGTTGCATGTTACATTTCACTGGCAACCGCTGGCAAACCTCTAATAGACGCTTAAAAAATTAAGAGTTTAGACAAAACAAAACTGAAAACCCCGAGCCCAAACACCTTTAAATACAAGCCACATGATATACACAATGGCCACCACCAAGCTGCAGAATAAAAACCTTCCGGATCTCACTTTTAAAAGTCTTTCAAGTCCTCTGAGGTCTTAAACTTTCCAAATGATACCAAAATTGGTCCGGGGCGGTGAGGGGGAGGGAAAGCCCCCGACTTGTTTCAGCGTATCATACAATGAAAGTGATCATGCCTTGTTTTGTAATTCCACTCGCCAGTCCTTTTTTAACTGATATCTATGTGAAATGAGCTGAGGTTCACGGTCCAGTTAGGAGCGGATAATACATTCATTGTCCTGGCAGCAAACTTTTCCTCTCACTGGAAGAATTCACGCTTGCCACAAGAATAATAATTACAGAAAACTAAAAATGCGCTGCTAACGAATTAATCCCTAACGGACAACACGCTAACGAGGGCAGTAATGATTTGAGGACTCTCTTCCTCACAACAGGACTTGCATCTTCTGCTACAATGGGCTATTGTGCATCCTCCCAACTCACTATACCTCTTATAGATTCAAGATGTCAAAGGTTGTCTGGCCCGGCTGACCATGACATGCTAGTTAACTCGTTCTACGGAGCACGTTGGGACTTTATTGAAACTTTAATTGTGCCCAAAAGCAGCTAGAGCCAGACTATGTGGGATCTGTAACACATGGCTCCAGGTCAGCACAGCCCGGGAACCTGTTCTAACGCAAACAAGCGGAGGGAAAAGTTAGATCGGGGTCTCGGATGAAAGGCAGCACCTCGCAAACCGCGCTCCTCTCACACGTGATGATTTTACACCACGCCACGACCGCACCGTTCCAGGCTTTTTCAGGGATCGACTCGCTTTGTAACGGACTGAACTTTCCACCTTCCCTCTTTACAAAATACTGCATGGTAAAAAATGCACGCGCACACGGACGCTGGAAAGCAGCAGATAAAATAAAACAAACTGAGCGTTAGGCAGCCGACTGAGACAAGTTACTCTGCACAACAAGGCTTTTTTAAACTACTTCTTTGCATACTTTTTTTTTTTTTTTCCCTTAAGGAGAATTGAAAAAGCTTCCCTCTGGAAACTGTAGTGCACATTAACGGTCTCCTGTTACACAGGGGAAAGCACACAAGTGGGACAAGTGTGAGGCTGCTCTACTGAAGAGTGTGAAAAAAATCAAATGTTAATTTGATAAATGTGAGGTCTGGGACATTTTGTCAAAGAGGGAGGGAAAGTAGAAAAGGGAGAAAAAAAAAAGCAGCCCTGCTGCCAACTCACCATCCACCAAGTTCTGGCCGAGATGTCGTAGCAGAGCTGCCATTTGATGGAGCCGTCGGAGGTTTTCCCTGCCATTATGCTGTCAGCAAGCTTCATCTGATGCTAACTCACGGGAGATAAGACACCTAATTGAGAAAACATTTGCACTGGCATGTTGGGCAACATGTAGCCCGGTCCATACCATATGGAATCATGGGTAAAAAAAAAAAATCTCCTTGACAATGAACCAATCTCTCACAGACCCAGTGGCAAGGTGAAGTGGAGATGAAAAGTCATCTGCTCCTAGCACTGTCTTCTCCTCTCTCTCTCTCCCTCTCTCTCCCCCTCTCTCTCTCACTCTTTTTTTTTTTTTTAAATAAGAACCCACTGCTCAACATCAAAGAGAGGCGGTCAAAATTAGGGCTTCATCACTCAGATGATTTTGGTCTGCAAGGTTTTTCTTTCCTTTCCTCTTTTTTCTTTTTTAAGAAGAATAAAGAGATTTAATAGGACAAAGGCAGGTAGTGGACTGTGGAGGGAGATCGCCACAGGCTATTAGCCTAAAATTTCTGCTTGACAGATGGAACTGCTTAGAGACTATCATGCAATGTTTTGGGTGTTTTTTTTTTTTTTTTAAAAGACTTTCAGTCTGATTCAGTATCTGTTTATCGCAGCTACTTTTCTCATGTACGTGACTGGGGGGGAAAAGACTGAGCAAAAAAAGAAAGAGATCACGTCTTTCTTTCTTTCATAATTATGCATATAATAATTTGAGCAGTGAAAGGTAAAACAAAAGTATAAACTGTCCAAGTTAAATTCTCTATCCAGTGACAGACGCTTTCTGAAGGAATCAAACGATCTTTCATTTTTTGTTTTTGAGACACTCAAGTTTTGGCTCCTTATTCCTTCTTGATTTTAGATATCAGATCACACTGTTTAAATCAATGACTGTTCATATGAAGGTTCAAAGTGCCCCCTAAGAACTGAATAATTCCCTTTTTATATATTTGTAAAATATCATTTTGCTACCATATTTTTTTAAACCTGGTTTTTAATGTTACATTTCTTAATCCCATCAGGTAACAACCGCCAAACTCACAGAGGTTTGTTTCTCCCTCCTGCAAAACTTCTCTGCCACACTCAAAATTTATGTGAGGTATTGACAGATAACTTGGGAAAAGACAGCCCCAAAACAAACCGCTTTGAAAAGTTATGAAATCCTGTTATTGTCTAATATTAAAATCTTTTCCTGCCTAGAAAAGTCAGAGATAATCATAGATTTTCTCATGTCATTTTCCCACTTCTTCTGGTGCACTGTAAACCCAACTGAAGTATTACTTTTATGACAGCTGACTATTAAGCAGGCAGTGAATGGTTTCCATTTAAATCACCCCGCTGTGTCACACGGAGCGACGGTTGCTCGGCTGTGACCACCACACTCCCTGACAGGGCACTCCAGCCTATACAGTAGTGCCTTTCCTCAAGTGCTCAAAAAAATGAACTTCTGAACTGGCAAACTGACTCTTGCCAGGAATATTTCTTAGGGCTGTGGAGCTATGGCTGATACAACTTGCTCACTAAGAAACAGCTACACTCTGCAAATCTTTTTGTGATTTGGACACAAGAGGAAAATGCATTAAAAACATCCACTCAATTTTAAACAATATCCGTTTCTGTTTGTATCAGAAAGGGGAGCTCGTGGGTGCACAATTCTTGTTTGGATTATTTTGTGTATTAACTGTTTAACTATTTGGCTACAGCAAAATCGTAATTCCAGGCTGCACAGATAACAGAACTGCCATTCAGTACAGGACAGAACTAACTTTCACTGAGCTTCAATAATAGCCTTGCATTTCCGTGATGTGCGAGATGATAAGCAAACGATTTAGCGTAAGCACGAACTGCAAGTGTAACATGCAAGGGTTTGGGATTTTTTTGCCCCACTCTTACAATCTGTTTGGACTACACATCAGTGAATGATCTATGCTACTACAGCATCCCAGTTTGCACTTTTAGCTCCAGATAGCAGGTACAATCCCACTGCTGTTTACGGGAAAGGGTCTGACTAGCATGGGAAGTGTTAAGTTTTATTTCGAGTCCAGAAAAAAAAAAAGATGGACACTGTGCCAGGAACTGTCCTTGCTCTGGCTGGCCAAAGTATTTATTGTCTTCTGTTACTGCAGGTTTGCTAACACTACCTGTCCTTTCAGTGTCTCACGGTTTATTGAAAAAACCATCCAAATAATCACACAAAATATAAAGCAAAACGCTTAGTAAGAATCAGCCCTTGAAATGGTGTCAGATTCAATTTTATGCTGCTCTCTCTGCTCCTACCTCTCAAACCCATCATCTTACCCACCCTGCTTATTATTTATTTAGTGTTTCATACCCAGTTGTGCTGTACGTCATTCCAGGCAAGTTCTGATAAATCTGTATTCTATATGGGTTTTAGCACCTGATGTAGTTAGAGATCTACTGACAAACTTTCTCTGGGTTGCTGTATTAACCTATACCAACATATGATTTTAACTCCCAATATTAATTATAAACACACCAACTAAATATTTTTTTTAGAACATACACTTTTCAGATTATGAATGACAGAAGCATGAAACCATTTCCTTCCTGACAGTGGAGCGGTTATGTGCAAAGAAATGAGGAGTGTTGTTGGTTAACAGCGTTTTAAATTCAGAACAATTAGGTGCAGTTAACTTTGCCATTGTTCTTTCTGATGCTGGGGATGGTGGGTTCTTACCCGTAGAGCAATTATTCCTTTCATAAGCGGCTGTTGTTAATAGCATTAAAACAAGATTAAATACAACATGTTAAATATTGCAATTATTGTGGAAAATAAAATTATTTGGTGAGCATAATGGGGAGCAAATCAAGCATTTAACATGATCCAGGAAATGCTACTCCAAACAATTGCATTTGTTTTATGCAATTTTTCCCCTTTGATTGCTGACAGATGCCGTTTTGGAAACAAACATCTAAGTAGTTTTCCTTCAATCAGGAAAAAAACCACACACCAGAAAATGGCTACATGTTTTGAATTTAACTCTTGTCAATCAGCATTCTGCACAACACTCCCTGTGAATAGTACTGGGACAAAATGATGCCTTCCAAAGACTAATAAGCAACAAAGATATTTGCTTCTAAATCAGATCTGTTCCAAAGAAAGAAAAAGCCTTCGTGTGGCATTGACATTTGTGCAGACACAGCTGCAAAATAAAAATGTTTGCAGTATAGAGTGGTATTTGAAGTTGGAAATAAGTTAGGTGTATATGCTTGTGGGCTACAGGAGATTTGTTTACCGACAGCTTGAGGCCTCAAGCAATGGATTGAAGCACTTGCCAGTTTCTTTCCAACTTCCTACTGGAGAAGTGGCCAACTACCCACAAATAATTTTCCTAATTGTTGAACAGTTACCTGCTGCAGCTCACACAGCCCAAGCAGGCGCCTCTATCTTCCCTCAGCTTCAAGTTTGGATGAGGATATTGTTCCTATCAAGTGTATGGAAACAGGAAAGAATGCTAAAAAAAGGCTAATAAAGTATATTAATTCAGATGACTGTATCAAGCTGGCATTTTACAGTCTACTGGAAACCGAACGCATGAGAGCATTAGAAATGTTGGCATAGTGGGTGGTTTCTCCAAATGTTGGCTTCTACTGTTCACGTCGGTAAAAGAAATGTGGTAGAACTGCAGGCAGCTCCCAGTGCCAGACACATCTTTAGGATCTTAGACCTCATTATTAGATTATCCATTACTCGCATGGTACCCATTGCTCATTAACCCTCTCTTTATTCCCTTTACCTCCCCCTATTTCTCCAGTTGCAGTCACTCAGAACCTTTTCAGCTCATTGCAACAGCGTGATTATGATCTGTTCCTAATTTCGGAGGTGTTTTCCTTGGGAAGCCTCAACTTCGATGAGTTACGAGGAGGATTTCCTTATCTCGAACAGCGACAATTAGTTCAAGTGCCACGTGAGAGCAGGCAGTTGATTTTTGGGCAGCCTCTGAATTGATGCAAAGTTGCTGACAACGAGCGTGTTCTAGCTTTTGGAAATCCTATAATCCTGGCTTCAATCAAGAGGATCTGCTGTTGCTGAAGGCGTAAACAAGGAGAGAAGCAGCATGTGACCGCTGCTACTGCACCTTCAAGGACTCCCGAGCCAAAACGAGTGCAATGGTAAAGCTTCTACTGGTTACTTAACGTTACACTCACATTTTGGATGATCTTCCCGAACCCAGGGAAAGTAGTCCTTTGCCCTCTGCAGGAAAAGTTGAGTTTGGACTCTGCATTTCCCCCTGTAGCTTTGTTGTGTGTGTTTCTCCCCGCTCCCCTCTCACTCCTCTGATTTTCTTCCTACCATCTGTATTCCCCTTTTCCCTCATCTGAAACAAGCATCAAGATCTTGTTTCTGACAGAACGGTCTGTCAATATGGAAACACACTGACATCACAGACAGTGCTGTGACTTCATGTCTGAAAGAAACAGGAGGAACAGATGAAAGGAGTGAAGGCGAAGGAATGACACATACAAACATTTCTAAAAAATAAGTAAAAATTCTTCTCTATCAACCCAAAATGCAAAGGAACATAAACCAGATTTATTTTTAAGTCTAAATATAACCATTTCCTAATCTGTGACCATAACTCAGTACAACATTTCAACATGCTCTTCACCCATGAGAGGTCCCTGTCCTCCAGGAGCGTGCGCTTGGCTGGCTCAAGGCCCGTGTGACAGCCAACATGACCTCGAGAAGGACTGAGCAGGGTCTAAAAAAAAGCCAGTATCAAGCATATATTGGGAGAAGCCTTTAGAGGGAAAAGAGGAATCCTGCCCTGGACCAATCTGTACCATCTAAGTAAATGCAAATTCATAGAGTTATAAATAAAAGTATTCTTCAAAATCACAAAGTCAGTTTGAATGCAGCTGGATCAAAGGTAGCACTGCCCCAGTGGGATGGGGATACAAAACATACACAGAAAATACTGAGTACACAGGGGCCGAATATCACCTTACTATGATGTTCTTTTTTCTTCCTAGAATGAATTATTAGCAAAAGGGCCTAACCACTATTGCTATTACTAGCACAGGGTTTTTTTGTAGAAGAATTTGGGAGGAGTTAAAAGCCCCACATTTCCTTTACTACTTGAATTATGTACTTGAGTTCCAGCATTAGAGGGCACGCAGAAGATGCTGCTTTCCTGCCATCTCCAGAGCCACTGCAAACCCTTAATAAGGAGATTCGTAACTAGTAGGAGAGGAGCTCAAGAAAACTAAAAGGTTAATATATTCTAACTAGATGTTGGGTATAGAATGTCAGATCTGTCAAATTTCATTACAGTTTGCTGCTCAATGAAAAAGATTTGATTTCTTTTGCCACTGTCCTACTATGTTCAAGTCACACAGTGCCAGCAGCAACCAGCCAACGACCACAGGCTGGCACTGAGCGGGCCCGAGTGGGAAGCCAGCCGCAAGGACCATCTGTTTCCGATTTCTAGCGAAGCCAAGATGTGCAGTGAAGTGCATTCCATTCACCCAGCCAGCCTTCTCCCTGCTCAAGTTATTAGTGTTACAAGTGAAATTATCTTTTCCAAACAGCGGGGGAGCTATAATCCTTATGGAACAAGGCTTTTAAAAAAGGGAAAAAAAGAGGAGGGGAAAAAAAAAGAAAAAAAAGGACAGAAAAAAGGCCCCCCAACACTCCCCCCTCTTCAAACATCTTTTGTCAAAGTTGTCGATGACACTGTTTGTAAATTTAATTGCCATGTTCACGGGTTTTATAATTTTAAAGGACGTTTTATTAAGAACTATATTCTCTAAGGGAAGAATGTGTACGTCAGTTCATGGGCTCTAATGTAATAAACCATTCAAATATATTTAGAGGGTTATTTATGAATAAAGTTAAAAATGACAAGATGAATGCTCATTTAAGTCTCTCTAACATGAAGTGCCTTGAAAAACATCATAGGTTTAGAAGTATAATTTAAAGTGCGAATGCATAAACAGCGCTAATTACATGCTACTTACATTGTTTCAATATGTAATGCATATGTTTAACCTCGCAGAGGAAGGATTGGTCTTGGCACAGCAATTGTGGGGATTTAAGGGTATGCTAAACTGATAACTGTAGAATGAGCTCTGACACAGGATATTGCTCTCCTACTGTTACCTAAATGCCAGGTGAAACCAAAGGATTTATAGGAGGGCGGGTGGAAAGGGGGAGGGGGAAAGAAAAAAAAAAAAGGCAACACAATGAGGTGAAACTGAGAAGTTTATTTTCAAAGGGGGAAACATTTATCCTTTGACACCATTCCATTCCGGTGACTTTATTTCTAATATACCATGAGATTAATGATGTGGCTACTGTCACTGTGTCTGATGAACACTGGCAGAGCTGTGGAACAGTTGCTCCCCCTACTATTATTGGACATATTTGTAAATTGGCATCTATATGATGAACCCGTTCCGTGTGCCAGCCAATTGGAAAAAATCTTATTCAGGAGGACAGAATTTTTGCTTTCCTATTGAATTCTGTATAATCCAGTTGGTTTAAGATTGGTTGACGTAAAATTTTTTTGAATTAACAATGTTTGATAGTTTTCATGTCATATAATATTCTCAATATGACTTTTACGCGAATCAATTGCAGATAATTAAGGAAGTAAATTATCATCACAAAAAGGATCCCTAACATACCAGAGGTGAGTCAATATTTAAGTCTTTACTTAGGGAGGGCACAGTTACTGAACATTGCCATAATGATTCCCTATCCCATCCCTAAAGGATTTATTCTTTCAAAAGTGATGCCATCCTAAATGAGAATCCAGAAGAGTTTGTTCCATTCATTTTCTTAGTCCCTTTCAATCTGGTTTTAGAGGTCTAAAACTATTGCCATGAGTGGATGATATCACACATAAAATGCAACTGTTGAGTCACCTGAAACCTAATTACAAGATGAGCTCCTTCTTTGGGTTTTATTTTTAAATAAAAAAAAATCTCTATCTTCAGAGGTACAGCTGGACACTGATTATCTCTGTTCCAGGATGTTATTTGAGCTATGGCTAAGCTGATAGTAGCACAAATCATAACCTCATTCCAAATTTTCTGTGTATCCAGAAACATAGCTGTGCTATAGCTGCACATGTTGCCCATGTTTAGGATGCCCTGATCTGCCAAAAGTAAAACATATTTCAGGCTCTCTGGTGCCGTGAGAAATGATCCTTTTGGATTTCTCCATGCAAGCTTGCTTCCATGTAGGTCAGGAAGAGAGGGTTGCAGAAGGACCCAAAGAACACAAGTGGGAACTGGGGGGATTGCTCCAGCCAGCTTTAATATTTGAGATCCATAGGAAATGGGAAGAGAGAGAGAGAGGCCAGTAGGTGAAAATTCAGAAGCTCTGCACATTTCTGTCATTAACTTTGTCAGACACAGGATGCTGAGTGCAAGTGCTCACTGAGCCCATGACTATTTGTGCAGGCACAGGTAAGTCTCACTTTCTAGTTTGTAGGTAATGCCACAGGACTACTTTTGGATTCAAAGATTGCAGTCTAACATTCTGTAGGAAACTAATCTCTGAATTTATCCTTTTGATTTTTACTTATTCTTCAATTTTTGGATAAGGATTTACTTCAAGAGGCTCACAGTGGGAAAAAAGATTTTATTGTTAACCAGGAGGGACAGACAAGTCCTCAAAGTCTCTCTGGAAATGGCTTTCTTGCGCAAGACCTACTGAGTTCAGCAGTGCTGGTGGACTTTCAGGCAGCAGTGCTAAATCAGTGCCTTTTATCATCTACAGCTACACAAAAGACTGAGACTACTCCTTCCTAATTAGAGACTTCTGTAACACTCTCTGCTTAGGGCTATTCTTAAGGAATAAGGAATCCAAGACAGATGTGGCAGTGACCATCATATTACTCTCAAAGACCAAATCCCTCAAAGCAAAGGAAATATGAACAATTAGAACAATAAATACACTGAATCATAGGAATTTCCAGTGCCCTCAGTTCTAACTCCAGTTCCACACATTAATTTGTAATTCTTGAGCCATGAATAAGTAAATCCTCTTTTGTTTAGAGAACAAGATTAAAATGCTACTAATATTAAAACCACTCCTGTATGCTGGCTCATACATCTATTTAAATACCTGCCTATTGCTTTCCTTCACCTCTTGAGTGTCACACTTGTCCTGCTGCTAATACCAGCTGACTGGCAGCCAGCAGACTGAGCACTGCAGGTAAATACCTAGAGAAGGGCTTTGGCAGGGCTGAGCTCTGTGTAAGCAAATTTTACAAGCAGGTCAGGCATAATCTCTTGAAGTGCCTCTGGATTACTGAATATTTAACAGCAAGATAACACTTTTGTGACTGTAAAGACATATTTACACTCCTGTGTAATCTATGGCACTGGACATCACATCATGGAAGAGAAAACTCTGGATGTAGTTTATTCAAAACACATCACTCTCAACACTCCCCTTTTTTTTCCCCCTCCAGTTCAGTGGTCATAGAGACAAAGGAACCTTGGACATGAAGTCTGTAGCACTTTTCTCTTCTAGTGTGGCTCCTTATATTTTTCAGAACAGGTTTTAAAGATCTGCAGGAATCTTGGGTGATAATAAAAATCAACACACCAAGAAGGGCAGAAAAGTTTCAACTGATCAAGTTGAAAATTTGCCATGAGTTTAGAATTTATGAAAATTGATTACTTCACATATTTGAAAATCAAGTCGAATTCAACACGTGATGTACTGCCAGCAAAGGGGATGGGATGTAGGAATTCTATATTTTTTCTTGTATCCACTCAACATTCCCATTAAACCAAGACAATATAACAAACATAATTCTTTATTGCCTTAATTCTGAAGACCTGACTTTTTCCTCGTGCTAAAGGGCTTTCTTTTGCAAAGCATAACTCTGGCTGACAGATATGAAAGAGCTGGTTGACATTCTAGGACACAGAAATGGAAGGATGCAGGGATTGCAGAGTGTCCCTTGATGCACCACCATCTTTTCCTAACACAGGCATCCACCAATAAGAAGATGACACTTCTGTCTATCGAAGGCTTCTTTAGAGGGCATTCAGGGCCAGGAGCAATCCTGGGAGTGGGTAAAACAGGAGGTGGCTTTTTTCCTGGCACCTCACGTGTCCCTTACAGGATTTGTTGCTTCTCTGTGCTGGCAGGAGTTTGCACAAACCGAGAAACGGGTCTGGGGGCTATGCTTTTATCTTCGAAAATGTCACTTGAGGAATAGCTGTGAACTTGTCTCTGTGCTTGGGACCAAATGTGCTCAGTGCTAAAAAGCTCAGGAATTATTTCAAAATGTACTTTGAAGCCTTCCTGGTGGGAACAGCTGGAATGTGTGTCTGTGTTACCAGCTCTAATACTACGAGCACAAACACAAGCTGAGTCACAGTGGACGACAATGCTGCTGACAAAATGTTTTAAACTGCAAACTAAAACAACAATGGGATTATTTATGGACTGCAACTCTTATTTTAATGTCAATAAATGTACTGGATAAATTCCCCTTCATTAGCTGGAAACCTCAGAAGGAAACAGAAATATTCTGGTAAACCACAAGCTTGTACTTAGCAAATAGATGGCTACATTTCCACTGCCGAGGCATAGCCAGACTGTTTCTGCACTGGGATAATAAATCTCTGGGAGTGAAAAACAAAGTCTATAAAAGCAAGACCTACAAAGTAAGGGTGTGAGACACATGGCCCTCAAGCCTTCAGCGGATAGCATTAGAAAGTATCAAAAGTAGGGTTTTTTTCCTTTTTATGAATGGAAAACATGTTTTCCAAGCTCTACCACTCAACTCAAAACAAATGGTTGGAATGAGTCCCTGTCACTATGGGATGTGCTTGCTCTCTTATCTACTAGGCTGCAGACAGCCCAGACTCAGTGAGTTTCTTTGACTGCTGCGTGCTGCAAAATAGAAGAAAAAAGGAAAAGCGCAGAAATAGTGTGTTACACCTCCCTGATTCCTGAGAAGTCTGAGGTGCAGAAGGAGCTGTTCTTTGTAATATCTGGCTCTACAGATACTCTTTAGGCCATGGGATGCACCAAATACAGGATGCTCTAGAGCTTCCCATGCAGTCTCCTGACACCTGCTGGTCCTGGAGAGATAGAGAGGACCCAGAGCTGCCACCGGGGCGCTTCCATTGAGGGAGAAACTCCGTCAGATCGGTCGAGGTCAGCTTCCCATTCCTTGGGAGCGCTTTTCAATGGCAGACAGAACAAGGCACAACAACTTACCAAGTAATACTGATGTCTCCTCATGTTTCTAGAGGGAAGAGTTTCATGTCAGGATGGAAAATCCAAACATCACAGTCACAGACTGCTTTTTCTTTCTGCTCCTCCGCACTTATCTGTCTTTATTTTTCCTTTCTAAATCTGTGGGTTTATATCTTATCCTGCACCTAATGGCTTGTACGCTATTTTCAAGATGGAAAATGTGGTATTCTCTTATCTGTGCAGCATTTTGTTTATTTATAGCATGACACTAATGACACTTTGAATTTACTTCTGAGTTTTTTTCTTATTGTAAAGACAAGGCCCACGAACAATTGTGTCTGAGTCTAAGTACATTCTTAACCCCATTCAATTTATTTCAGATGCTGAGTCCAAAGGAAAGGGGACCAGTGACTAATAAATCAGGTGTTCCTTCCTTCACCTACTGGGATCAATACAAAGCAGAAGAAAAAAGTTCTTGTTTGAATGAGATAATGCAGACAAACAGCTCCATGTAGTGGGGAAGAGCATATTTCAGGCCCTAAACTTTGCACACAGGCTCAGCTTATTGAGAATAACTTGAATTTCAGCAAGACTAAAAAAACTGTTTGCTAAGAAGGGAATACAGGGGTACGAATATGGCTTGCATGATCTTGGAAGGTACATAAATCCCCTTTTTATTCAGCAGTTTATGTAAACCTCATACTGAGTTGGTCTTCCAAACCTACAGAACCTGAATATGTTCCAAATGAAGCAGAAAGACAGAGGGACAAGAGAACTCAGCACCTTTATGCACACCCCCAACCTCCTCCAGTACCATCCAGAAATGGATGGTCCTTCGCCTAAAATCTCTCATTTTTGTCTTTAAAATAAACACAGAATCAGGTTCCTCCTTGTAATTTCTTCACCAAAGAATATAGTGCTTACCTTCCTAAAGGGAAACAACACTCAGTACAGCTTATTTATGTTGGGAAATCAGGGCTCTGGTGCATCATCCAAACCATTATTCCACAGTGGATTAACCCAGGCAATACTTATCAAAAATGTCACACCACAAATATGAGCCAGGAATACATTACTGGGAAAGCTGCCTGGACCAACGAAAAATTAGAGAAAATGGGCAAGTATTATGTATGAAACAATGCAAAACACTTGCACAGACTGTGAACATACATCACTATAACTGCTTTTATATTAATTTAAAGCAAGTAAAAAAATTAAGGAAACTAAATCCTGTCCCCCTTCCATGTCTCATCAGCTTGCATTATTCTGACAGTGGCTCTGCACTCATATTCTCCACTCACACCTCTGCCAGTATCTCCCTGACAGCAGTCACATGTTTCCATCCTCCCTGGGGATGGGACACATTGCACATCCCATCCTCTCACCTCTGTACATCCCCTTGTCCTACTCTTTCTGCACTTCATTATTTCCCAGACCTGCAGTCATCAGTTTCCTCAGTCTAGATCGCCTTGCTCAGCAGTCTTAGCTGCACTCAGCAGCAACACAAGCTTATCCCACAGGTATTCCCATCTCTCCACATAGCCAAGCTTCTGCTCAGACCTCTCTTGCTCCACAACTCTGGCCTCTTTTCATTCTCAATGTATTTCTGGTTTCTTTTTCCTCCCACTTCATTCAGTAATTCCTTTGCCCTTCCCCACTGGAGTTCTCTGTTCATTCCCACACCCACCTCTGCGGCAATCTACAAGTCAGAAAATGCTTGATTCATCTCACTTAGCTGGGACAATATAACACAAAGCTAAATAGAGACAAATAGAGAAAGCCAGATGTGTTCATTAACCCCTGTGCTTTTTGCATTCTAACACCCCAGATTATTTGGAGCAGGGATCTTATTAACTCTATTTGTACTGCACCTAACACATAGGGGCCGTGAATGGGGATTTGGTTTCTGGACAATTTCATTCTAGAAAATAAATTTTATGCTAAATAAATCCCTACAGAAAAGATACTGATAAAATCTGTCTTGTTCTAGGATTTAATAACAAATGTAGTATTTGGTGCATAATAGGCAATTCATTTTGCTATGCATTTACTCTATTTAAAACATAAAGCACTTAAGGATATTTGGAGTATGCAAGACTATTAGAAAATCAATTTCTATTCTGGTTTATAGCCCAACCACTTAAAGTTCTAATTTGCTACAATTCACTTTCTTATATTCTGACTCGTTAAAGTGGATCAGCTACCTCCTGAACTCTGGTCATACGCTTGTTAGAGCTAAACTATTTAATTATTGTCTACCACATCCACTCTCTCCACTTGCTTATTGCCTACATTTATGCATTTACAGCATCAGTTCAGGTTGCTTGCACTTGCTGGAGAACCTGCTGCCTCTTTTTCTGAGGTTTGGAGGAGGGAGGCTTTGGTTTCACTGAGGGCTATCCCATTCCACTTGACAAATAAACAAACAGCAGAGTAACTGGCAGGAAGTCATGTCCCTTTGGTGAGCAGGGCTCCAGCTCAGCAGAGGACAAACGAGGCAGCATCATTTTCACTCCAGCACAAAGTGTCCATTCTTGACTCCTTGACCAAAGGAAGCAAAAGCAGAGGGATGGCGAGCACAGCACATCTGCAGGGCTGGATTTCACAGGAAGTTATGCAGCTCCTCCACAGATAAGTTTCACTGAAGAACAAAGACCGATTTTGTTCAACGCTCCGAGAATGCTGCATTGAACCTGGACTGAGCTTTTCTTTCCTTGAAAATGAGGCTCAGAGAGCAAAATCTAATTTCTCCCTCACCCTTGTTTAAATTAGCTGCACGATTTTCATATCAGCCCTATACTTACCATATGAAAAGAGCTTAAAAGACACCCACTCTTCTCCAACTAAGTTTACATGTTTTATATATTGATTTGAGCAGACTACACACAAGTTGGTGCATCCAAGATAAATGTCAGAGCAACAACGACTAAACCAGTTACATGAAACTTAGTCTCTGATATAGAGCTGCCTTATAGCTTAAGAAACAAAATATTTATGACCAAGAACAAGACAAATGGTGCAATAACACATTAGCAGGCAGTATTGTCACTGATTGCAAACATATTTTGAGCTTACATATTTCATGTACACCCTGACCTCAGAGGCATTCTACCCACTACAATTGGTTTTGCAGCAGCTCAACATTTACCAGCAGATAATGAGGTGTGTTTTTGAATGATACAAGCAGCATTAGATGTAGTGGGAGCCAAAAACATGATCATATTAAAAGCAAATAGCAGAGCAGATTACCTCTTGCCCTCTCTTTTAGCTTGAGCAGCATATTCCAATAAGTGCAGAAGAGACACTGTCAAGTACTTCTTTATAGTTTCATTTTCTTTTTTTTTTTTAAATCTCCATTGCATTCAATGCCCTTGCCCTCTTTAAAAGCTGCAGAATAAAATTCCTTTCTCAGTCAATTTTGTACTTTCTCCCTCAGCAAAGAGTGACAAGGGACAAAAAAAAAAGCTCAAAACTTCATCCCCTCTCCAAAAGAAGAATTAGGGATAAAGGTTAAAGATAAGTTTTCATCAAAATTTAAAGGAACCACTAAGTTCAAAAGAAGGTCATCTGCCCTGCTCCTAATTATTGCTCATTTCCACTGCATCCAGCTGTGGGAAAATAGTGGAGCATTTTATAGCAAACCATAGCTAACAGTGAGCACAGCCTTGGAGATTCTGCTCTTTAAGGAGGGCAGTGGGATCTTTTCTCAAAATATTTCTTGGGCATTTTTGGAGCAGAAGTTGTGAAACGTGAGGAGAAGAAGGTAACAGTGGTCTGGGGGAGGTCCCTGGGTCTGAGCAGTATCACTATGGCAGCTCAGTGATGCATATCCCAACAATTCCCCTTGGTGGCTGCCTGATCCGGAGTTGGGCTGCGACTGGAAGCAAACGCTGTTTGTACTGGCTCAGGGACTGGGAGCCCCCTGGGGCAGATGGGATCACCTGGGAAGGTGGGCTGAAGGCTGAGTGTTTACTCTGGCTGGGCAATCCAGAGCTGGAAGCCGTCCCCGTGAAGGAGAAAATATCCAGAGCCCTTGAATTTATAGGTTGGCAGCCTCCAATTTTCTTTCCTAACTGCAGTTGAGAAACTGTTTCTTGGTGGTTATTGATAGAAATTTTCCTTCAGTTTCAGGACTGATAAGATTACTATTTTTTCTGTAACTTAAAATCGTATTTCTGCAGACTTATTTAAACACTTGACCCTTAGTACTGTCTATCACATGTGGGAGCACTCCTTACATTTCAGCATAGAGTTTAAACATGGCATTCACAATGGTGCACATTTCTGTATAGCGCATATAATTTACATGTGCTGTGGGACTGAATTTGATTTAATCGCTTTCTCTCCTCATGTATTGCAAGTCTGTAAAACAGCAGCACAAAGAAGAAAGATCTCACTTTACCACCTTCCAGACAGCACAAGTGATTCAAGAGTTAATTGGATGACGTCATGTTAGTGATTACTCTCCAATAATAGTTGGCTCCCTTGTGTGACATTGGGCATTTGGGTCAGCAGATGCCGTAGTGGCAGTGACAAAAACCTTTGCCTGCATCTTATCTGTCCTTCCTGTAAACTTCACCAAACTTTCTGCTTTTATCCTTTTCTTTAGGGATCCACAGGGAAGCAGCTCATCTCCCCAATACACTGAACAAGCTGATTTCTCCAGCCCAAACTCTGATATATTCAAAATTAATCCAGAAAGCATCAGAGACTGATTCACAGCACAGCTACAACTGTGTTACAACAGACAAACCCCAACCTGCAGCTGAAGTTATTCTTTTGCCAAAGGAACAGACAACTGCTATTCAAGTAAAAGTAGCACATCACCTTGAGAAAACTGTTATATAAAACCACATCTTTCCACCTCTGGGTTGAAAGCAGCAACTTACTGTCAGCTGCCTCTGGAGGGAAATTAGATGGAGGATCTGCTCCAAGATGGTACTTTCTGATCCCACCTCTGATCAGTGTGGTGGCCTAAGCAAAGCCACTGCCTCCTGCTTCCTCCTGTCCCACTCCGAATTCCCCTGGCAGCCAAACTGATGTGGATGCGCAAAGAGTTCAGGAGCAGCAGCCTGAAGCCAGGAGGTGAAAGAAATTACTCCCAGTACCTATAGAAAATACAGTCATGAGAAGATACATGTTTTGGGACAGGGACCTGCTGTGAAATGCACTGGGGGCAGGTGGATATTTTCTTCTCCCCAAGTATCCCCCAAACAGTCCAAAACTTTGCTGTTTGAGAAGATATGCAAAGCAGAATGTGTGTGATTCATTGTGTCCAGCAATAAACAAAATATTAAGTGCATTTTTAATGCTGTAAAACCTTTTAAAAGACTTTTAAACCTTTCACTGTGGGACATAATTAAAATTGTTTTGCTATCTGCAACAGGCCTGGCCTCCAATCACATAATTAAGCAGTCACAAAATGCAAAATTGGTTTGTTTGGTTCCCACACCACACAAATACTGATAAAAGCTTTTGGTTTTTGTCAGTTAGTGCACTGTAACTTACGGGTTATGGGCAAATACGCCAAGTTTGGAGCTTGAAGACCACATCCACATCTTCCCGTGTTTTCCCCACACCGGATATTTTACTCAGTGTGTTCTCTATGGTTTCAGTGGCTGCATGCACTCAGATAATGTAGCAGCTACAACTTGAAATAAGAGGTTTAAAGCTTGTTAAGCATAAAGGATTTTTTTCTTTCTTTATGAGACAGAGGGTTATACTTCCTATAGCAAATTATACCATCTCTCACCACTGCAAGGACTCATAAGCACCAGCATATGCAGAATGACTGGCTACATTTTGTAGCTCAGTTCTTACAGACACAGATACATGTCCTGCAGACCAGAAGCACCATATGCTCCAGGAAGAGAGTGCTGGGGCTTCTGCACCATCTCATGTACTCCTCCTGTTCCCCAGACGACCCCAGGGCACTACCCCAAACCTGCTCACATAAAAAGTGTGTACCTTGTACCCATGAGAATTTTTTATTCAGTGATAAATGTATTACCTATAACAAAAAAAGTAATGCAGAAGATTGTGTGTAAATCATTTAAGCAGGTTCTATGCAAGATATCCAGTAGTAGCTTTTGGCACTACCAATCAGCCAGAATTGCTATTGCTGGAACTCTAATTCCTTATGAAAAAAACCTCCCTAGACTACAAGGGTGAAAACAGAACTACATCAGAAATAGCTATGGAAAGGGAAGCTGACATTCTCTCGCAGGTTTTTCAGGCCATCTAGCAGCAAGTTAATGTCTAAGGCCCCACAGGACAGTTCAAAATGCATATAAAGATTCTTGCTTGCTGTCAAACACACCAGTTAACTGAGGCTTTTAGATCCCAACTCTGAACAAGGGTCTATGTAAAACATCAAAATCCTTGGAGGATCACCAGGAAGAACATAAGGAGGATACAATTCTTCCATGTACTTTTGTGGGTGATAGGGGGAACAACAGTCTGCTCTTTGAAGAGCAGAAAGACTTCACAACCTGTATTTGTACTCATTTTCCAGCAGGATTTCCAATGAGCCCAAGACCAAATGTCCAGACTAAGTACTTTCTGGAAGGAGGAAACACCTCAGTGTTGAATATACCATGGCAGGGTGTTTCACCAGCACTTAGCTCATGAACTGGAGATAAAGAGGAGAACAGAACTTGTCAGCAAATGAAACTGCTTGAGGAAACAAGCAGTGGGACTGTGCTGCAGGATACTCCAGAGGCTGATTAGTTCAGAAGGTTACCAAGTACAGTATTTACTAATATTTGCTAAAACTTGCTCTTCAGAATCAGGCTCCCATAAATTTAATTCTCATTCTCTCTGCATTGCCACTCTACATTAAGGTAGATGGGCAGCTTGCATACTTAGTCACAAATGAAATAGCTTTGCTATTAAAAGGCCAAATTCACAATTCTGCTGCCATCTCTATGGCTACAAGGTTGCACTTTCGAAAGTGACAAAATTAGACTTTGGTTATATCTATATAAAATTATTGCCTTATGAGAGGTGATTTGGATTTATGCTGGTGCAAGCTAAATTTAGCCCTGAAGTTGATGTTTCAGGGATTTTAATGAAGTGTTAATTTCATGTGGCTTAAAATAGAATTGGAAAACACCTCCTACCCAATTTTTCTAATATTTAGGTTAGCGTGTCTGTTACTTCGGTTACTTTGTGCTTTAAATTATTGGCATTTGACTTGTGGTTTTGGCAGCTATCGTCTGCTTCCTCCAATTAACAAAGAATGGGGAAGGATTTCTGTTTTTAAATGCAATTCAATATGGACAAAGTTACATCAGTTTCATCCACTGAGAAATGCAGACATCTTACCTACACCCAGACTGATTCTGCTGCAGAAGCACTGCTCTGTAATTGTAAAAGCTCTGGTATTCACACTGGAGCCAAAACCTGATCACAACAGGCAGGTGAGATTGTCCAGGTGTTCCTGGCAGAAGCACAACTGAACCTGCGTTACAGCAGTGCAGGTGTTGTGCAGCCACACCTCCCACTGCACCTGCAGTGCTGTACCAGCTCTTGTTTCCAGGCCACCACATTGTCTGGGATGAAAAAATTCCGTCTCCAGGGAGTGCTGGCATTTGGAGTTATGCAGTTTGTCTGTGCACAACAGTAACACCTTCACACCTGAGCACATAACTGTACACATGAGCACTTTACTGCACTACTATGTACAATCAGCAAAAGCTACACGCTACATGCCACTTGCTAATTACCAGTAAGAGGCCATTCTAGCCTTTTATTGACATTATTATTATAAATTAACCAAACTAAGTGGATTTACAGGTTCTGGATCCAGCCAAGGAATGAGCAGGCTGTTAAGAGAAGTCCCATCTATCTGACAAGTGCTCTGCCACTGCTCAGCGCAAACAATTCCTGTTGCAATCAAACAGCACCTTAGTGGTCTATATCAGTATTTACAGGACCTTGAAACCAGCATGTCTCTGCCTCCAAATGTTCCTCATGGAGCAAGACTGCTGAAATCCCACAAATATCCTCTTTGAGACACTGTTGTTTTGTCCAGTTTCACCTTTATTTCAGAGGAGGGCACATCTACACTTTTCTATGCTCTGAGCAAAGGTTAAGTGCTTCAGAAAAATACTTTTGGGCAGCTCTGCCTGCCTCCTTCCTGCCACTACAGCACACAGGAACTGGACTGAGGGCACAGGACTCCGCAGGTAACATCAATCCTGGCTCTCCCTGTCAGCCCCAGTTTGTGTTTTGAATGCTCTGTGGTTGTGAGCAAGGCAGGAGGTGCAGGGTGCAGAGGCACTCCCACTCTGCCGCAAAGGATAATTCCCCGCTGCCGGGCACTCTGCCCCCTTCAATCACTGCCAGCCTTGGGGGGTTGGCTATGCTTCAGCTCGCCTCCAAATGAAGCTATGGAGGAGGATCCAGGCGATTCAGATGGTGTGGGATGGATGTCAGCGAGCTGGGCCCTCAGTAATTAATGGTTCATAAAGATTCCTGGTATCCAAAATGAGCCTGGTTATGCGACAACATCAATCTGTTCCAGGGGGTGATCAGAGGCAGGTGAGAGGAATAGGTCTGTGCCATCACTCTCCAGGATGTGCCTGGGGAAGGGTCATGGCCAGGCTTCTTCCAGGTCTAGTTATTAACTGTAACATCCCCTTTGTGCTCTGACAGTGAGTGTAAATGGCCCCAAAATCAAAGGCCTTCAAAAGACAACAGAAGTCAGGTATCCTAGAGCCACACTTCTCAGGTTTGTGTCAGCTATTCCACTCCTGTGCTAAAAGTGCAATGTCAGACTAAAATAATGAAAAATGGGGTAGAGTTTTACTGAAGTAAAACTCTTTCATGCTGGTGTTTGCCAGAAGTAGGAATGACCAAATTGCCAAAAAACTCCCAAATCTTGAGAATTTTTTCAAGGCACTTTACCAGTTTAACCACAGAACGAGATGTAAAAATGAATTCAAACTACTTTGTGTGGAAACCAAATAACAAAACACCATTTTGTTTTTCAACCAGTAAACAACCTTCAGTGAGCAACAAGCAAGAGCTAGGTGTGGAAGAGATATTACTTTTACAAGAGTTACTGGACTTTGTGGAAAGAAACTTCATTCAGAATTGAATTTGATTCACTTCATCCAGAATTATTCCCCCTCCTCCTTTTTCCAACCAATATTTATACTTATTAGTTAAGAAAAAGAACTAAAATGTCTCCTCACCCCGGAAGAAGCTTTTTTACCAATAAGGATCCTTTTCAAAACTGCTTTGATTAAATGAAGAAAAAGAAAAGATGAACAGACAGCTAAATATTCTCTAATAAGAAAAGTTAATAAGGAAAATGATTCTAATATTTCTTTCTCTGATAATGGGGCCATTGTTTTGATTGGAGAGGCAGAAGTGAAGCATACACTCAGTGCTGCATTCCCATGACTAAATCACCTGTAAGATTGCATTTTGCATTTGAAAGCTCTTTGACAAGGTCTGTCCCAGGGTAGATGCCTTCGTTCCTTTGATGCGGTTAAGCAATTTTGCACAATCGTGTAATGGATTAAATTAGACTTAGTCTTCCTTGAATGTTTTATAGGAGGTCTGGGTTAGAGATGGAGCTCAGCAGCATCCACTCACAGCAAAGAGCACACTTGAAGATATTTTGCAGGATGGGGTTAAGTTGAAGAATCAAAATGAGAACACAAACCTCTACTTTTACAGAAAAAAAAATTGCTCTGTTTTCAGTGACCTTATTCTTTTTTCTTTTCCTTGCTACCTCTGAGCTGGAATATTGTCTCATTTTCTACTATTCCATAAACACTTTTTGTAGATGGGAAAACAAACAAACCCCACTTCACTTAATACCTCAATATATTATCCCAATAAGGGGTTTTCAGAGAAAAACGAAAAGATTGCAAGTTCTTTTGTGTCACCACCAACAAAATATTCATTTCCCATCCCTGGAAGAGTTCAAGGCCAGATCGGATGGAGTTCTGAGCAACCTGATCTAGGCGAAGGTGTCCTTGTGCACAGCAGGGGATTTGGAACTAGACCATCTTTAAGGTCCCTTCCAACCCAGGCCATTCTAGAATTCTGTGATTCACATCACTGATGAAACATGGAGCTGGTAGGAGGAAAGAAAAACCCGTCACTAAAAAGTTGCTTTCATCTTTTAAATTTAAATTGTGTTTAATGAAGGCGTTAATGAGCAAATGAAACATTTTGTAGATATTTGCTACGACATAAAATAGACTCAGGGAGTCCATTTCAGGGGAAAAATACCCTTGATCAGGCAGTCTGCATTTAATAACATAGCAGAGGACATAAGCATTTCATAAAAAATAAATGTAATAATTAGCCCTCATTTTTTACTACCTGGCTTGAATTTAAAGGTCTGGTCCAAGGTGCAAATGGAAAGTTCCCCTTTGATTTCAGGAGATTTTGGCTGTGTGTTGCTTAATAACAGCTTTGCTAATGAAGTGTCTGTTGGTTACTGAATGTGACACATTTTCTGGCATTTAAAAAAAATCTTCTAAATATACAGAAATTGTCTACGCTTGGAGTTTCTTAAGAATGAGGAAAAAAAACAGCAGCTGACACTATGTTAGCCAACAGAATTTCAAATACTTCTCTACTCAAAATATATCATGTGATAAATACTTCTTTTAGCATTGAAAAGGGGGATTTTTGCACTTAGCCCTGATAATGACCAGTGGAAGGGCCTCCCTCTACTCTTACACAACCAACCTGCTTGGGCTGCACCACCATTCACATCCCCTTTTCTTCAACTTACTGTCTGCTTTGTTTCGTTCTGCATGAAACCCAAAAAACTCTTAAAGTTATTTGGGTTGAAACTGTAAACCACATGAAACCCCTGCTATAACTCAGGTTTGTTTTTTTCCCTAAGCTTAGTCAGAATTCTAGCCAAATTGGCAAACACGATCAGAGCTTCAGGTTGGTGCGTGTGAAACAAAAATCCCCCCAAAATCTGAAAAACAAGTCACTTTTGCCTTATTTTGGGGATTACTGTGGAGAACATTAAACAGCCCTGTGTAACAGGATTAAAATAAATTTAACTTCCAGGGTCTGAAATTTCTTCCTCCGGGTTTAATGACAGTTTTATTAACATAAGCTGATGCAGGATTAGACCGTTTAATATTTAAATCCCAACACTTCCTGAAATTAATCTAGAAAGGGGGAAATTTCAGCCTGTTCCTTACCTAAAATAATCTATTCCACCTATGTGCTTCTATGGTCCACTCTTCTGATAGGTGACTTAGGAAATGGGATACAGAGTCACTAGCTAATTTACTTTTGGCTAAATTTGCCCAGACTACTTCTGAACAATTAGCACTCTGCTCTGAAGGACAAAATTCCTTTGACAAAGTCGTGCCTAGGGGCTGCTCCATGACGTGTTCAGAGTCCGACATTTTTGGTACATGTCTGGAATTGACAGTGACTCAATACATAAGGATATCCTTTCATATTCATTTATGTGATAACCTCACTTTTGTTGGCACAGGAATATGTTGTCTTTTAACCTGACTTAAGGAGCTGGCCCTAGAAATAGTCTTCATCTTTTTGGATAGCAAGTTGGAATCAAGATTATTTTGACAGATGGCATCTAGCCTGTCTAATATGCATTTTACCTGCTCCATAAATATTGATGACTTTAATACATTTGTGTTCTGCCATATGCTTCTTAAAGGTACACTTCCAAAACTTGACTTGGTGTGTGATTTAGACAGAATTAATCTCCATTTTGTAGTACTATAAATGAGATCACAATCACATGTGTTGTGTCTGACATTGGAAGATTAAAAACGGTGTGTGCGAGGGCACAGGGGGTAATTCCAGCAGATTTACATCCCATTTCCTCTCAGTTCTGACCTCCTGGACATTACAAAGTACAAGTGGAATATGTCTTTATAATATAAACCTTTTAAAGGATTTCTGGACAAAGGGAACCCCCTGCCCCATGAGGTCCTGCCACTTAAACCACGTTTAAAGCATTTTTTCCTCTCTCCATTGCAAAACCCTTCAGCTCTGTCACCTCCTATGAGTGCCATATAAAATGCCTCAAAGAAAAAAATTGAAAAGGTTAGATACCTACTAAATCAGGTTTTTTAGGGTCACAGCTCTATGAGCATCTCATATGCACACTGATACACAATACAGATATTCCTCTGCATAAGCCATTGAAAAGGCTGCTCCATGTTTTCTGGAGGAGGACTGTTGGCTTTGGGCATGGACAGTTTCTTTGAACTCAGTCATTTCCAAGGCAGATGGGGTGTACAATTAGCCCTTTTATTATTAACACCACTTTCCTGCTTCTCCACCAAGGTTACAGACTCGTTCACAGGGCCGTCACTGAAATGGGAGCGGGGCCAGGGCTGCTGGCAGGAAAAGGGGAGATGTGGGCAAGCGAAAGCCCAAGAACCATTCCCCCAGGCTCCTGTGGCCTTGAAAAAAGCAGCACTGCTTCCAACGGGAAGAGCCTCATGCCCCACAGCTGGGAGAAGTTGGCTTTGACTCCCAGCAGTTTTTCCTCTGTTGGATTTGCCACCTTGTCTCATCAAGCAAAAAAGGCAGCCTTAGCTCTACCCCTCTTCACATTTCACTGCTGCTGCTGCCTTTGCCCACACTAATCAGAAATCGTTCAAATAATGCCTGGGACAACCTCCGTGCACGTATTCCTCAAGGTATTCTACAATACAGCTGAATACAGCAACACACAAAAAATATGGCATGGCCTTCATAGTAAAGTGTAGGAAATCAGAGCAGTACTTCAAAATTTCATAAAATACGAAATAAAGCAAACTTACATCTATGCATCAGTTTGAAATTATATAAGGGTAACACATTTACAAAGAAAAAGTATTTTTAAACCTAATTGTGGGTTCCCAGTAAAAAGGACTTTTCACAAAAATGATGGAAATCTTATAAAAAATTACAACTTTTTATAATTGCAGCTTTCCAAACATTTGTGAACGATAACTTTCTATTCTGTCAGGTGCACATTTTTTCTAGCTATTTTCAGAGAAATGAGAGATTAAAAATTCAGTTAGAATCATAGAATATCCTGAGTTGGAGGGGGCCATCAAGGATCATTGACGCCCAAGCTAGAATTATGATATTAGCATTTACTAATATTTCCACATATTTAAACATATTTCCTTTCTTTTTTTTTCTTTTTGGTGAAGTATTTGCTGTTAATTACTTTGCTTTACAAGGGAGAAGGTAGTGTACCATAGCTCATCAGTAAAGGAAGGAAAAGAGAACTAGAAAACCTGCTGAGCATATTTGCAGGAAGCTTTGCTTGATAAATAATAACCACTTCAGGGCTCAGCATGTAAAAGGAGAGGTCAGTGGTCTCTCTGATGCTTTGGAACATTAGAGATGGCAGAGGCTGTTTGTTGGCACTGAACTCACACAGGAGCCACATCCAGCCTGGTACACACAGCAGAAATACAGGCAGATCAGTGCTGTAACTTTGCTACCCCCCAAGTTTATTACGAAAGGACTCCAAGCACTATACAAAACCATCAGGAAGGTTTCTCTGCAAAGTATTAATCTAAACTCTCTTCAAATTAAAAAAAACTTTTCGAAGTCTTTTTTTTTTTTTTTTTTTTTTTAAACAGCCAAATTGTAAGAGGCTTGGTCTGTGTCTGCTCTCATTAGTTTAAATTCACTCACTCACAGTCAGGATTTATCCCTGGGCACTAACTTCCCACGTGGCAGTGCCCAGCAGCCACACAGGGTGGTATTTATCAAAACTTGAAGCTATGGTGACAGCACAGTCCTGAAATTCGTGCTGCTTTTAGAGGAGCTGGGCCACGAAGGATGTTTTGTGTAAGATTTGGTTTGCCTGGATGGACTTGAACTGGCCACTCGATAAAGTAGCACAGGCAAACTGGCAAAGGTAATCTCAATTTCATGCCCACTCACAGAAGCGATATTCCATAAATTAAAGCTTGGATGAGGCTCACCTGACCATCCTATTAAAAAAATATTTGGAAAAAGCCAGCATCAGCCTGTGCAGGGTTCAAAGATAGGTCAGATCCCTGCTAGATGTAAACCAGCAAAGTGTCCCTGGCTTTTGTGTGTTCAAATCAATTTTCACCAGCTAGGAATACATCCTGGCTCTGGCTGGATGAGGCACAAAGGAAAGCCAGAGACCACAAGAAGAGCTGGCATTTCTGAAGCCAATAGTAATCTCTGGTTTAGCCCATAAGAGATGGCTGGGAGTCAGTCCTCGGCTGGAGCAGAACGTGCTAATTTGGGCAGGTGCTAAAACACAGGAGCTTGGCAGCTGTGAATGGGAAAGAGAAAAATGAGTGCTTCTCCAGCTTTCAGTTGTGATTTGACACCTCTAAATGTGTGCAAAGGCTGAATCAATTCAGAAGCTTAAGTGTTTGGTCAAACCAACAATACATAAAATAAGGGAGAAACACGGCAAGAAATGGCTTTTCTTGAGTGGCTTCTAGGTAGATCAAAATCACAACGGAAAAACCTCTCAGAGCTATTTATTTATTTCTTTTTGCTACTGCCAGTTTAGTACTAGTTCTGGAAAATGCTATGGCAAATTACATCTCCTGTGTCACTAGAGGTTAACCAGCGATCCGTAGCCCTCATAAGAAACGGAGTAATTTTTTTTCCACGTTCTCATTTGATTCAAACTATTTTTTCAGGCACTTTAGTTTTTCGTAGTTTTGCAGTTTGCCTGTTCTCAACAGCTCTGCCTGCTGTCCACTGACATCCCATGAATTGCACTGTACAACAGCCCTGTCCTCTACAGCACTCAAGGGTTTGGATCAGAGAACAGCTCACTGCAGTCAGACTGGGGCCTGCACTGAGCACAGCAAGGAGAACGTGCTCCTTGCTTTGACATAAGTTCTCAGCAATGCTCATTTGGTTCTGAGGTTTTTCACCCAATGTCCCAGCAGTCCTATTCTCTGGTGCATCTTCGACTCATTTTACTGAAATGCCAGAGAATGCAAATGACAATCCCCAAACATAATTTATCTGAAGGATTTCTTAAAAGAAGAAGTAATCTCTCAGCGTGTTTTTAAGAGAAAGAGGACTCTGCCCATAACTGAAGAACCTAAGAGTCTTTCAACCATTTTCTTCAGTCTGAGTGCAATTAACCATTGTAGCAATTCAAAACAGGCATAAATTCAGTTTTGGGCTCAAGTTCAGGGAATTTTTATCTTGGCAAATATGAAGCTCCACTGACATTTCTCTGTGTTTCCTATTAAAGCTCATCTCCAAGGAAAGCAGGTACTGGAGGCCTGATTCAGGGAGCACGAGTGCAGGATTTTCGGCACCTGTCTAATCTCAGCGTTGGTGACTACAACAGAGAAGCCAAAGCCACAGCTCTGTTTCCAATATACCTAAATCATTAGGAAGCTGACACAGTGAAAGCATAAACACTGTGTTCATAATTCATGGGCCACTGAAGTCTGGTAACAAGCTTTATTCCCATGTTTTCTTTTTCCTAATATGTACACAATTTACTTCTGAAGTCACGTATATTCTGTAACAGAGCTCAGGTGCGTCTTTTTTTCTGAGGCTTGGATTTGTAGTGTTAATGTGTCACAGAACACCCCCAGAGGAATAACCTTTTACCCTATGAGTTTGTTTACTATGGCATTTCTTGGTTTAATAAATGAGGTCCCTAACATTAAAACTTTTCCTTGTTCCTAAGGTTTTGTTATTGCTATTGAAAATTATTTCATTACTTCGGAGGGCTTATTTCAAATCAGTACCACATCTTTCTTTTGTTCATATCCCTATAACATATAAGAAATAACAGTAAAATCTTTCTCTTCATTACCTTCCCCTCCAATCTCATTACTTTATGTTTCTTTATGTTGAATTGGATGAGTCACCCAAATTTCTAATTCAAGTTTTGAAACCATTCGAATTTAAATTACGTGCTTCAGACCATCAGCAAGTAACATCTTCTCATAAAGGTTGGGGGTTTTTTTTGGTGTGAAGAAGCATAATTTAAGTCCTAGCGATGCTGATAGTGCTCTGTAGATTTAGTCTTTTCTGCAGTTATCATTTTCAGTATGCAGAATGTTCTATTAAGTAATACACAGCTCTCCAGAGATTTACATGTATATTATTTATGGAGGAACCTCTACCATTATATAATCCTAACAACCTTGTTGGTTAAGTAGTTCCACCCAGGGAAGCATTTCATCTTGTCTCAAGAATATTTCCTAATAACTTTAGTGCAGTGAATTTCTTGCTGTCTACTTCAACAAGTAACAGTTCTTTATCAAAGGGTTAATTTCACACAATAGAAAGAGCTTTTAAGGCCTCTGCAAACTCTCTCATCAGCCTTTTATTTACCCAGTGTTGTGTAGTGGTTAACATCCAGTCAGATTCAGACAGCAGAAGGACAATTCTGTATTCCTCATTCTCCTGTGGATACATGACATGACCTAGCTATATGAAGTATTCCTGAGCCTAAGACTCTCTATTTAGAGAGTGGAAATAATAACTTATGTGTAAATGTAAAGACATATATGAGATTTTAGATTTTAAAAAGTGGTTTTACAAACCTTGTTCCATTTATTATTCCCTATACGGTGAAATATTTTCTAGTACAAAGGACTTTTAGCCTTCAGTAAAGCCATTGTTTAATTTCTTGTGTTAAGTCTTTTCTGGTTGAGTACCAGAAAACCAGTGACCTTCACTGAATCATGAGAGCTATTGGGAACAGTTTCTACTTCTTACTCGCACATTTCCTGACTGACAGAGACAGGAGGGGAAGACTTAAGCACACTGCTGGTGTGGGAAGGATACATTACAACTTCTACAGAAGAAAGTTTTGCCTGTATTAATCAAAACCAGAGCAAAACACCACTCCAAAACCAAAGCAAATGCTCTTGATCTGTTCCTTGACTATTCAATATCTTGTCTTCTATCTTTGCTTGAGATTACGTGCAGAGTAGTGAACATTAAGAAAATCTCTACAAAGCATGGGTACATCAGGTACTTTGATTGCATTGTCAACTCAGGTAGGGAAAGAGATAAATTCTGATATTGATAGGACAAGCATTTTAACCAAAATACAGGGATGATTAAATTGATAGTATTAGCAAACTGCTTTTATGTTGGGAATTGAACACAATCAATAATTTTTAGAGCACTGCAGCAGCAGGAAGACTACTCATTAAACTAACTTAAATCAAAATCACCTTGTGAATGGATTCACTGTTGGGAATAAACACTGTTATCATTTATTTTGAAAACTCATAAAAGTTTTCTCCCCACTCCCTGTTCTTCCATTAAATTTGTTTGATTCCACTGCTCCCTCTGGGCTGCACAGGTGTACATGCTACAGAAATTTGGCTTGATGCACATTCACCTATTCCCTCCAAACACACAACTTCTTGGGAAGCTCTTAGCTTCCACTTACAGAAAAAGAAAAATCACATTATGTAAATGGCAAATCAAAATTCAGCATTTACTAATTGCTGAAAAGTCTCTAAAAACCTGCATGTTTAGTGGTAGTGGCATCCCAGAACTTCACAGCTCTCATTCTCTGCTCTCATATGGTGCAGTTCTGCCACAGGAACCTGCCCCAGTAACTTGAACTGGTGTCAGCCAGAACCAGAGGGCACAGCATAAGATCCCCAGTTGTAAATATCACTGGACCACTTTGAAGTGGGCTCATTTCTGGCTTTGCCTTAAGCATCCTTTGAAGGGCTAATTCTGTTTCATTTCCCTCTATTTTCAGCTATTTAGCATAATTAATTTGATCAGCCCAGCAAAAAGAGTGCTTCTTTCTTTCATGCTGCAATGATGCAATTTCTTTGACCCCTATTTCCACCTTTTAGATATAAGAGGTTCATTTATTTAGAAATAGTGACTACTGCATTATTAGGAGTTGTATTTACAGAATAATTACTTCAATAGGTGAAAATACATATTTATCTATTTCTAAAATGGCAAATTTTCAGGTTGCCTCAATGCCATCTGCATTTACACCTCCTGTCATGTTGCTCCAGTTAAATATCTTTTCAGGAAACTGAATTGTGTAACTTTTGGAAAACATGGGAATTATGACAAACTGTATGCTTCATAATAAAAAAAAATTATCACCTTTTAGGAAAAAGCGATGTACATGTACAATATTAGCAGTCCATTAGTAATTATTAGGGAGAAATGCAGCTCTGATTAAATCCCAACTCTCGTCCAAACCTGAAGCTAGCTTAATCTTAAAGGTTTTGAGATCATGAGAAGTTCAATAGACCTGCAAGAAGAATAATACTGTACCCTGAAACTCAATTACATGTTTTAGAAAATTTTTTGATTCTTTTTTTTAACGGGACTCTCTGTTACTACAACTCCAACTCAGAGCCCTAAAGCACATGCTTTACTTTAGGAGAGTAAGATGGCAATTAAATCAACATATGCTCAAAATCTGTTCCCCCTGAGAACACTGTTGCAGATTTGAGGTGCGCACCTGTCTGTTCTGGGTTACCTGTGCTCCCAGCACACAGCATGAGGCGATGTTCTTTGGATGGCAGGTAGTATTTTGGCTCATTTTCCTCCATTCCTTTCTCATCCTTACTCCTTTAAAGCCTGTGTTGATTCTCCAGGGTTTGGGGGAGCAGAGACAACGGCAGATATGGGATTTACCTGGGTTGCTTCCACCACTAGCCCATATTACTATTTCTTCATACAGAGCATTTAAAGCAGTTTTGGAGGCTGTAAGTTTATAAGCAAGAAGGCAGAGGGTGGGCTCATAGATGACAGTGTCATGCTCTCAATCAATATACATATGACATCCCAGATGCTGCTGTTGTTGCTTGGGCACACAAGAACCCACCTCAGTTTCACACCAACTCAATCAATCCTCTTTGCTCTTTCTTTTTTTTTAATAGACATGCTATGATAATAATTAGGTTTTTGTTCAAAGCAGCCATTCTGTAAGACATGATACTCAAGGTAATACTTTTATTTTTAACTTACGGGCCCTTGTTTTGTTTTGTTTACAATTATCAGGGCCTGCTTCGGGTTCTCCAGAGAGCTTTTTTTCCGAAGCAGGTGCATTTTCAGCTCATGTAATGGATTTAGAGATATTTGGCCATAAATAGATAGTGTTAAACGCTGCTGTAAAAATGAGATAAATGTTTATTACCCAAAAGGTTAATAAAAAATCCACTTGGGATCCTCTAGAAAAGAATTAATCCCTTTAAGCCTGTATTGAACCAGTGACAGTTGCACAAGATTCACAAGCAAATTGCATCCCTAAAACATCTTAAAAGCAGAAAAAAAAAAAATCCCAGACAACACACCACAGTTAATGGAGAGAAGGAATTCATGAGATAGGTACCATTTATTATCTAATTTAAGCACTTAGTAGCAGCATCTGTTTACAAATAACCACTTTCAGCATTAGGTAAGTCCCATGTTAGGCTACTGTTCCTTCCCAACTTCATTATCAAACAGTATGATTTTATCAGGGTAACACAGAAAATCTCAGCTGAAAAACAATGAGCTGTAAAACAGTCAACAATCCAAAATGTCAGCAGGAAGAGGAACCAGCACTTGCCAGGCACAAGATACTTCACGCACATACAATATTTTCCCTGAATTTCATAGGTTCTTACACCTAGCTCTAATGGAATAAATGCACTTGACTTTTTAGTCCCCTTACACCTTGCTGTTGAATATAGAAATGACATGTAGTAGCCTGGATGGAAAAATAATTTAATTTCATAGGAGTACAGGTGATATTATAATCATCAGACCTGACAGCTGCCCACGACAAAGTGAACCTAACATGATCTGTTTACACAACACATGGTCCTTCAATGCAAACTCTTCCACACAGGCACCTTTCCTGCTTCCCTTGGGGCCAGACAGAACTTACAATCTCCCAAAATCAATATTCTTGTGGCCTCCCAAGGTTTTCAAGCATTCTCTTTCCTTATTTCCATTCATACCTCACTTCTGCTAGTTGTAAGTCTGCTTTTCCCAATCAATAGAATGGATAGCAAAACCTCTCTATTCATGCTAGAGGTGATTAGTGGAGTTAAGAATAATTTGGCCTTTTAAGTCTTAAACAACCTGGCTGTCATCCCCCCCTTCTGGCTGCCTGCTAGAATGAGACAATAAATCCAAGTTCGCCTCCCCGAAGGAATCCAGTGACTACCAGAGATGGTGGATTTGGGGTAGCTAAGAGCAGTAGATGATTTCTGCACCATTTGGCAGCTGATACCCCCATACATTCTGCTTTTATTCTCATTTGTCCAAATCGCCGATGGATTCTGCCCACGTGAAGACTGTCTTCAAGGAAGGATGAAAAGCATGCAATATTCTGTGCCTATCTACATAGCTACTTGAACAAACACTGGAGATGAACCCGGGTTAAAAGGTGCTGACTGAGATCTGAACCTCCCATGGGCTGCAAATGTACTTGTGGGAGCAGTGAATTACGTATCTCAACAACTGAAAACATCAGGACTGTAACTCAACAAGACGTATCTAAGCCACAAATTTCAGCTCCTGAGGTTTTCAAACTCTGGATGGAAGGACCAGCCTGGTATACATCTTCAATGCATTTTGGTGAAAAAAGAGCTGCGTAATACCAAAACATGAGTTTCAGCACTAAAATAGTGTGCGTGGTGTGAACTAATGAGTTGTAAAAGACCTTTAGCCAGAAAATACAACCTACTTCTTCCTCCTCTGACTCCTACAGCTGAAATTACTGGCTGCACAAAACAGTTGCATTTAGTTTTTAGAAGGCTGGCATGGGATATAGGGATTGCAGGCTCGAAATTCATTGTAGGTACTACAGTCTTTGGCATATCTTTTTTGTGCTTTCATTTCCAATTGCTTCCATCTCCTTGTAAAGGTATGAAAAAAATAACCTTCTGTGAGGTTGTCAGGGTCTGACAATGAAAATGTCTGAACTAAACTGATGCAAAATTTGGCCAGTTGCTATTGTTCCTTTTTCAGGTCACTGTATTCAAATGCTGGTTTTGTTTTCTCAAAAGAGTCATGCAATTATTTTATGCTGTCTTTCCTCTTCTATTTATTGTCCCTGATACTTTTTCCAGCACTACAGAGCTCTTAGGAAATCTGCACCTTTATCCTCGCAACCACTAAAACCCTGGAGGATTTTTTTCTTTTACTAAATACAAAATGCTTTGAGATATAACCATTCTTGTGGGTGCACCTTGGTAGCATGAGGAAATTCTGAAACTCCAGTTTATTTTATACTGTGATGCTGTTTGCTAGAAATATATCCTGAAGTTAATGAAGTATCACTGCACATCAGAAGTTTAATCCAGATCCTTCAATCCCCCCAAACTTTGTGATATTTTAAGCTAGTGCAGAGCTTCAATTAACCCCGCCTTTGTGTATCCCCAGGTTGGAGTCCTGGGTTGATGAAATAGCCTAACTCCATTCTGAGATTGACAAGTTATTAATTAGGACAGCAGGCCTGTCACAACCTCTAAGCCTCACCAGCACTTCCACTGGTTCCTTGGAGAGATATATTGTCGCCTACTATTGGGATTAAGCTTCTCACTTCCAAACTGTAAGCCTCAGTCACAGCACTGGATTGAAAATGACTCTATTAGTATTTTTGCAGCCCATTGGCCTGTATCTCTTCCAGTCTGGTTTTAAGGATGAAGTCTCAGATCATTGAAATCAATGTGAGTTTTGCCACTGACTTGACTGGGGCCAGAATTTTACATATTTTACAGGGAATCCTGAGGAAAAGAATTTAATTTAAAAAGTAGATTATCAAGCACAGTGGAACAAACACAGCCTGGAAATATCCTCAGTTGTCTTAATAATGGAGATTGTGACTCAGATAATGTAGGGCAGGACCTGATCTACAGAATCTTGCCATGGTGGCTGAGAAAGCAGCAGCCAATGCCACAAACTCTGATCAACTAATAGTGAATTATTGTTGTAGGACAATGCTCAAAGCACTTGGAAAAAACCCATGAGTTAACAATGCTGTTGGACTCCAACAAAATAAAGGGAAGCTTTTACAAGAGATGATTGAAGGATTCTTGGGACTCCCTGTAATTTGAACTCTTGCCTTGACACAAAGGCATGGTGAGAACATACAGATTTGAAATCAGCAAGAACTGTATGTTTTCACATTACTGTTTGCACTGTATTACTTTATTGTTCTCTAATGAGGCCATAAACATACAATAATGGCAATCAGATGCAGCATGAATTCTGCTTAAGAGAGTTTTCAGTTGCATTGTTTTTACCTTCCACCAGTTTAGGGAGGGAGCAGAGTGTGTATATATAGTCTGAAGACAAAAAAACCCACAAGCAAAATACCCACAAACAAATAATTTTATGGGAAAATGTCTGTTAGGGTTTTACTGAGAGTGTTGTATCCCATTTGAAATATTCACATTTACTACCAGGTACCCTGAAGAATAGCCACAGTGCTAAAACACGAGTGCTTTTGCAGCTCTACTGGCTTAGAGACAGCTGCTTTTGTTGGATTAGATTCACAAGAAAAGCTCTCGCCAACGTCATGTAGGTCACCATGTGGGGTTCTAGCACTTGCCACACTGCAAAAACATTATTTAAGACCAAATTTTGTGAAGGAGCCAAGGGCCCTCTGTAGCATCTGGGTGTGCTGTTTTCTAGTTCATTGCTCAGAGAAAAATACATAGTTTCAAGACAGAAAATGGAAAGGGATTAATGGAGGGATTTTTGTACAATGCAGAGCAATGCCCAGTCTCAGATTTGAGTCCCCTATGCATTTATCAAAGCCATCACTGCACAGCTTTATAGTCACTGTTTTCAAAACATCCACAGGCCTGTAGACATCATGTAGATTTAGTACAAGTACAGTCTGTAGAAAAGCAACACCACTAAGAATGCGTATCTAATTGTACCCCAGTCTGGATAACACCAATTTCCACAGTAAAGCCATAGTCAGTCATAACAATTAAAAAAATCCTACCTTTTCCTTCCTAGTCAGCCTTTCTCAAAGCACTTCCAAATGAATACTATTTAACTGCTGGGTTTTAGAAAGGACTTAATTATCTTAGATTAAGTTTCCAGCGAGCAAGAGCAACACTGCAAATTTATGCATTATCAATGTAACACACACTGGCTATCACACCTATTAGCTGAGAGCTCCAGAACTGCTGGAGTATGGAGACTACACAAAAGCACATTCTCATTCTTGGGAGAGTTCAAGTCTAGGTCATTTTGGCAAGAGACATGAAGGAAAAGCATTGCTGTTCCTGGCTGTGCTGGAAAAATAAAAGTCCAGCTTCTGTCAGTTTGGGACCATGAGAAGGGTAAGACTCTCATCCAAACTTTAACACTTTGCTCTTCACACAGCTAGACATGTTAAATGTTAACTAGCACAATCCAAATAAGGAACCATACCGAAACCTGGAATACACACAATTCTGACTAAATCTAGGAAAACACATAAAAAACTGACTGACGACCAACAGCCAACACTGTCACATTCACAGAGAACTGAGGAGGCACTCAGAGGAGGATATTGCCCAAGAGCCATGCAAGAAATTCCCATCATCATTTTTCTAAAAATTTCCCATAAAACCTTACTTTAAAAGCATAAACAACAGTTCTCTTTTCCCACCTACCCCATCTGCAGTTCCTCCTCTGCCAAGAAGATGCCACAGAGCTCTCTCTTGTCACGCACCACCAGAAGCAAAAGCTGCTCTGCCACCAAGGTGAGGCCCTCAGAAACACCTGGGTGCATCCCTGGGGCTTAAAAAGATTCAGCTGGGTATCATCAGGCTCACCTGGCACTGCCTTCAGACTCTTTATTCCTAATAATGCTGTCTACAAAAGATTGAGCTGGAAATGGCTTTCAGGTGAAGAAACTAATCAAATGCAAAGACCCAGGTTGTCCCCATAAGCATGAAATGGCAAAATGCCTTTTTTTTTTTTTTAACAGAGTCATTTTTCAGGATGGATTTATATCCTGCAGTGTTCACAAGGCCTGTGTTTTCACAGCATTTGAGGCAAACAAAATGCTCTTGATGAAATACCAGCTCTTACTGTGTGCAGAATATGGCATTAAATTTATAGAGCAAAGGAAGAAGTGGTTTACTTGCCTTGAGGGGAATTGAGAAGTGACAGTAGGCACTTAACAGCAAGTTCCAATTACAGCATTTAAATATAATTGCATAGTCTGTTAATCTATGTCAGGGTGGCATCATTTTAATATGATTGTCACAGATTCTTTCTAATATTATGAGTGATGTGAGTGAAGCTGAGCCTACGGAAAAAGTTCAGTTCCAGGTCTTAATATACACTCCAATTCTGTCTGTCAATTATGCTACAGAAGAGTTCAAATAAAGGTCTGGGGATCTAGAGGATGTAGCTACCTTTATTAAAGTACTTCTATTGTAAATAGATGTGTGGGTCAGGAGACAGTTATCATTTGGCCTTGTTATTTTTTATGAGCCTACCACTATTAGAATAGACTCTTGAGTATAATCATTTAGATGTGTCATGGAATCTTATTTCAAATGGAAACCGTGAAGTGAAATAACAAAAATTACAGCTTGACCTCTGCAAAAATGTTCATTTAGCCCCTCCCATTTGTGCATTATATATAGCATTACAGGAGACAATTATAACCCAAGGATCCAAAAGCACTTTGTACATCCTTTATAAACTCAAAACTTTTAATTATATAATGGAAATTTAACTATACAAAGAATGGAGATTGATGTCTAGTAGGTAAATTTCAAAACTTAAAATAGGCATTACTCTTCTGGTAATGGTAAAAATGGTAAAAATATGCAGACTGTTTCTTCTGGTGTAAAACCACACGAAGGTGTTCCTGCCTCCTTGCTCCCCCACATCTAGGTCTGCATTGGGATTTACTGCCTCCACAGTTGTGCTTTAGGAACTGATCGTATGGCTGCACTTCAAACTTCATCAGAATTTATACAAGTTGAAAAATGTCTGCTTTTAGAGGGATTTTTTTGTCCAAACCAGCTCACTGATCTGGTTTAGAAAGCACAGTTGCAACAACAAAAATATTGCAGCTAAGGGGCTGGAATCAACAACAGCAGTAAAGGGAGAGAAATTGTTTATAACGAGCTTCCCAAATTATTTTCTACTGCTGGAGCGTATTTAAAATGTCTCTATACAGGCATGGATTTCTGGTCCTACACCTCACCAAATGCTGTAGATGTTTTGCAGGCAGTATACATAAACAGAATTTACAAAAATGCCGCCACCTCCTTGGAAGGATCCACTTTTATCGTAGTGATGACCATGATCAACCAACAGAATAAAACAAGAAGAAAGCTCCATAAAACAGAAAGCAGAGAGTGGAATTACAAGCCAGTAATTATCAAAACTTCCTTATTTTTGTGCAAATCATCGTTAGATCCTTCAACAAGTTTACATCTCATATTAAAATATCACTGCCACCAACAAAACTATCCCCGAGCACCATGCTGGCACTGGGGCTGCTGTAATCGTGCAGGAAGGATGCCACTTACTGAATCAGTGGATTTTCCTTGGCGGTTTCCCATCCAACACTACAGGGCTTGGCTGTGTTTAACTCTCAAGATCAAGCAGGATCTCAGCCAACATTGCATGGCCACATATTTTCTTAACCCTCTGACCAGCTGCCATGCTAAAAACACAAGTTGCAAAAGCCCAGCTACATAATTCCTTAAATTTAGGATGGTCTTTTCTAGCATTTTATTGTCCCAGTCTCTACCCAGTTACTTTTATTTATCAGTCACTCTATTTTCTCTGTGGTCATTACGGTAGCAGGATAATTTTTAAATAGATTTTCCTTCATGGCAAGAACCCAATAATATCAAAATATGGAGTTTCTCCTAAAATGACCTTTGCTGAAACAATGGCTATCCTGGGGGCTTATGAGAAGAGACCCAAAAAAGAGATGTACGTTTTGGAAATCAGTGAAGCAAGTGAGTGATTGTCCTACAAGCCCTTGGACAACACTGCACAGAGCTACCATATGCTTCCTAGTGCTCCCCTAACTGCCAGCTGTCTCCACCTTGCTCCTTCCAAATGGCAGAGGGGGCAGCCCAATTGCCAAAATTGATGTTTTGACCTGCAGTTATAGGCAGAGAACAGGCGTGGGGTTGGTTTGATAAGAATATAAGCTACATGTAAGTAGAGCAAGGACGAAATAAGGTCATATCGTTCCACTGCTGTCACGCGAGGGTAACTGAGGAAAAATAACAATACAGAGGCATTTCTGCTAAACTAGGGGAAGATGAAAACAAAGCCCAGATTCTGAGCAGCATTTTACATCCATTTTTCCCTTCATTTGGAGAAGAGGAAAATGTTATATAAGGTGCCAGGCAACAGAAAATTGGATCCACTGCCCTTTGAATTAATGTGATCTGAATGCAGATAAGCCTAAAACAAATGAGTCGTTGAAAAATGTGCAGGCTGAGGAACCTATTGCAATCACCATATCATAATCTCCTTCCTCAGGATGACCCAATTTGCTTTCTTCTGTCTCTTCTTATCCTCCTTTCCACCATTTCTGGCCATGTCGATGGAGAACCATCATAATAAGTCTTAGTTTGGGCTCTGTGCCACACTGGGCCTTGTTTCTAAAGACTGGTGCTTAGAATCACAGAATGATTTGGGGTGGAAGGAACCTTAAAGATCACCCAGTTCCAAGCCCTCTACCATGGGCAGGGATGCTATGCACTAGACCTGATTGCTCCAAGTGCCATCCAACCTGGCTTTGGACACTTCCAAGGATGGGGCAGCCACAACCTGTCTGGGCAACAGAAGAGGTGCACGCCAGTGAGTGGCTGCCAGCACACAGAACTGGCACATCCCCAGTGCCTGCTGGACTCGGAACTTGTGCTTACACAGACCTCAGGCCACAGGAGGAATGAGTGTGCTTGTGCTTCTAAACGTTATGAGGATGTTTGATGGAAGCCCTTAGACCAAGAGGAGAAAAGCCACTGTTCTGCTGATTTACAGTGTTTGCTCCCTGATCCTGTCACATCACTGAAGACAGTATAGAAATCCCTGAGATACCATGTGTGAGATACCAGCCTCTCAACATAATTTTAACGATTATTTTTGCAATGCTTTGTTATGGTGGTGTATCTGGTGATTTTTTACTATGCCAGATGGAATTCTAAAGCTTCCTTCCTATGAAACATTAAATTGGACAGGTTATGACTGACTGCCTGATTTGAGTTACTCTCTAAGGTATGCATCTCGTGGGAGATTTCAGGAATAAAAGCTTTTAATAATGAAACACATAATAGGCAGGTGTGAGGCAGAATGTAGGAACACATCCTTATCTCAGTCATAAACTGAAAGCTTGGAAGAAATGCTAATAAACTGTTAAAAGCCTTTCATTAAGTGTGGCCCTAATAAATTGTGTGCTGCTTGGGTGTGTGAACTTAAGAGATCATAAAACCTCAAAAACTGTTAGGAATTTTGCCCCAGGGCACCTGGAGACACTGAACATGCCCCAGGTTCTAGGAAAGGCAAAAGACAGTGCAATCACTTTGTCAGTCTTCATTGCCCCAATACCTTCCTGAGGGTTTCACGTCCTGCAGAACAAAGAGTGCCAGGATTCACATGCTACAGCCTGGCTATTGACCAACCACGCAAAACCAGACAGGAAAATGCGAAAAAATGCTCAATTTATTTTAACTACCTTTCATGCAGAAGCAAGACCTGCAGAATGAGGCTCCTGAGGGCATGGGTTTTAGGGAGCACATGCTATCTCCCTGCATTGTGGCCTTTAATATTTTGTAAACATACCCTAAGGACAGCTAAACTTCTCCAGGTTGGGTAAAAATCAGTACTTAGAAGAGAAAGACGCACTGAATGAACCTATACATATGCTAAGGAATCATTTATCACAGAGCTGACAGTATTAGATCTCAGAGAATCCCCAGAGAATTGCTCCTACCTAGCATTCCAAAAACCTCAGTTTGACCCTGCATCCAAAGACTTACACTAAGACATAAATTCACAGAGAAGCCTGGGCTTCATTGGCTCTAATTCTCATAGAATAGGTTGTGTCAAGTCTCTGCTCTTGAGGCTTCCCAAGGCACTTCTCGCTGGATGCCACAAACTTCAAGAAGCCGTTCAGCAATCATAGACCATGGTGGCACCAGGTGAATGTCTTCAGCCCTGGAAGACAACCAGGAGTGGAGGATATTCTGCTGGGTTGCTGAACTGACTTTTCACCAAACAGGAATTTTCTCCACTCTAGACTTTGTTTGCATTGCCGGGTTGAACTGATTCTGTGCTTAGTGATTTGCTCTTGTAACTTCCAGAATGCTCTGCACTTCCTGGAGTTCCTTGGTACAGAACAGTACGAACAGCAAATTGAGCTCAATTAAATAAGATGGTGCTCCCTGTGCATGTACTGAACACAGACACACACAGACTCATTATTGAACCTCCCCTCTCACATCCATCTGTTGTTGCATTTCCCTAATGATGCTTCCACCGTGCCAGTGTCTCCTCCTGAACACGAGATGCACAACAGCTGGTGAAACAGGACAAAGTCAGGGGAGAGCAGCTATTAGAGGAGTTAACTGGTGAAGCCTGGACACCACTAGGAGACATTTTCCATGTCACTGTGCTTTCAGCATGGAATCTGTGTCATCACATGGTGTGGCAGTCTTGGCAAATCTGTTCCAAAGCTGAGTCTGCTGGCACTTTGCAACTACCATCATCCCTGCTGTCGTTGCTCTTTGGCTGCCTCACTGCAAATGGTGTTCTCCTGTCACCTCTGCTGCCATGCAGACAGACAGACAGGGCTCAGTTTAGTTGCAGCCTACCTACGTAGTCTGTCACCACGCTGAATGGGAATACTCTGGACTCCTTTTAGATGGTATTTGTCCATGAGAGACAGCCTGAAAAGTGGGGATATAATTATTTTCTGATTTTATCCAGGAATAGGGGAGGAATTCCGGATTTTCTACAGGCATAAATGTGTTCAAGTCTGCTCAGTTCAGATGTTATTTTTCCAGTGAAGATCATGCAACAGATACAGAGTCCATGAACTTCAGGCATTACACCTGAATTCTTTAAAGGGACAGCAGACATTGCTGGGAGCTGGAGTTTGGCTTGTGTGTAAATCAGCACAGGAGTGGATAATAAACTATGCTGGTGTTGAAGTAATTTTGCATCTGTCAGAGGCAGTTCCTTCTACATAAAACTGTATTCACTGTGGATTTGCAGTTATAAAAATGAAAAGGCATGAGGACAGAGCAGCTCCTGGCTCATTTGTCAAATGTTGAGAGCATATCATGCTGTACTGGACAAATTTGTTTTCCCTGCCGTGCAGATCCTTTTCCGCATTTCACCCCTTTCATATATCCAAATAAACTGTTCATTATTTTACAGTTTTTGAGGAATTCTTCAAAGCAGTTACTCTGTTTCTGTACTTTGTACAGAAAGTAGGATATTACTTATCATTCCATTCTGCTGCTCTCATTTACCGTGGAGAGAACACATTTGTTGTTCACTGACCCCTCTGGATTTTAGGAGCAAATGTTAAAGGGATTTGCTCTACATCCACCTTATGGGAGTCCTGCTCAGTGTGACTAATTCCCTGTACTAACACATAATTAAACACACCNTCCCTGTACTAACCCAATATTAAACCCCCCTTGGGGATTTTTTCTTGGTTTTTTTTTTTTTTTTTTTGGTTTGGTTTGGTTTTTGGTTTTGCTTTTTTTCCCCCTGAATCTGCATGCAGCCAAATCTTTGGGCAAATTTTATGGAGGTTGAATTCCCATCTTAGAAAGAAACCGGCTTGAATGTTCTGGGAGCTGACAGCAATGGGCCACTTCATAAAGCCAGTACATTGACACAGGTCTACAAGCTGTTAGCAAAAAGAAAACTTAAAAGTTGGGTTCATTAGCCACATGCCACATTATTGTGCTCGGACCAGCAGAGTAACAACTGCACACCCAGATATCTTCAGAGAACTGCTGGTTTGCAATATTTTTTTTTTTCTCTGCCAACTCCTGAATAAAAGGAAACAATATCTGTAAAGCCTCTACTTCTTTCAGGAAATTCCCTGTCTCTGAAAGGTTTTGTTAGTTCTTTCATGAAGCTGCTATTAAATTGCATGATTTTATTTACAAAGCAGCAACAAAAAAGTTCAATCTTCTGATGTAGAAAATGAAATGCTAGTCTTTAAATGTTCTTATTATTTAGAAACCCATTATTTCAGTGTCCAGCTTTCTTTACTCTGTCCTGTACAACTGAAAAAACTTTTAGTTTAATTTTTTCTGGCTTTGATATATTTTTATATCACTTACCTATGTATTTTACTCCCTTCCAGCTCCTAACTACTGTATTGAAGAGTGAACCTGCGGCATTTAGGGATAATGCAATTTTTTTTTGGATACCTGTCCCACAACAGAGGGACCAATGGGACAAAGTTATTTTATACTACTTGTTCCACATAAACCAGATACACAAAATATGTAGACATGCACAAGCGTCTCAAAAAATTCCTATAGACAAAATCTCTGCTGGTGTTGGCTAACAAACTCCCCTCCAGCATTTTCTTCTCATGCAATCAGAAGACTTCCCTGATACCAAAACCGAGTAATTTTCATCTAGTGTGTTTGGACTAACCTAATCAACATGATGTGACCATCTATTTTAAAGTCTACAGGAGGACAACTAGACCAGTGCAGTACGACTTGGAGCAATTTTTACTCTAAACTTTACCAGACATTGTCTGCTTTAGTTTATCTTTATGGCTGGTTCCTTAGCTTCTGGCAAGGCAAGTATTTAAAAAATGAACATATGTTGCATAAAATGACAATGCATGTAAATTAATTATTTGACTCTGACATACATTTCTAGCGTAGCCTCTTCCTGCAGAGCAATCTCTATTGTTCGTGAGTCTGATCATGTTCTGTGAAGTCTGTGAGGCCAGTCTGTTAAAACGCAGCTGCATCTCACGAGTCATTCATTACCTGTAAATGCAGGTGAGCATCCTATACGAAGAAGAGATGAACTTTCAAATAATTGATCTAATGAGGATGGGGAATATTGTAGTAATTAGTGCTCTGGGAGTAGCTGTTAGGGTGGATAAGCTCCTCCTGTGGATTACGAAATGTCTGATTTCTGGATTCGAGTTACTTACATGCAGTGCAGGTGCTATTTACTCATCTGCCTTGTAGATGAGTTGTAGATAATTTTTTTTACGTAATGTCAAGTAAATACAAAGCATTGTGGTTAATAGCTTGAAGAGTGCTAATAATAATCATGCTTTTTGCTTACTGTTCCCCAAATAACCTTCTTAAGTGGATTTCTGTTCTTAAAAACTGAAACTGAATGAGAGAAAACAGAATCAGAACTGCCTGAAATGTCAAATCTTAGGAGCACAGCTTGGAGCGCAGACAGATGGACCTAGCAAAAAGCAACTGCATATAAAAGTGCTATAATCCGTTGGAGCAGCATGTTAGTCGAGAACAATCAGATTCAAAATTGTTCCTCTGAAATTTTCTCGCTGGCAACCAAACATTGTGACTTTTGTCATCGTGCTACGAGGATGAATCAGATGGGTGACAAGAGCCAGGGACTGGAGAGAAAGCAGCAGATGTGAAGACAGAAAAGTGAAGCCAGCACAAAATGCCACTATCGCTTTCGAGGGGAGGTAGTGATTATGGCATTAATCAACATTCCATAATCAATGGCAAAAACCCTGAGGAGTGCCAATATCTATTCATCTTTTTTTATGCATATGCCAATCCTTCTTTATAATGTTGTCCCTGGGAGTAGTTTCTAGGTTATAAAGATTGTTGCCATGAAAAGAGATAATTGTAGTTCATGACCTGGAGGCCAAGGTAGTGCATAATGACGCTATTGTGCTCCGGGATGTACAGGGAGCTCTAGAATGAGGGTGGAATGTAACCAAATACGGCATTCCAGCGGAAAGTCAACAATTTAAACAGAGCATTTTAAACAGAAAATCCTAGCTGTGCTATTAGAAATATGCTTTTGCCAGGATGTAATTACACAGAAAACCAAATTATATCACAAAAGTGATAGCATTCCTGACATCAACAGCCAAAAAAGTACTTTACCCCAGGAACTCACCAGACCTGTGAACAATGGGAAGTTGTGTTGGAGGGCTGTTAGCCTGGGATGGAATCCTACCTTTGAGTGCATGATGCTTAACTCCTTCCTTGCCTCTTGAGCAATGCTTTCTGTCTTGCTCACCCCATAATTACATCCAATATCTGCCATATTTGAGACTGAGAACTGTTTCCCTGTATAGTACTAACACGTCCTAGTTATAAGCCTCAAAATTATCTAAGAAAGTGTCTGGCTTGGCAACCTTTAAGCCTGCTATTTCCAGAAGGCTTCGGCTCAGCACACCGGATAAGGAGGCCTCAGGGATGCTTTGCTGGTTTTGGCAAGGACTGTACTAAAATCCTGAAGCAAGTCTGACTTCTCCTCTTTACTGGTTGCAATCTCATTTTCTATTTTCAGCATAATTTTAGTAGAACACCAGAGTGCCTTTTTTTATGCTCAGACATACAGATAATAAGTTGCATCACACCAAGTTGGAAGATGACATGATTTTTGGGAAGACTTGACTGTTAAAAGTTTATGAGAAGTTTGATTTAAAACTATAGTCTACACCGCGTTCCCTAGGGAAAAAGATAAGTCTCCTTTAAAGCTTGGAAATGATGCTCCATTTGCATTGCATGGATCTGAATATACTGGATTAAGTTGCTTTATGTGATGTTATGTGACTGAACGTAACCAAGTATAACCATATGGTCCATAAAGTAACTTGTGAAATAGACTTGCCTTACCCTGGGAATAGATGTTGCTCATTTACGATCCCCAAAATATTCTGTGTCTGAATTGCTTGCAAGTAGTACGAGGGAGCTGGGCTGTGTTTTGAGGCTGGTGCAGCAGCCAGACAGAATCCTGACACCAGCTCAGCTATAAAATGTACTTGTAGGTCAAAGCTACAGAACAATCTGTATCATGCTGGTTGCTGTCGTTAGCGTTTCCCAGCGCAGATCTGTTCAATATATAAAAATGCTAAATTACTGATCCTGGTTATGTTAAACTGAAGGCTGTAAAGACTATCACATTATTCTGGTTAGTTCTCCAAGGAAAAGAATAATCTTGGAATCCAGTTCTCCTACACATTTTCCCCAAGGATAAAATAATCTGTTTGAAGTGATCCCAATTCATTCTTCTGCAGCTTTAGTCCCTGTCTGCTATCTTTGACAGGTAATTCTTTCCCATTCTTTTGGTGTGTAGTTTAATCACATAAAACTACACTAACACTTCTCAAATATTTCAAATACACACTTCTTCTTCACTGGTTTGTCTTATGTATTAATGATTTGCAAATCCTACAAGCTTTCCTAGCAGACCTTGAAATACTCTATTTGCATTTTCAAGTTGGTCACTTACAGTAGCACTTGGATGTTATGGAGTCACTGGATGTTACTAAGATGGACCATAATTACAAAGTTAAGACTCAGATCACAGTTACATCAATATCCTGGATTCATCTGAGTTCAGAGCCTAGGACTAGGCCATGACAAAAAATACAGAATTTAAACAAGAGTCTTCCCCAGGACAAAGAATGTTTCAATCCAGAATTTTCATCTAGACCTTTTGCTAATATCTACCATTTTTTAACTTCAAAGAATGGCTGGGCATAGCTGAATACTAAAAACCTGTTTCTGTGAGAACAGAATTGGAACACACTGAGCAGTGGAGACTCAGCTGACTTTCTTTTCTTTGTTCTTCATAGTCAATAACACCCATGAAATTCATATTTTAAAGTAAACAAAAGGACAGAGAAGAAAGAATAAATAATGTGATCAGCAGATTAATCTAATAATCTTATGGTAATACTGGCAATAACCATTGTTGTTTTAAAGCACGATGAACAGCACTTTTTGATTAAAACTGCGTGAAAAAGTGCACACTCTGCTTCTTAAATATCTTAATGAAAATAGTTTTACAAACAGATACATCCTTTCCCAGTTGCCTATGAACTGAGTAATACTAGATAGAAACCAGTGGCTAGGTAAGTAAATCAAAAAGAGACACTTCTGATGAATGTCCAGAGGCAGTTCTGTATATTACATGGTGCAACCATATAATTAAAAAGTGAAGTCTAAATTCAAATATTGCATAAACTACCTGTTGACTTTATTAGATCAGTCCTTCTTTATTACCTCTTAGATTTTTGGGAGGCGTCCATAAATATCTAAACCCCTGCTAAGAATATAAATCCGGAGGTTTCATTACAGAGATTTATGCCTTTAACAAGAAGAGAGAATATTTGATATTAATAATAAAGTTCTTCACAAATATCCTGGGGAATTTCTTGGCTATATCATCTTGTGCAGCTACCCTATTCATACCCAATTTCATGTGCTTTTTGAAGATGGATCATTCATCTTTTCTATTTTGTTAAATGAGAGATTTCAGAAGTCATATAACATCTCTCTCTGTGCATGTGTGTCTGCACACGAATGTGTATGTACATGTAGGGAAATTTCTCCCTACTTTGCACTCAGTGCCACACCAATCCACACACAACTCTGTTTTCTCAAATTTTTTTCCCTGGAGTGTTTTCGCAGATGTCTGTGGTAGAAGTATCAAGCCCTACTCATGAATGTTGGATGAAAAAAGATACAGATATTGGCTTCCCTACTGCTCAAGAAACTCATTTTTGAGACATATTTCACCTCCAGAAGTAGCTGAGTGCCTGAACTATTTAGACTTAAATTATGGGAACTAAATGTAATTGTCTTACCAGATATTGAATTCTTTCCACATCTGGCATTAAGATGAAGTGATGAAATAGGCAGGAAAAGAGGAATTAGAGGTAAAGAAAGGTAGGAATGGATATTCATTCCTAAAAGTATGCATCAAAGCTCTGGGTGCTATGTCCTTTTCACAGTGTATCCACTCTCCTTTAGTTTCTTCCTATAATGTCATTTGAGCAGGTGGCCAGAAAAGAAAGCAAGTAAACTCATGAGCAACTAAAAGAAAACTTGCTCTCGTTATTTAATATCTACAAGTCCAATACTAAGACACTAAATGTAGAAAAAAAAGTGGAAATAAAGTTTTTTTGACCTTTGTCCTTTGGACACCAGCTAGATCTTTTTTCCCCACTGTGACTGATAAGCATAGCGAAAAGAGAATGAAGCCATGCCAAGCATGTCCAAGTTCTTCATTTCCAAGCCTTCTATTTTCTTCTGAGAAGGGGAGTAACCCCTGCATATTACATTATTAACCTGCAACTAACAAAAATAGTGCCTCCTTCCTGTCTCACTTTACAGCAGACCAAGGACATGCAAATCATGAGACTATAGATTTATTTTACCTTATTTCATTAAATATGTGTCTGTGAGGGAAACAGGCACAGCCAGGATTATTCCCTTAGAACAATTTCATGAATTGCACATGTTCTGCACAGACTTTTAGGCACAGACTAAGCATCCATCACTCCTTCCTTAGATACTTTCCTCAGGTCCTTCATTTTATTTTCCTCTCCCCTCTGGGTTATAGAAAGTTGAGCCATTTTCTCCATAAAATAATCATCTTCCTAAAGTAAGAAAATAGATGCTTCTGACAACTGTATATCATTACAGTATTCAAGCTACATAAAATAATCCCAACATCTGTTTCTCTGTCAATTTTCCAAACCCCATCCTACTAATAATATGCTAGACGGATGCTAAAACCAACTATCACGCTATCTGGATCCTTCTGATTAAATAAATGCAATGTGGATGTGTGGCAGCTTTTGTGACAACACAAAAACGTATGGAAAAAAATAGATGCAAAAAGAATCACAACAACAAAAAAAGGAGCATATGCCACTGATAAGAAAACATCAAAAGTAAACTCCAGAAAGATAATTTTAAGACCTATCATTTATCAGAACAAATTTGACCTCTTCTGTTTTTACAGTTTTATCTCTTACAAGATGATTTCTTGCAGGTTTTGAAATCATGGCTGACTAATGATAAAATTCTGTTTTTCTGAGTGTGTCTAATGCTCAAAAAGATACTCTCTTGATTGACCTTAACATTTCACCCTGGGTACTTCCATCCCGGGACTGCTTGTTATCAGTGGACAATCATTTTAGTGCTAGGAATTCTGCAGTGATTCTGTTGTCATCTAGTCACGCAAGAACGTTAAGGATGTTCTATCACATATAACTGTGACCTTGGTTAAAGTTTAGGAAACAACAGCTGGATTTGATAAAGTATTTTTCCCTAGGTTGGAGACATAGATGAGGCAAGAGGCAAAAAGAGGCTATCATGACATCCATTTCTATGCCAGTCTTGAAAAGACCTTTCTTCCGCTCAGTACACATGATTAATGACTGCAGGTACCTAAGAATGGCAAACTGAATCAAACTGGAGAACCTGCTACTTAAATATCCCATCTCCAGAAACATATAAGAACAGAACAAGTAGACAAGTACGCAGTGATAACCTTCTCCCAACTTCAGATTAACTGGATTGTATGAATTTCCAAAGCTAGAGATGGTGTTCACATCTTTGCATGGAACAGCCCTTTCTGCACTTTGATTCTCTCAGTTTGAATAATCAGGCTTTGGAGTGGCCTTCTTGTGGTTTCTACAGCTGTCTGGATGCTGCAACTTGGAAGAAGTCATGTTATTATCTCTCCATCTTTTTTGTGCTATTTAATTTGAAAAGAGAAACTGCAGCTGCCTCATTCCTCTTCACTGACTCTGCACCTAACTTCCAACTAATTTTGATTGCACATTCCCGTATAACCCTAATACCTCCCTTTGTCTGTAATTGGCTTTATGAATGAAGGCACGGTGATTAAATTACAGTGATGACATGCCTGCATTGACTTCTCTGCTATGCATTGTGGTATATGACAGGGTTTGTTGTGTAAAGCCTCTCAGGCTATTAGTTGTCTGAAATAATCTTGCAAGAAAAGGTTTAGTTTTTAATGATAGCACTCTAAGTATCAAAATGGAGCTGAGAATAGAAAAAAAAAAGGAATTAAGTAGAAAACTTATGATAGAACACCTTCTAATTACAATAACGCACTCCAGGGCTCAAATTATCAAATGATAATTTACACCTAGGTGATTTGACAGCACTCGGCCTTTGGCCTTCTGCCTAACAACACAATAGGCGTAAATCATTACCAAGCGATTCACACCCTGTCATGTCTTATTGCTTAATTAATTTGTCTAAAAGGCTTTCCATGAGAACTTAGAGCAAATGCCTTTGTTGTACATCTTTTAGTATGGGGGTCAGTACCTGCCCTCTCTGTCATTTCAGCTCTCATTTCAGCCTTCTGTAATTTAACAGCAAATTTTTGTTTTTTCCATGCAGTCATTTAAATAGATGTTTGCATTTTGTGCTGTCTTCTTTTTGGTGAGTTCATCAGTTGTTCAATAGCTGCTGTGGACCCATGGATGAAGGTTAAACTCACACTGAGCTTAGGACTGCAGGAGCCTAGAACTGATCTCATGGGTCACTGGAACATAGCACTCAAGCAGTTAAAATGTTATTTTTATTAACTTGTCAGTGTATGTTTATTCAAGTAGCAACATCAACCTCATATATAATCTTAGAACAAGTAAAGCTATATTATTGAGGCAGACATTAAATATTTTGAATATAAATAATGCATAGTATAGTCTTGCAATGATCCAATCCGAAGCCCTGGCACTGTTCTGGAGAATAATAAATCTGATGATACAAAAAAAGGAGTTAAACAAATTTATGGGGTATATAACTGCTGATAGCCATTAGATAGGATGATCCAGCCGCAGTCTTGAGTCCTTAAACTACTGATTGTTGAAAGCCAGAATGATTTTACAAGGGAAGTGACCCTGGAATTCATTTCTGACTCCTTTAGTAGGGAGGATGTTGGGTTAGATGAATCAAACATGCCAGAAGGCTTATTTGTGTTCATATGAACAGCGATAATCAGAAGTTCCTAAGCACGCTTTCCTGCTAGAAAAGACAAAAAAATGACAAGAAATATTCCATAAGCCTTTGCAATGAAAATAATTTTTCTAAGTGTTTACATAAGCCCTACCCAATCCTCTTCAAAGGCTTCCTTTACCAAAAAACATTTGCCTGTCCTGAGAACAAGGGAACAAACAATACGTGACCTGTCCTTGCATCCAAAATAGCCACTGTTGGAAGATATCCAGGATCTGGAATGATGAGCATGGTACAAAACTGAAGGTGGGAGCCATAAACCTGTGACATTGGAGGCAAGGGAAAAGCTGGAGATAGGAATTACATCTTTGAGTAAGCAATGGTCTCTCAAGGAAAAGCACTACTGTGGAAAATTTATCACCTAATTTCCCCTTGCTCTAAATGCCGGGAGTTTTAATAAAAAACATTGCTTTGTAAATTAAAAAAAAACCAAAAAAACCCCAAACCAAACCAAAACACAACCCCCTCCCCCCCCCCCCCCCCCACCAAAAAAAAACAAAAAAAAAAACAAAAAAA
>VZRV01003969.1:429123-547421 GCA_013398115.1 Falcunculus frontatus | reverse complement strand
AAAAAATCAAACCACTTTTAGTGAGTGAAATGGCCTTGGCTCAAAAGCTGAAGTCTTTTAGCTGTTTTTGCAGCAGGGACAGTGGGAGGGCCAGGAGGCCACCAACATGCCTCCAGCACTTCTCGGAAGACAAATAATGATGAGCTGATTTCATGCCTGTTTAAATACTTGGTCTTTCTTGCTTTGACTGTCACCTAGAACTAAAAAAATATTTCACGATACCTTGGCTTGCTTTGATTTCACTTCACTGACTGTAATCTTTCCATGATGAGATCATGATTTCTCCCAGACATCTCCTGGCTGAAGACTGACTGGGCTGGGAAGTGTCCTTAAACTATCTCAAGCTATAGAACACTCGTTATTGGCCACATAAAGGCTTTTAATGTCTGTGCAGGTGAATGCAGAATCAAGTTTCTGTCCAATTAGCATTTGTATTTTTGGATATGTGATTCTTATTAGAAATTATATTTTGGGAAACCATCAATCTACTTCACACCTCTTCCTTGATTTTTAATGCTATTAACGTAAGTAAGAAAGTGGTGATAAGAATGCAAAAATAGACACAAGACTACATTTATCTTCCAAGAATCTTATTTCTCCTTATTGAATTTTATCTTTGAAGATGAAATTATGTACCTGCAACTTAACACTTGCAAACTACAGAAATTTACTTCACTTCTTTGACAGCCTGAGAAGGAACATCTGGGAAAAGCAAGCCAGAATGTAAGCAGTTGGAAATTTGACTGCAAGATTGTATAAATTGTTACTTTAAAAAGAGTTTAGAAATTAAGACTATTTTCTGAGGATGTGCCTTATCAAAGGTACTTTCTTTCTGATTCTTAAAAATGGAACTGTCTCTTAACTCAAATTTCAGATTAAGATGTTCCAATAGATATTTCCTTTTTTTTTTCTTGCTTATGTTATTTTGCCTTGTGTTCATTGCACCTTTCCGCTTACCTGAGACTGAGCTTCCAAATACGACCATGATTTTATGACTATCTGTGTAATGGTTAAATCAAAATGGTGATGTCAGAATTTGGCTCTCCCTGTTTCCAGTGTTTTGACTCTAATTATGTAGGGGTGACTGGGACATAACCTCAGTTGTCTTCCAGCAGATCAAGGCTCATTGTTCTTTGCAGCCTTTTGCTACAGAGCCACATGGAGCAAGAACAGCAGGTAAAATCCCCTCTTGATTCTAAAGATTTCTTGTTTACCATTTTGACAAACATTTGACTTATTTAGGAACCTCATATAAGATAGCTAATTACATCAATGGTTTTGGTAATTGTCATCTTACAATTTTTATATCTTGTGTGTGGGGTCCCTACAGTGGAGGAGAGCATGATTTGGAGGTGGCAGATGACTACACTTTCTAAGAAGCCAGGTAAGCAGGGCATGTGTTTCACCACTAAATAACCTTAATAACCATCCTGAACACTCACCAGCCCAAGAGACCTGCTGCGCTCAAGTGAAGTTACCAAGAGCAGTTGTTTAGCCTGAAGGAGGGCCAGACCATGCAAATACATAACATCGCATAGAACATGAAGACAAGCCCAACAGTGATGATTTCAAAGGCAATTGTACAGAGATCTAGCTGTTCCTTTCATTCCTTTTATTTTTAAAAAAAGAATTAATTCAGTGTCATTTCATCCTCTACAACTGTTGGAAAAGTACTCATGAGTCCAGCTATCAAGTTAAAAAGAAACTTTATGGGGACCACCCAGAATGTGTCCTTGGTTATCCAGGGCAACAGATCCCTAATGAAAGATTTTCTTTTTTCCCCTGTTTTTGTCTTAAACTTTAAAAGGCAAGGAGAGCCCTTTAAGCATTTAGGCAGCTGTCCAGACACTAGCTTGCTCTGTCAGTCAGCTTGGCCCACACTCTCTGACTTCCCTTATCTTAATTCCGAGCTCTTTAATAGTAATGTTGAGTACTCTAAACCCTAAGCCACTTTTGATCTTTTTATTAAAAAAATAGCAGGTCTGGGGGGTTGGATTTTGAAGATGCATATATCTCCTGTTTGTGATTTACTCATTCTTGACCTTAAAAAGTGTATTGGAAGGTACCATTATTTGCAGGAACTTGTTTATTTGCCTTCTGAAACCCTGATTGTTGCATGGATCAGCCTCACTTCTTCTTGCTTCTCAGAATGTTCTGAACATAAAGCAATAAATGTTTTTACCAGCTTTCTCTGCTAAAAGAAACACCTCTGCTATTTGCCATCATGGTCTTTAAAACAACAGCAGTGGCAGCGTTCTTTATCTTGTTTCTGAATTCAGATCATCTTTATTTTGCAAGTGTTCTGATTCAACCAGAAAAAAGGGAATTAAAACAAAGAAGCCTACATTGAAGAGTGGAATATGACAATCTATTTAGGGAGACTCTCCTTTGATTTTTATTTGAGAACAAGGCTAAGTTTCTTCTTATTAGGCCAAATTTTACTGTCATTGCACCTGGCAAGTTAATCAAAGGCAGTGTCACTGTACAACTGCAATTGAATTCCACAAGAGTGACATGGCACAGTCAGAAAGACTAGTTTGTAAATCCTCTGTAAAGACTATCTGCAGGACAGTGAGCAAAGCAGTTTTAACAGTGGCAAAAGAGAATGCAATGGTTGAGCAATAACAGGGTCTTCATAATTTTTTCCGTTTGAAAAGAAATTCTGGATTATAAAGGTACTTTAAGATTCATCAAACCTTTGGAGCTTATTTCCTGCATTATGACCCAGGACACTTGACAGGTTACAAGGAAGCCTTGCAGACAATTCATGCAGCATGACTCAAATGTGACGTGAGAGCTCAGCCTGACCTCGGAATCACAGCCTGGTCTCTGTCACCAGGACTGCCCTAGCTCTGCTCAGTTTTGATTAGGAGATTTATCCAAAACTTTATGGTAAATATTTTTCCTGCTCTTCCATTCTATTCTTTCTCCCTGTAGTTAATAGCATTGTAGAAATAGAAGCAGCAAAGAGTTCATCCAACGCAAATGCTTTACAAGCACCTCTAAATTGTGATCATACCAAATTTGCATGCCTGCCATCTGCACACAAACCCTGTCTTTGCTCCAGCAAAGCTGACTTGCTGAACTTACAGTCTCTAGATCCGTACAGCTCTGCCCCGTTGCACGGTTCTCTGTGTAAACACAGACAGTGGGGACAGCAGCAGCTGCGTGTGTCCATCTGAGGGCAGAACGCACTCTTAAGCTTTAATAATAATACTAGTGGCAATATGTAACATATAAATAAGCCTTTTCATCTTCAAAGTCCTCTGCAGGCACACAAATTCACCCAGCATCTCTCTGGTGTGGATATTATTAGCATAATTTTACAGAAGCAGTCAGGGTACAAAGAAAAACAATGAGATTTGCCCAGGGCAAGTCATGGGATCACAAGCAGAGAGATTATTGTAAATTGGCATTACCTGGGAACTTCATTTAGAGATCATCAGAAAGAATAACATAGGAATACATGCTCAAAGAACTACACAGAGTGCTGACACCATTTGTATGATGCTGCTCTTTCCTGAGAATTATGGATATATCCCAACCATTAACCTAACAAAAGACAAAGGGGGAATTTTTAACCAGTGAAAGCCATCCAGAATTCTCCTGTTGGCAGTTCAGTGTTGCTCAGTGTATTGTGATGTAGATTCAATTGATTTGTTGCAGAGAACTGCAGCACAGTGCAGGGAATGTGAAATATCACATCCACTTTAAACCACACAGAGTTAAACTGCAACAATCTAGAGGCTCCTGATCCAGTCACCCTTCTATAAATATATGGTCAATTTTTTATTTTTTAAGGGATCTCATTTTCATGGGAGTAAATTCCTGTGCCAAAGCTGATATTCAAAGGAGTATCAAAACTATATTACAGTAGCTGAAATACTAATGCACTGTGTCCTGGACTGTACCTCCCTCAGACACATGACATGGTTTTGATCTAAGCTTTGGGGAATAATGTGGACAAAAAGCCTTTTCAAAAACAGAGAATAAAAATGGTCTTATTTGAAATTTGAGTATAACAGCTGAAAAAAGCACCACCCTCATCTTTATTAGCCTGCTATTCAATCCACATGAAGCGAAGACATTGTAACGCTGCTATTATCACCCCACTGGATGTGGAGTAGGAATAAATGGAAAGAAACACATTACACGCCATCCAAGAGACCTGATCCTGAACTGCACTGAACTTCTTATTCCAAGCCAGGAATCCTTTTAGCTCTCCTTGACCTCAGTGAGAAATTTGGGCTCTCCAGAGCTAGTGTACAGTATTCTTTATTTTTACAACTATAGGATAGGTGCACTGAAAAATACATTTAAAAGACACAAAATGTATTTACACTTTGTTTTGTTTTGTTCTTACATCTAAATGTAGTACCTCTGGCAACATAAAAGTATGGCAGCTGAACATTATGTCAAATATAGAAAACATGTCTATTTTGTCCAGGATTTGTAAATTGTGTAAGGTTAAGAATATTCTGCAGGAAAAGAGCACATTTTTCCAGAAGTGGATTTGCACTTGTATTTTCCTATTAAAACATTAACAGACTCTTCTAAGTTCTTTATGTGAATAAATACAGAGCAGGCACAACATACTCCATCAGTATAATACTGACTGGAAAAATATTATTGGGGCTTTTTTCGTAAGATACAACAGTAAATGGTAGAAACCTTATTCAGGGTGCTGTTGATTTCTCTCTTTTCCTTTATTTATAGGGGACAGCTATAGGCACACCACTCACTCTCTAATATTCCTACAGAAACAGCAACCATCTGGGTGCTGGGATGGGTGCACCGAGCCCTAGGGTGCCTTTAGCCAGTTCACTTGGAATCTCGAGTCTGTCCTGTCCTATCACCCAGCAGCAATGGAACATTTGTTCCCCGAAGGGCCGGCACGCTGCCAGCAGCAGGTGTTAGGCTGTCCTCTGGGATGAAGGCAGCAGGCATGAGCACTGATGTGTGCCTATGACAAGATGTTGCAAATCTGCTCTCATAGCGACGGTGACAGCATCTGGGACAGTGTTGTGAGTCACCATTCTGTAACCATTAAAAACCAGTTGCCATTCCTTTCATAATAATAAATTAAAATATCATTCCAAAGCATGCTGGTCCCAGGAAGAAAATTAAAGAAGGCATGTAGGGATAAACACGTGTGTGCACTGGCACACACGGCGTTACAGCGTGCATTATCTGACCGTGTTCGCGTGATTGTGTCTTAAATTAACAGGTACAGTCGATTGATAGGATAGGGTTGTGGCTACTATTCAGACTGCATTTTTAGATTTTCCTAAAGGAAATACAATCAAGCAGAAAATGTTTAAAGTTCAGTAAAAAAGTTACTATCCTTTTAAACTAATGATTTTATGATTAATAGATAATTCTTACACAGTTGCATCTACTAAGCCCAGATTCCTAAGCCACCTCAGTTTTAATTTTATTTGCATAGGCTGAAGTTGTGCTTCTTCTGCCTAAATGAAAAACTAAGCAGAGTATGAGGCATTTTACAAGAAGAGGATTTATATAAATATCTGCATGGAAACAATAATAGATTAGCAGTAGCTGCCTCTTTCCAAAATGTCTGTTTTGAAAATGCTTTCATAGATCTGTAGGCAGGTGCACAGATATTGTTTCCGTGACCTCTTCCCACAGAGATCATATTCTTCTACTTCGGTTTATACTGGATTTGAATATGGATATAGCACATTTTCAAAATTCACCAACAAGCCATACAGCAAATATCCAAATAAAGCTGTCCCTTGATTTCTGTGGAGTCTTGTTTCAGCCTGGCATGCTTATCTTCTAAATGATCTAAACCCAAGACCTTCCATCTTATTGACCTTCGTCGAATATAATGCATGAGACTGATGAACTCAGTGACTGGGCCTCCCTTTGGCCAGTGATCATTTGTCAGGAAGGCCACTGCTTTTATTTGGGCTGAACCCAATGCAGATCAGATCAAAAGCAGAACTGTTAATGGTGTCAACAGAGCCAGGATTTCACCCCGGGCCTTGACACTTCCAATGATCAGCACTATCGTGATGGAGGTTTATAAGCAGGGCTTATCAACATGAGGGGCTTCGGAAAGAGAGAACTCACATTGAATCTGACACAGCTTAGCCCTAATGGTTTTTAGCATTTTAGTGTTCCCCCTCCATTCATGCTCGGTCTTCACTTGGCTTAACAATCTGGGTGGTAGTTCACTGCTTTTAGTCCACCAGATAAGTCATTTTCCCACTTGTTTCCCCTTTAGTCTTTCCTGCAAGCCCCATATTTGTAGGTTTGCCCAATAATATCCCAGGTACTGCTAAAGACAGATACCTTGGCTATCTATCACCATAATTTAGTGAAAAATAAGTTATTTCCACAGATGAGAAATTGGTTTCAAATGCTGAAACTTGAGAAAATACATTTTACTTTTGCCTTTTCTCTTTTAATTTTCTGTTATTAAATCAAAAAATAAAAATTTTTTCTATATTATTTTTCCTCATAAATGGAATGTGTAAAATGGAATCAGGTGGGCTTTTCTGGACAGTTCTGAAGAAAACAATTTTTTTCTTTATTTAGAACAGATTTGGTCAATAATTTGGTAAAAATATGCAGAAAATATTATAAAGTGGCAAACCATTTTTTTTTGGTCCTTTTCAAAATAAAAATGTCTGATATCCAGGAACCAGATTTCCAGAAAATCTGGTTCTTTTTGGTTATGAATACTTTAGAACTTTCCCTCAGAACCAAGTATCTGTCATTACAAATTCTACCTAAACCTGTAAGAAGACATGACTCCCGAGAAAATTTAAGTGATATAAACAGGGGGAAGCAAGAATTAATCCACATTTGAATGTTAAATTCAGAGATCATGCAGACCACATTTTTTTTTTTAGTATTTATTTTGTGATGGAATTGAAAAATTGATCACTGAGCTATTTTTTGCTGCATATTGCAGTTACAGGAAACCAGAAAACTGACTATTAGTGGCATGATCAAACAACTCCTCTCAATACACATTAAACTCCTCTGTTACCTGCAATGCTACTACAGACTTAAAATCTAAGTCAGACATTGCTCTACAGTTATTACAGTGTCTTCAGTATAAACACCCAGTAAGACAGAAAATAAACTTCCTTATGAAAGGGGGGAGAGAAACAAAAATAGACAAAATGAAGTGCAGCTTTGAACCTCTAATAATTTTGAAGGATTAACTGCTGGGTCTGTGTTTAGAGACATAACACCACCAGATTCAAAAGGTGCCAATTACATCACCCCCTTGACCTCTGCTAAAGCCTGGTGACAGGCACCTCTCAGGTCATGGTTCTTTTGATATTTTTAGGTGAACAATGAAGTTTTCTTCAGTCTCCCACATCATTCACTCACCTGCTGTGTGTTTAAGATCAGATTTTCGAAGTTAGGCATATGAATTTGTGCATGCACATCTGCATGCATCAACAATTGAGAAGCAAGCCCCTGGTTAAAATGAAAAACACCCACCCAGAATCCTATTCCAATGTGAATTCTACAAGGGCCCCTGAGAAAGTTGAATCCTTTATTGAAATGTTTGACAAAGAAACCACATATTTTCTGTTTTGATGCATTAGATAAGGATCTACTTTTTTTTTTTTTAAGAAAAAAGCCTTTGCTGCAAATCAGCAGCATGAAGAATTAAGACATGAAAACAAAAGCATATTATTTAAAGAACAGCCTGTTCCCTAAACTGTTACTGTGCTGGGTGCCAAACCACATTTTGTGATATATCATGTACAACCTCCTCTTGCATGTTACTGTTAGGCTTTATATGACTTGGAGTGAGAAAACCCTGATAGTTCTGCCTTGGACTTACCACAGCCATCAAAGACAGGTCCACTCACAGAGCTGAATCACAACATGACAATTTCCTCCCAGGATGATGACTCTAAAAGAGGTAGAAAAGCGTTTGTTTATTTGGCAATATGTATGAAAATGTGAGTTAACTAGAAATGCGAATTTATAGTGGATCTGTTGCTCTTCACAAAACACTTGGTGGTTGCAGAATGACAGCGACCTTGCTGCAAAGTGCAACTCACACAGGGTAGGGCCACTTCACTCTCACACAGGTCTAGAAATAAATGACAGTGACCTAGCTTGAATGTGAATTTGCAGTACATAAACCATAATTACTGCCAGTATGCAAGCAAGCCTGAAGAAGTAAATGTGAAATAGTTTGTTTTACATAGGGATACGTTATATCTAATTTACAGTGGAGTAACAACAAGCACACATGCAGTTACTGCAGAGCAGCTCATGCCCACTAACTTCATCCTCAAATCTATGCTGGAATGTTCCAGTTATATGCCTCTATCCTCCATCACTACATTTACACTAATCCATTATCAAAATTCATCCTGATTAATTTTCCAAGACACACCTGAGAGGATAAGCCTAACTTTCTGTACTGTGGTAGAGAGAAGTGTTCAGCAGCCCTTTATAGGTCTTGTTTGTAGCCTCTCACTGAACAAATGTCCCAGAGACATTCAAAGGTTATAAAAAGCAGGTCTGACAAGTTAGCAAGGGAAAAAAGGACTGGAGCTGGCTATGGAAAGGGTGTAAGTGGAGAAACCTGCAACTGGAAGCCAATGGGGACAGCATGTGTAAAAGCTGCTGTTAACTACTCCATTAGCTCAGGTAGAGAAGTACAAGCCATGGTACAAAACATCCCAGACTCAGGAGTGACCCACAGGGATGTCAGTGTGATGGGAGATCTATTTTCCATTTTATTTATGATCCCTTTAGAAAGATGACAGGCAGGCGCTATACTAAAATTATACATCTTTTAATTCCAAGGATTTATGGGAAAGAGATTACAGAATCAATGTTATTCCTTCAGCTGAAATTGAATTCTCTCTGTTCATATGCATTATATGTTTAATAACATAATTGTGTGCTATTTTTCCTACAAGTTTCTTAGCTTATTCCTTGCATAGTTCTGACCTATGCTGGGATGAACCAGAGTTAAATAGTGAAGTAGACTGTTCTGGATCTCCACATATTGAGATACTAGAGGTAATAAATGAGGTACAGATTCTTGGGAGTTACAGGAAAGTTAAATCCACTTAAGACTGAGGTCTGGACTCTCTAAGTGCCATTACTAAAGTCATCATGTGGTGATAGGCAAATCATGTAGTCAATGATATATGGTCACTTATATGTATCTCATTTTCAGAGAGCCCAAACTGGTACTCAAGGGTTAGAAACCCTGAAGTGCTGAACCAGCTAAAGCTGAGGATGTAAAGGGCCATGCCAGGAACATGTGAAGTTTAACTTGGTATTTCCATAAACATTTATAGTAAACTCAAATATAAGTAAAACAGAAGTATCAACTATGAGTATAGTGAAGAGATGGAATGTTTTCAGACACACTGAAAACAGAAAGTAGCCTGAATCAAAAAATCTCTTTTATACATATAATTTCTGTGAATTCAGTGGATTCCAAGGAACAAAGTGATTGAATTTAACAACTCACTAATGTCACTCAGGTGATCCAACTGCTGCAGATTTTTACTGTGCTGTATTTTAAAAAATAATAGTCATAAGAGCATATTTTCCGTAGTTAACCCCGAATCAGTGTATTAATGCGAGGATCTGGTGGTAAATATTCTAAAATAATTATAACATTAGGATTTTTTTCTGCTTTCTGTACATCATTTCCCTTCACCTTCTGGTAGTACTACAAAAATAAATTAAATCTTGTTTGTAGCATACGTAAATGTGGCTGTAAAAAGTGCTGTAAAAAGCTGAAGAGGAAATTAATAACTCAGGGCAGTAAACAAGGCCTGGGACCACACATTGAACTGTGAGGAAAAACAGAAGTTTTTATGTCCCATCTATCTTATATGTGAACAAAAACCCACACAGTCGAGTAAATGTAGCATAATGCATACACAGAACTTGTGCAGTCTTAATTTCAGCTTTCTAATGTTTCAATCTTTGAAGTCCCCAGTCCTTTTAACATTCCTTAAATGTTATTTCACTGTAATTACTGTGTTTGTAATGAGAGATTTGTTTTCCCAAATGGAGTTATTCACTATCAGTCCAGTGAGTCTCTGGGAAAGGGAGAAAGGGTTATGACTTACCTGGTCAAATCCCTTGTACACATGGCAGGTAATTCTGACCAAACTGGAAGATTTTTCCTCAAAATCTTTCATTCCAGAAGAAAGAAGTCTTCACCTGTCGGAAAACACAGAAAAGAGCCACTATGAGAATTTATTCCTGAGTTTATTCTGAGATGTGGTGCCCAATCCCTCACCTTGGGCAGGGCTGTGGTGGAGCACATCCCAGCCCATGAGGGAGGGAAGTGTGCATTGCACAAATGTGGATGAGCAAAACCTTATGGTTTATGAGGAGGCTTTGGTGAACTGTGTTTATATTATGGATGGGCAAAGGTGCAAGCTTTGTGCTTTTTTTTTTTCCTAAAAAGGGAAAACCACAGAAAGAAACGGAGATGAAAAGGAAACAAGTAAACAAATGTGGTTTTACAGAAACTGAGGGACAATTTATCCTCATCACAGCAAGCAAAAACTTGGAAAACATTTGGAAAAGTCAGAAAACAAGTTAAAGTTGGTTGGCAGACTCTGACAGAGCTGACAGCTAAAACTACCCCTGGCATGTTGACAACAGTGTGGCATCAATCTGTGTGTAACAACCTATCCTTGAAAAACTCCATCCTGGATTTAAGCTAGCACTTCCTAACCTTTTCTTTACCCAGCATCGAAGCTGCGGTGCGGAAAAAGTTTTCAGACGTGACTTTTAACTTGTTCGCGGACAGCGGCCGGCTCCCTCCCTCAGACCGCCATCATGGCGGCCACTTCAGCCGTGCTCCCTCACGGACTCCTGTCCCTCCCTCCCGCCTCGCTGGTCAGCACAAACTCCCCTCCCCAGCTCCCTGCTCACCCCTCACCTGGGGTCTCGCACCTACTCCACATTCCCACTTTCTTTCTCCAGAACATGTCTCTGTTTCCTACAGCAAGGCTGTGGCGGGAAGACGAGGAACGTTTTGGCGGGAAGATGAGGAACCTTGTGACAAAATGGCTGCCCGCGCTGTAACGCACCTCACTGTAGCCCGCGTGCTGCGTGAGGGGGCTCTGAGCATGCTAATAACCACAACGTTATTAGTTATTCCTGCAAGACAAAATGGCCCCAAGTTGCACCAGGTAAGGTTTAGATTGGATATTAGGGAAAATTTCTTCATGGGAAGTGTTGTCCAGCTGTGGCACAGACTGCCCAGAGCAGCAGTGGAGACCCCATCCCCGGAGGGATTTAAAAGATGTATGGATGTGGTACTTGGGGATATGGTTTAGTGGTGGCCTTGGCAGTGCTGAGGGAATGTTTGGATTTGATGGTCTGAGAGTGCTTTTCCTATCTCAGCGACTCCGTGATTTTATGTTTCTGAAGTAGGTGGAAGAAAGAGGTCACAGTAAAGCTGAGGCCCAGCAGCAGCTGGGGTGGACAGTGGTTTGAAGCACAGACATCCACACCAGGTTACATGGCGGTCTGTTGTTGCATGAAGGCATATAAATTAATGCCATGACACTGCTTCCTGGGAAATCTGCAGCTGCATCCACTATTTGCTGGTAATGGCCCAGGCATCCATCTCTATACAGATGTAAAGATGTGCTCAGCCTCTTAAGCTATTGGCTATTAGATCTCACCTGAGGTGTGGTGGTAACAATAGACACAACCAGCCTGAACTACCTGCAGCTTCAGTCTCAAGAAAAGTGGGTTAAAAGGTTGTTTTCATGCAACAATCTCACACACTGCCACAGAGGATGCCATAGAATTTCTTTCCATGTTATTACTACACCTTAAAAATAGCCTTCTGTTTCGAGATCCTTTGGTGTTCTCAGATTATCTGTATTTATACAGTTCTTGTGGTCCTATGATCCCTACGTATTTAGCTGGATGATACACAGATAGCCTGAGTTGTCAGTCACTCTCTCCATCTCTCCTATCCATCGCTCGAGAGCCTCACCTCCCTCCTATAGACATCTTTATATATAATATCCCCGAGAGATTCGGCTCAAACACCTCAAATACATTAAAGACATCTGTATGTAAGATGTCTGCTTCTATGAGGATGCAGGCAAAGGTTGCCCTGCACAGCTCATATGCAGGCTATAATGACCATATTATTCTGATTACAAAAGAAAGCTGTGCTTTCTCACTCACGGTGTGCCTAGCTATCATTTGCTGTCGCATGCCACGTTGAGGTTGATACTTATCAACTGATGGGGGAAAAAATGAATTGCTAACATCTGTTTTATCATTTTTTGATGAATGAAAAACCAAACAGAGACCTTAGTTGTGCACAGACCATTAAAAACAATGAGATTTACACAGATTCGATGTCATCATGCGTTGCATTTTTAGCAAACAACTTATGAATTTAGTGATAGTGCTAAAAGGAAAAAAAGCTCATATTTACTGTCATATAGACAACCTTTCATCCAGCCCAGTGTATTGCAGCCTTTGGACACCTGGCTGTTGTGTCACTGGTCACTGAATTACACTTATTGAGGTATCTATCAGAAGAAACTAAGATTACTTCTCTTTCATATTTCTCATGTGCTACAGCCATGTGAATAGTGGGTCTGTTTGGTTCCCAACTGCAAAAACAAATAAAAATTCCATCTTTAACACTTAAGAAACTGTCTATTTTTAGTTTGGTTTCCTATGGAAACAAGGCATCTGTGATCAGGCTGTCTCTGTGCATGTATCTGTCCTTGTGTACCCCCTAATAATTTTTGAATCTAGTGGCCTTTTCCAATCAAGTGTGATGAAATTACAGAATTTTCAAGGTATCTGGGTTCTAACAAATTTCCTAAAAATAAGGGGCCAGATAGACAAACAAAAAATTTTGATGTTGTCCAGCTGAGGGAAAGCTGCAGCGTGAACTTACATCTTATGAGGCTCCAGAGAATCCATGGAGGTGAGAGCTGCAGTAAATAACACGGCTATACAGAAAAGCTTCAGTCCAAGGTCATGCTTTTATGCACCTCAAATTCATAAAAACCCAGATTTAATTCATTCCACTCCTCACACAATTATTTGTTTAATATTTGCAGAGGTCTCCCTTCACTTCTCAGTCAGAAGGTTAGAATTCTCCCCTTTCCCCACAACCAGCGGAGAATCTAGTCCCAGATGTTTTTAAATTTGACCTGTCCTTTGGGTCAGAGGATCAGGATCATGTGATAGTAGTCTATGAAATTAAAGCTCCCCAAATGGTGTAGACTTGTGCATCAGGAAGCTTGAGGGAATGCCTGGAAGCAAGATGTCTTTGGGAATCAACCAGTGAGCCCTGAAAGAAGAAGAAGAAAATAATGTAGGACTCAGCTCTCTCTTTTAAGTGGGTACTTAAAATATATGAACAAATTAGGAAACAAGTGTTAAAGATGTGTTGTTTTGGGGAGAATAAAGAGAAGAAATGGGAGCAGTAGCACAGCATGATGCTGAATAGACTTTGGTATGGAAGAGTTGCTAGCTTAAAATTATCTTGTTCCTTTTTAGATTAATCCACTTCTTGCTCTGTCTTCAGTCTTCTCAATATTGCCCAGAGCTGGAAAACAAGCAGCTGAAAGAAGTGTCTTTTGGGGTAAGGAAACTGGAACAGATGCTGAGTAGTTACTAGTACATGTGTAAAGCTGACTTAGATTGCAGATTAAAGATATTACAGCTGACTCTGGAACTGGAGTCACTGAGGCAAGAAGGGAAAGGCACTCCTCCCTCTCCATGAGCTGGATCTGAATCTGTACAGCTACACTTCTGCAGGTTTGCATCCAAATTAATAAGCTCTGTCCCCAAGGCAGTGTGTATCTGTGCTGTGTAAATTAGTTGTGTTGTGTAGAGACTTTCTGGCCCAAAATGATGCCTGCTTGGGGCTCTCTGCACTGTTCTCTGTTGTACAGTGAAGCACATATGAGATGTATGATGAGCTTTGGGTGTGGATAGTGAGTTACTGAGGCTGGAAAACTGGGGAGAGCTGCAGCTCCTACTTTCCCTGGAGAACCATTTTTTTTCAAACCTGCTACAGTCTGCAGAGAAATTTCAGCTGATTTGTAGCTCTTTTCCACTTTCTAGGCTTATAAGAACTCAGCATCCTGGGAGACAAATAAGAACTCAACACCCTGGGAGACAAATAGGCCTTTCAGTATGGAAACAGTCTTTCTAACAAAAAATATCCTGGCTGTAGAGATGCTTCCCTACAGCTCTGACCTCTTGTATCGTTTTGGTCACAGAACCTCATGTGATGGAGATGACAAGGATATTTATCCTCACCACAGCGGTCTGAGGAGGAGGTCCCGCAAATAAAAATTTTGGATTTTCACCAGAGTAATATTGCAATTGCCATTTCTACCATTAGCAGTCTGCTTTTACTTCACCCCACTTGGTATAATGTGCTACCAAAATCAGTTCCACTGTTTATTTGCCATTGTATGGACATTACAATTAAAGGCTTCCTAATTTCTGATCTTTTATATGGAACAATAACAAAAGCATTTGAAAAATAAAAATAGGCAGATATATTTTTGAGACTATTTGCCTGACACTGAAAGTGAATGTCTTCTGGTTGTATAGGTTTTTTCTTTCCTATTTCTACAACACTTACCATAATTCATTTAAAAACAGAGTTTAGAAAGCAATGGGTATAATTAATGTATTGATCTAGTTTTCCATTATGTTGTTAGCACAGGTGAAAAATGTGCTTTTGATGAAATTGTTGATTAAAACTACCAAAAAATCCATTATATCTAGCTTACTTTTCCTTACCTAATGAAGCAGATGGATATAAAATAAGGGAAGGCCATATTGACCTTTACTAGAAATATATATGGCATATAACTTGATACCTATAAGATAATTAATATTAATCTGACCTTTTTAGTTTCTGGGCTACAGTGCTGTTACTAATAGCAGCTACATAATGTGTTGTATGTTTTCACTGAAGAGGTCACGCACTGGCTAAGAGAAGGAAAATGTGGATTTGCTGGAGCTGTTCTCAGCATCTCCTTGATTCAGGGCAGGGAGGAGGAACAACTCCGTCTTCCTTCCGAACCCTCTCATACACCTTGGTAGGTCAGGAAAGTGCAGAGGGTTTATTCTGTGGGCATTATTCTTTAAAGGAGGAACATCAGACTGCTGGTCAGCGTGAGAAAGTGCAGAAAGAGTTACAGCAGGATATTGCAGGATTTCAGCAAGGCAGTCCCAGTCCTGTCCTGGTCTCTGCCCCTGAGCAGGGATCATCAGCATTTTGGGTTTGCCTAGCATCTGATATGATCATGCAGCAATGCTATTTTACATGACAAGATAGCTATGTGAGTATGTGGCTGTGGCTTGCCTAGCATGGAATTACTAAAAAATGGCTTCTGCTGTCAAAATCCAGATCAACCCTAGGTCAAAATAACTTAAGCATAGACAGTCCTAAAACAAATGCCTTCTGTAAAAGGCTTTTAAGGAATGTTGCATTCACAAACATTTTTAGAATTACTGAGTCAGTGATTGGACTTTCTTAAGATTTAAAAATATCCTGGATATTTGCTGCATTATTTAACAGCAGCTGTCCTTCATATTTGCCTAACAATACAACTTGTGCCTCAGTTTCTCCACAGTCATTTGTTTAATATTAACATTTTGATCCCCAATAGAACTAGATGATTTTAAAGGTCCCTTCCAACCCAAACCCTTCTATGATTCTATGGTTCCATTAAATTCGAATTTTTTTTTCTGGAAAAACTAAAGATTCCAAAGCAAAATCCCATTCTCTTTGGTCTGGGTCAAGTGAAGACCTTTACAGTCAAGCCAGTACACTCAGGGCTGCTTCTGTTCACACCTCTCAAAGATTATAATCTCTTGGAGGGTATTTTATTGGTCACCCACAGCCCAAGGTGCCCTCTGAGAGCAAACTCTCAACGATACGTGGAAAAATATTTCATCCACATTGGACATTTCTAGCTACTAGTTAAAGCAGTCCTGCTGCTACATACCTCTGCATCAAAATACTCTCCAAATGTCCAAATAAATGGGTGAAGATGCAGATAAATCCTTTTACTCCCTTTTTTCAAAGCCTGTCCAGCTTTCCCAGCCATCCAAGCACTGCCCTGTTTGCTCTGTTGCTACCACGCTGCTTTGTTTTCCCATGGCATCCCTCTGCTCCATGCTGTGAGTGCCCCACGGCTGACCCCAGACACTTCTGCACATGCAGAGTGCTGCATAATAACACAAGAAGGCTTCACATTTCCAAAACGAGATGGATTCTTCAGTAGGAGCACTGGTTAGCACCGAGCTGGGACTGCAGCCGGCGCTCCAGCCATTCTCATTCAGGCTGAATCCTTGGGTGCCTTCACTCCCGCAACCCCTGCTCCTCCCTTCAAATTATAGACAGGCTGTTAGCAGCAGTTGTCTGCCTGCTACAGAGACCAAATGGAAAGGCTCCCCTTTCTCAGGATCACCACCTATAACAAGTTTCTCAGCTTCAAATTTCTTCCCTGTTTTTTATTTGACTGCACTTCAGTGAATCACTCTTCACTCCTTTCCAGGTTCTACGACTTGTCCCTAAATGTCATGCTAAATTCTCCCCTTTTTTACCACTTCCTTCCCTTTCTTATGGACACTTACACTGTAGACTGTTTCCTAGTCCCAGTTTCTTGCTTATTATCATCTGCCTGTTTCCTACTTTGCCTGGCTTTCATCCTACAGGATTCTGATCCCCTCAGGACCAAGAACATTGCCCTTCTCTCAGTTCTTGGCCTATTTATATATACCTATGTATACATACATACATACATATATATATATGTTTATATATATATTCCCAAGACTAGATTGTTATGCAAGCTGTGCATGTTCAACCAAAAAATAAAATATTTAAAGAATATTTTTATATTTCTGACTCTTTACAGTCAGCATAACCGCCTCTTGTTTTAAAGATGCTTGCAACTCTTTTTCCGGCTAATATAAATAATGTAAATAATTCATGTATTTAGTAATGATAAATATTCCTATTTCATTTGAACCAGACAGTGGTCGTCTAGATTAAATTAAACTGCTTTGGATTCAACAGCTGGCAATCTCCCATGCCAAATAAGGGATTTTAGTCATACTTTATTTAGAGTATAGAACTACCAGAAATGGGAGGTGGCGTGGAAAGGAAATGGACTCTCTTACCCAAACATATAACACATCTGTCTATTGACCGTACTTTCTTCAGACTTGGCTACAAGCAAATATATTTATTCTGGAACAGACTGAATGGGTGCTGGAAGGAAGAATACAGTTTGCATACTTTATGAGCATAGATAGCTGTGTCAGAGTCTCTTACTGCTTTTGGAGGTCAATTTTTAGTGAGTTGTCTTCCTTTGCCAGAGGAAGCTCAGTAATTTGGGGAACCGTTTGAAAAAAATCAAACAAAATGATAAAAAAAGATGAATGAGATAGAAATCTACTCCCCAAAGTAACAGAGATCTTTTCCTTATATTATTGAACTTGTGAGCTGCATTTTCATTTGTGCAAAATTTTCATCATTACACATAAACAGGAGTTTCATAAGCATGGAGTAGAGGTGAATTTTAGCTGTGGGAGAGACTTAGGGATTCTGCTTTGAAATTCGGGAAAATGATGGTTTCCTTCCTTTCTATTCCAATTAATTGTGCAAATACAGGGCCATTGTGGGAGGGAAAGTGTACATGTTATCTTTTTGTGTTTCCTTGGTGTTTGTCCACCTTCCTAAATCTGTAAAAAGGGCTACTGGGCAGAAGGGCTGGGAGCTGACGTACATTTTCTTGCTCAGGAAGTTGGAGTGCACGTGGCTGGAAGTGATCTGAGCACTCTATGTAAACCATAAAAATTCAGGAGTCAAAAGCATACTCTGCTTTCTGACCAGAAGAGGTAGGAATACCAATCTTTAACAAATCTCAGATAAGGAACTCTGCAGAATAGGATAGCGAGATTTCTCCATACAATTGCTCAAATGCTGTATATATCTTCATGACAAAAATATTGTAATTTTTAAACCAGTCTGAACTAAATCATATTAAAATCCTGATGAAGACAAAGCAGTTGCATTTCACATGCATTATCTATTTGGGGTTAACAATGGGCTTTTACCTGGGAGTTAGCTAGATAACATGTATGGAATCTATATGAACCCCATCAGGGCACTGATTCATGGCTTAAATATACAGTGTGTGTCTTTCTGTTCACAGTAGGCTATTCTAGACTGGGCCTTTAAAGTATGAATGTAATTTCAAAGGTCAGTGGTTTAGGGAGTCAAATCATTTTGTGAGTTTTTTCTGATTTCCAAAAGAGCTGGAGATGAGGTTAATGGGATGCTTGGGGTCAGAATTCAGGGGGAATGAAACGGGAAGAGCTTTGGGTCAGTGGATTCCCTGAGAGGATTCCCCAGTTTGCTGCCAGCAGCTTTGTAAGTCCCAGAGACATTAATAAACCCTTTGTGCTGTTATTTTTGCTTGTTTCTGTATTCTTTCCAGCATTCAGCAGGATTTAGGGCAAATAGGATGTGCCAGTAATGGGAAGCAAACACTGAGATGGCCAATGGAAATATTCTTCTTCTTATGTATGCTCCCCATAAAACATGTGCAGGTGGGCCGTCTGGAATCACAGCCATGACTCTGCCTGGTGTTATTTCCTCATTTGTTGTTTTCTCCATCTGCTCATTTATTTTCCTGGTTATGGTCTTCTTCTCTCTGTCTCCATTTCCCCCTGCTCATTTGTATAAGTAGAAATATCCTTCCCTCCAGCAACTGTGTAATGTGCTTTCCCTTTTATGTATGTATTTGGCTTGCAAATAGGTAGCTTAAAAAGCTGAGACAAGACAGAGAAGCCATGATCAAATTCCAGCAGAATCTTCGTGTGTTTAGACTATATTCCCCCAGTATTCCTGCAAATATTTTTCCAAATAACTATTTTTGGCCACGGCACATCACAATCTAAACACACAGTGATGAAGCTTTACTCAGGACAAGTTATGTGAGAGATGAGACTGAAGCAGAGAGCACAAAGCACAATAAATGCAGGCTCTGTCACCACCTCACTTGGGCACAGCAGGGGTGGGAGCCACTGGGTTTGCTGAGCAAAAGAAGGTGCTTTTCAAAATGTATGGATTCTGTCTGGCTGCCCAAAAGGAGGGGTGGCTTTTGTTTGTGATGGCTGCCAGTTGTGTGGTGCTCTGCCAAGGAGAACTGCAAAGAAACGGAAAACTAACCTACCATTCTTTCCTGGGTTGTGAAGATATTGGTTCTGACCTCTTGGATGGTGTAAATCATNGGGGGGGGGGGGGCAGCCTCTTTTCTGTCAGATGGTGGTGAGGGCTACTGTACTCTCAGCTCCCTGCTAAATCGGCCCTTTCACAAAAGCATGTGAGCGTGATATTATAATGTGTTATTGTGATTTTCAGCTACCCTTTCTGCCTGGAAGTGAATTTTGATCTGCAGCACTGGGGAGCTGCTGGAGCCTGGTGGGTAATGGTTACTGGTGGTGTGGCATGAACTGTTTTCTCCGCTAAAACTTACAGGTTTTGACAATTATTTCAGGATTTCCCCCTAGAAAAGGATTCTGAGCTTTTACACAGACTCACTGTCTGACCTCTGGCCACCTCAGTCACCTTTCTACACCTCTCTCTCATCTGTCCCATCTGTTTGGACTTTAAGCTCTTGAGAGCAGCCATTGTCTCTTCAAGTGTATTTATTTTGTACAGTACCTAGCGCTGCAGGGCTTCTGCTCGGTTGGAACCACTGGGTGTGACTGCAATGTAAATACTGAGTAATAATAATAGCATATGTGGGGGTGTAGAAACAGGGAGAGAGAGAAAAATATTTTCCCCATTCTTGTCTGCTTTTTGTTGTTGTTCTATTTCCTATTCACAGAAAGCATACAATACTGATTAATGAAAAATTTCTGGCTCCAGTTCAGTATCTGGCTTCAGTACATTTGCTATTTGATATCTGAGATATGTACAACATGTTCACAGTGAATTCTCCAACTGAAAACAGTAGAGTTCAAACCAAGTCAATTAATTCACAGAGTGAATGGATTCAAGCCCAGATTCTCGTGCCTTGTGGAGGCCTCTTTGAGTCTCCTGCCAAAAGATATCTGTTTATAAATGCAGTAAACGTAACTATTTGATACTTATAGCTCTTACAGCCTTATGTGATTTTTTTTCCTTGTTATGGCTGATCTCTGATAATTGAGTTACATTTTGCAGACATTTCAGGCATTCTCTGTCTCTCTGTGCTTTCTTCCCCCCCTGGCGCTACGGCTCAGCCAGTGCTTTGGACGGTTTCACATTTCCTTTCTCTTTGTTGCCTTGGATATTCTGCTGAAGTAAGGCATAACAAAACTCTATCCAAAATCCATACGTACTTGTAGCCAGGCTCCCTCCTGAACCTGCTTTGTGGCTCTCGCATGAGAAACTTTACCATTTCTGCGGAAGGAGAGGAGAGATAAAACTTACAATGAAAATGATTGTTGTGTTCTGCACTGATGGTCCAAGGACATTAATAATAGATCTTTGTTGAGCAGTATCTCTCATCCCTAACACTCATGCATTTAATCAAGTGATGTATATATATAGTAGGCATTTCTGAAAAACATTCATCACTTATGTGAAATATATCAGGTATTATTATAAAACCAAATAAAACAAAAAAAATGTGGGGAACATCTTTATCTATGTGAAAAATTGAAATACAACAATGGAGAGTGGAAATTTGGGCAGGACATACAGGATAGCATTTCTTTTCTTACAGGAAACATTCAGGATTTCTTTTATTCCCTAAATATGGGTTTTGTCCTTTTTTTCTGCCTTTTTATTTGTGCATTCCTTTCTTTTCTTTATACCCACTGCCCATTTTTGAACCAGGCCATTCAGCTCATTCACCTGCTGTCTTTACACCTGCTGTATTCTGAAATTCTGCTTCTGAACTGTTTCTGACCATACATCCCAGAATATGGATGTGTCTTCCTGGATATTTTGCTTGAACTGAAATGCTTTACAGACAGAAGTTAACTCCTAACATATCCTTAACATTTGCCTCATCCCATTTGTGGTTTATGATCCTTGGCTGCACCACTCTTCCTTTGCAGCTCAGGTCTGCAGCCTGCGATGGTCACGTTTGATCGATTTCAGTCTGTGGCCTAGAAAACAAGGAATTAATTCCTTTCTCTCTCATGGACTTGTCATCCATTTGGCCATAGAACCATAGAGTCATTGAGGCTGGAAAAGCCCTCCAAGTTCATTGAGTCCAACCACTAACCCAGCACTGCCCAAGCCAGCACTAACCCATGTCCCCAAGTACCCCATCCACATGGCTTTTAAATTCCTCCAGGGATGGGGGCTCCACCACTGCTCTGTGCAGTCAGTGTGAGGGCTGGCCAACCCTTTTGGTGAAGAAATTTTCCCTAATACCCAACCCAAACCTCCCCTGGTGGAACTTGAGGCTGCTTCCTCTTGTCTTGTCCCTTGCTCCCTGGGAGCAGAGTCCAATCCCCACCTGGCTGCACCCTCCTATCAGGGAGCTGTGGAGAGTGAGGTCTGCCCTGAGCTTTCTTTTTTTCCAGCCTAAAGAACTCCAGCTCTCTCGGCCGGTCCAAACAAATGACACCAATAAAGGTTATTTTTCTTGCCTATTCCTCCGACAAATTCTTCTAATACTTATCCTATTTTACCTCATCATCCCCACTATTTCCTTTGCCTTTTGGTTCCTTCCTTACCTTCATTCCTACTATGTTCTTATGTATTTTGTTGCAGTACTCACCCACTCTTGCTCCACCATGGCACCTGACAAAGCTGCTCATAAAGCAGTATCTCATATGAACAGCTCTGGCTTTTACATATATATTATAATTATATAAATATAATATCAGGCACCGCACACTGAGTGCCACTGTCTTCTTTCGTTTCTCAAGTTTCACCTCTATGATAAAAGCAAAATAAAATCAATCAGAGAAAGAGACCTGGAGAGGGAGGAAAGATTAATAATACCCATATTTTAAAGGTACATTAAAAATGTACACACCACTATACTGCTCCCCAATCTCCCCAAGTTCTATGTACCATTTCTATTCTGAATAGCAGGAGTTGTTTCTTTCTACATATTTCTGCAGCACCCAGCACAATGAAGTCCCATTCTCCTACATTACCACAAATGTTGCTGAGAAGCAGCTGTAACACATGTGAACTTCCTAACACTATGTTGGAACACCAGAATGTTTAATTTAGCTGCCTAACGAGAGGTAACATGAAGCTGGTACAATATCAAATGAATATGTATTGTTGTCAATATTTTTAGACCAGGAATTAGAAGACAGTTTGTAGCTGCCAGAAGTTCTGGAATGGCCTCACCAAAAGGATATGATTTCAAGAGCAACTTTAATGAATTAATGAATGAGATTGTAAAACAGGATAATGGCAATCTTGAAACCACTGTTTCTGATCATGTCATCTGGGCTGTTTTGATTTGTTGATTCATTATTCACAAAAGAGTGGTGAAAAGAGATTTGAACATGTTCTTTTGTATTTGTGTGGTGTTTAACTAATTCCATGCTTTAGGGCTTCTATTTTTCTCTCAAGTGATAGGAACTGGGTAGATGCAAGAGGCACTATGTAGTAGTCTGGCTGCAGGTAGAAGTTCATTATCTAAAGATGTTTTCCTGTTTCCCATGGGGCATCTTGGGCTGGAGCATGCCCAGAGAAGGGCAACAAAGCTGGTGAAGGGTTTGGAACATAAATCCTGTGAGGAGTGGCTGAGGGAGCTGGAGGGTGTCAGCCTGAAGAAAAGGAGGTTCAGGGAGGACTTTCTTGCTCTCTGTAACTCCCTGGCAGGAGGGCGGAGCCAGGTAAGGGGAACACGGGACAGGGTAAGGGGAAATGGCCTCAAGTTGCACCAGGGGAGGTTTGGGATGGATATTAGGAAAAATTTCTTCTCTGAAAGAGTGGTTAAGCGCTAGAACAGGCTCCTCATGGAACTGGTGCAGTCACCATTCCTGGAGGTGTTAAAAATTGAATGGACGTGTCAGTTCATGATAAGGTTTAATGGGCATGGTGGCACTCAGTCAAAAGTTGGACTTTCTGACCTTGGAAGTGTTTCTTAATCCTAATGATCCCATGATACTGTGGTCTTAATTTCCTGGATTGACTGGTGGTTTAGCTGCATACGCTCAGCTCCTGGAATCTGGAGACCCTCCTGTTGCCAGTCATGGCAGATAGCTTTCCCTTCTTCTGCAGCAAAGAACCTGAGCTTGCCTGTGGTTGGGATGCATTTTGTGCCACATGAAATGGGTGACCTGCTGTCTGTCTTGGCTCCTGTGTCTGTGTTGGGATTATCCACAGCTCCAAAGGCTTGGAAGCATCGTGGGATGAAGCCTTTCCCAGCAGGTCCCGTTGCCATCTCCTGCCCATGCACGGAAGTGCCCGGGCTGCTCCTGGCAGATGCTGCTCAGCCATTGGGATCCCTGCACAGGGTGCTCGAACCTTCAGCAGGCAGTGACTGCTGTCAGCACTACCACGCTGAGCTGTTATTTGTGGTATACTTCGATAAGGAAAGATAGGAAATGTGTCAAAACTTAAATCATTTCACATTGTAAACTGTTGAACTGCTTTAATCCTACAATAATTCTGCTTCTTTCAGTTTATTTAAGTTCAGTCACAGCTAGAAAATCAGTACCGTGGTATTTTTGCAACTGCAAGTAAACCTTGCCAACAATAAAAAGAGGGGAAAAGGTGAAGGGTTGAAATAGTAAAGCCTAGAAAATAATGAAATGTCAGCATTACTGTGCTGGTAGATCCCTAGAAAACCAGCAAAAGTAAAACCAATAATGTTAAACAGCCAGGAACAGTAAATCTAAGAAGGCTTTTGGACTCTGGGACAGTCCTCCATCACAAGCAAATTCCAGGAGGGTGAAGGAAGACTTTTGTTAGAATGTCAGAGAAGTCAAGAACAATTCTTTCTTCTATTTCTCTCCTTGGAGCATTTATCCAAGTTATCATTCTGTATCTGTTTCACCTTGTCTTGAGGAATTCTGATTTTATCCTGATACAAAACCTTATGTGCACCAATTTAAAAATGACATCCAAGCAATTCTTCAGTGCGCTTACCTTGCATAATATATACCTATATATAAATAGAATTTCACTCCAGTATAGGTCATGTGTAGTAGAAAGCACTCACACAGCAAGCTATGATTTCCCTCCTCCTGCTTAGGAAGCATCTGTTTCACGTGGTCGGGGCATCCCATCCCATACTGTGGGCACTGTGTAACTGAAAACATGTGAAACCAAATATCATCAACCTCTAACTGAAACAGATTTTCAGAAAACTTTTCAACAATTTCGAATAAACTAAGTGTGTTGACAGAAAAGTTCTGAGCAGGAAGAAGAAAGTCTAAATTAATGCATTTTAAGCTGTGAATTAATCATAGCTTCAGAAATGGCTTCTGTCATGCTACAGGTTTGATGTCTCCCTCCCTAAATTTTACTCATACTTTCTCTTCCTTTCATCCTGATGATTATAGCTTCCCTTGGGATGCCTGCTCCAAGACATGCATATCCAACCAACCACATTTATTCCAGTTTCTCACAGAGCCTCTCTTCCTTTCAGCCTGGTGCTCCAAAATGTTACTGCTGTAAAATATCTCCATAAAATGTCTCTGTCCAGCTGTGTCCTGGACAATTCACCCTCTTCTGTTCTCGCTCATCTCTTTCCAGCCCTTTACTCGATGTTTTTTTTGTCGATCATTTTATTTAAAATTTCTGTCTCTCCTCATTATGTATTAGTGGCTTCTGTTGTGTTTATAGTCAGGTAATTTAAATTTTGTTCTTATTTTCTCTATTCCATGTTTTTAGGTAGACGATGGTTCATAAAAATATGCAGTGATGTAAAAAAGAAAAAGTGAACTGCAACTATCAAATAAAGCTAAGAGTGAGGCTGAGACCTATTTGCAGATGTTCAATAAAGTCAAAAAGAAGCTGATTTGAGGGGATAAATTATTCATAGCTAATTATTTGCTCTTCTTTAATGCTAAATATCCTACATTTCAGCCTCCTGCAGGCAACTCAAGCAGTGATTCCTGAGTTTTTTAACAGCAACAACCACATAGAGTTTTTGAAGTGCTTTTGGTCCCTCCGGGTTGACAGGTGCTACATAAAAAGCAGACAGGATATTGTTATTAAGAGTCTTGAGAGATTGAAGCATGAAGTCCTGTAGAACAAGCTGAGATTGTATCTTCAAAACACACATCTTGCAGTTTCAACGTGCTTGTAGGCTCCGGGCGGTTCTTGTGGCACAGGCTGGAGCAAAGAGCAGTGGATCCTCTGCTCCAGGGACTGGGTGACTCCAGGTCAGGGCTGAATTGTGGTTCATCCTCTGCATCCCCTCACTTCATGTGGGGAAGTGAGGAGAAAGGAGCATTTGCCTGCAGTGCACCAAGAGTTGCTGGTTCTCCTGTGCACGTGCTGACTGTGCTGTTTGCCCAAAGGGCAGTGAGTAGACTCAGGTTTCTGGTCTTTCTGCTTGCTTTTCTCCTGCCCTAGAGTAGATAAATTTTGGGCACAAAGTTCCATTTTCTCATCTAAAAATGTAAGATTCAGATTCAAGACTTTTGTCCGAACACGTAGTTCAAGTCTCAAGCTGATCATGCATGGTCCTTTTGGCTATGGATACTCTGCACTCTGCCCTGTTTTATTCAAGTAACATGGTACCTCCTTGTTAGCCTGTAACTCAGATTATTCCAAGTCTGGAATACAGTTACTGATCACGCATGAATCTGTACATATGTAATATAATTTCTCAATCCATTATAGGTGTAAATCCAATGTAAATATAACAGTTGAAAAAGTTCTGCTTTCCTTTCCTTTTTTTTCCTTTTGGGTCTTCTCCTTTTTATTTTCTTTTCCCTAAACTGGAGATGCTTGTGTTATTTAAATGAACTCCGACAGCCCAAGTGAGTCCTGTGACAACCCAAGCCCTTCGGTAGTCAGCTCTGACTGGCACAGAGCCACTCCTGCTGCACTTGCCCATAATGAAATCCATTCAAACATATCAGCTCCTGGAAAATGATGTGCCTCCATCTGAGATTACCATGAAGGAACCTGCAAAACAAGCAGCTACAAAGCAAGGACTATTTATATGCATCTTTTTATTTGCATTGTAAAAGGCTCTTCCAACACACAAGGAGTTCCAAGTTGTCTGCGATAAGTTTCAGGCTGTTGGAGTGCACTGTACATTTTGTGTATATATTTATATGTAGATTTATTTATACGTACTGCTAGAAGGATATTAGCTCAGCAACTACAGAGTCATATCAGGCTATGAGAGGAAGTCAGCGTGTTTATACAGACACTGAGTAGTATGTTAAGGGCTTGTTTTTTGGAAATAAAAGCTTAATTTCATTATCATAATGATGATAACATACAGCTTTGAATGGTATTAGTTCCTGTTTACACTACTCGTGATGTTGGTCTAAGCTGCATTTGCCATCGAGACATAATTACTATTTTATTATTATTTTTTTCACAGTTAAGTGGAGCATTTTAGCACAGCTGAATTGCTGCAAGCCTTGGTGGAACAAATCTATTAGTGGTATGGCTTGAAACAATACACAAAAGAGCCCTGTGTGTGGTCTGCTCTACATGCTTTTCACTTCCTTATGTTAAACAATAAATCTCTGAGTCAGCTAGAACTCGGAGACTAACATCCAACGAGAGCCGCATTTTATCTTTTATTCATTGGCAGGAACATAGCTGTAGGAGGTATTCAAATCACACTTTTATTTAAACAAACACAGCTGGATCACAGCCTCTTAATATAGCAATTCTCTAATGAAAAATAACAACATAGTATTTATCTCTTTTCTTTTGTGTAGCTCTCAATTTGCTAAAATTAGGCAGACTTCAATCCCATACAAAATTGGCATGTTTTCATGACCAGAGCTCATAGCAACTAACTGCAAAATTATAATGGGAATGTAATTATAGTAGGGCATGTGAAATACACATCCTTTTGCTGCTGTAAGCTATACAGGGTTATACAATTATGCTGTAATAACATCATTTATCTTAAAGAACTCAGACAGCTGATTTCATTTATTTAACTTGAGTTCTCCAGTTATGTGCTGTGTCAGGTTAACATCAATGTATTACACAAAGTAACCTGGTCCAAGAAGTCAGGGCTTCCCCAAGATGCATTTTCCCTGCTTTGCATGAGTTTGTTTTCTTCTTTATCCCTGTCACTGTTTGGAGACAGCAAACTTGAGTTTCCAGCTCTTTGGGAGCCTTGTAAAACATGATTTTCTGTCCTTGTGGCTGCAGTGGTTGTTTCTTTCTGTGGTCCTGATTTGGGGCCAACAATTTGTAATTAACTGAAGAAGGATGTAAGTAAATAAAGCAAATAGCTGAGTCACCTGGCCACATGATGAGTGAGAGTTTGGAAATAATCACCTTACCACTTATGTGGTGTAATAATGAATAGTGGCCAAATTCTGCACTCACCCTAAGCAAAACCATCTCACTGATATCAACAGGATTTTGGTAAGTCAGTCTTGTCTTTGAACCCAGGATTAAGTAGTGAGAGGTGCAGTATTTACTGATCATTTTAAAGATTACTCCAGACAGTTTTAATACACTGGGAGTACTGTATTAGCTTTTCAGGAATGGGACACAGGAAATATATTAAGAAATTATCAGGGAGGCTGCAAGGTGCTCTATTCCCGGTTGGATATCCTGGGAAGTCATGTGACTCAGCACAGAAAGGATGTCTGGGACAGGGAGAATGCCATCTGAGAAGAGTCTTGTCTTTGTGAGACACACTTTGGATATCAGATATCACTGTTAGCTATGTGTGGTTTATTATAATAAATAACAATAGTAATTACTATTGCTATTGAATGGGATCATGTAGGCACAAGCCATAATGAAGTTCATATCTCTGAAATTACTTTATCAAACACTGGGACGTGTATTGCTTTCAAGTCCTCTAGCTTGGGATCACACCTCCATCCTACCTGTTTCTTTTCCTTGTTGTTAATCAGGCATTTTTAAAAGACAGACATGCAATGAAAACTTTTAATTTCAATCTGAACTCTCTATGTTCTTGATGTGTTAAATACGCCTTTTGTGTCCTGACAAAATCTGTTGTTATTGATGAAGGTGGAGGTTCCATTAATACCCTACGCATGTGTAAGTCCTGATGTAGACAGGGCTGAATAAACGCTCTGTTCATTTCAGAAAGCTGGTGTTTAGCACACTCCCTATAATGGATTTTGAAAAGAGTTCAACCTGCTTAAAACAACAGCCATATGGTTCTCAGTACTGGAGGACTGGCCAGAATGTAAATGGATATGACACACATTGACAATAAAAAATCATTTTATCGCTAAACACACATGCAGAATTTTAAGGACAGTTTTGAGTTCAAGTCCACATTTGCTCAAATATATGGGGCATGGTTATCTCATGTGAGGCTAAATTTTGACATTGTTGTTTTAAGCACCATATCCCAGAAAAGATACCATTTCTTTATTAAGTGGGTATAAAATATCTTGGTTTTCTGAACAAGATCACTTTTATTTGTACCTAATTTACTGTGTTCTCTACTTTTTTTTTTTTTCCCCGGGGTTTTGAGGTTTTGAGATTTTCTTCTTCTGCCATTGTAGGTGTGATGTTTGAACTGTGCTATCCTCCAGAAGTTTTTGGTCAGTCTTCATTAAACCCTGCCAGTCTGAGTGAGGACTGCAGAAAAATTCCCCCAAGCACTGACTGGTCTCTAATTACCAAACTGTGGCCCCAGAAAATTGAATTGTACTAAGAGGGACCTTTGCTTTTTACTTTTGGCAGTGACATTCACAAATGTGTTCAAAGTGCAGTCAGTGTTTCTACAGTCCAACTTCCCTTAAACAAGTGTAGTTTTATAATATGCATTTTTCTTCTCTGGTTTGGAAATAACCTGTAGGAGGTGAGGTTATTAATCGTGGTGTTACTGAGAGCCAAAAATGTCTGTGGATGTGGTTCTGTGAGAAAGGCTTGATTCCAAAGGTACAGTTAGGGCTGTTTATTATATGCCCATGGCCACGTCTCTGAACCCTGGAAGCTAAAGCAAAAATATAGTGAATAGCAACTTACAAAAATATAGTGTAGAGTTCTGGAAATCTCTTCTCAACAGGCTATAAACGTCAAAATGGCACCTCAAGGTTGTATCTTGAAAGCTTAGATAGTCCCTAAAAGATGAGGAGACCTCAGGAAATACCTATGCAGACTATGCAGACAGCAAGATACCACCTCACATAACAAAAAAAGCCAGAAGAAAGGGTAAATACTTTGCCTTTATCACAGAGAGCAGTTCTTGAAGGGATAGAGTCAGTGTGATTCTACATTCTGAACAAAATGGAGCTTTTTTTGGTTTAAGTGCTTGATTTTCTTTTTTGTTTCCCATCTCAATGGTTTGCATTTCTCTCTAACATTGTATCTATTATTTTTTAGTATCCTTCTCATGTCAGTGGTCCCTGACATTTAGCTCCCCATTTTCACTATTACAAATGCTGGGAAATTCATCCGTGGACCACTTGGGTGGAGCGAAACCTTAAGAACAAACTGAGCTTATGGACACAGCCTACGTTCCTGGAGACGTTGGGAAGGTGTGGAATAGAAGAGTAGTTGTTGGGCAAATACTCCCAGAAACGCATTTGGCAAACACTGCTACTCTTCCAGGGACTGTCCACCCCCAACTCAAAGTGAAAAACAAATAAATTAACCTTGGCGTTGTCCTTGAGGAACGAAGCTCAGTCAAAATGATTTCTTTCTATGGATGCCTTGCAGATCATCGTAATGACAAGTAACTTGTCTGGGCACAGTGACAATTTGCGGATTTTGTCTATGGATGTGAAGTTTCACTGAACACGGCACTCATGAATGCAGATAAATTCTTTTTGGATCTAATTCCACTGTGGTCCACTCCACTATTAGAGATGGGTGTCAAACATTAAGATGGGGTAAAGCACTCGGCTGTTCCAGATGTTTATTCAAAGCCATTTGAATAAACTAAGCTGAGGTAAAGCAGATTCAAGAGAACAAGCTCTTTCACAGGACGTTTGTGCTTCTATTCCTGATTAAACCAGGAAATGTGACATTACACTGGGAAAGTAAATGAAATCAAGGGAGGGAAATCAAGCCACTTTTTGAGACTTCATTGGTGCGGGTTTTTGGAGAAATGAGTGCTTCTCCCATTACCAATCTGCAGAGCTTAATTAAAAAAGCAGCACCAGCAATTTAGAGGTTCAGCAGTGTAAGACAGTGTCATAACTGAAAGAATATTTATTCCTTAAATCCCAAGGTGTAATTATACCATTGCATAGAGGCAATATCTTAGTGGTTCTTTCATCATCCTGCATAAATCACCAAAACAAGCAAGAAATCAAACACAAATAAGAATAGCATTACAGGGAACCAGTGCTGGTTTCTTCTGTGCATTTTCCATGATCACAAGGGTGCTGGCTCTGGAGCCTCCTGGTGTAATTTCACCTTTAAGGTGCAAAGCTCTGGATGTCCCCAGGAGAGACATTTTTGTACGTGCCTATGAAAGAGTACACAGAGTTTGCACTAAATGCACGCTGGAAAAGGTACAACTTTGGCCATTCAGAAGCCTGTCCAAACATACTTTCCACGTGTCCCTGCTTGCAGGAAGGTCTAGCCTGTGCATTCCTTTCTATGGTGAAATTTGGAAAGGATTTCTCGCCTGTTTTCCTCAATGACATAGTGCAGGAAGACCTTTTGTTTGGTCTTGTGGATGAGCATGAAGTTTGTTTGCCGATACATCATCAGCAAACAGCCTCACTCTGTCTGAGTTCCAGTTTGTCCATATTCCATGTGGCTGCATCAACACAGCACCAAGTCCAGGGTAATATATTTAGACACTGGCAGGGCTTTCCCGTTTGGTCTTGGCATGGTGTTAACCACAAGGCTTTGACCACATTGGAAAGGGGACAGATTGAGCTTGTGCCTTTTCACCATATGTCACATAAATCCCCGGAACCATTGGAGTACTGGGGCTGCTTACTCTTTGAACCTTTTTCATGTAGTTGCTTATTTTCTTAATGCGTGGTGTTCTGCTGTCCCCCCTCCTCCTTCCTTTCAGCAGCAGAAGCACAGGGCTAATTTTGATATAAAGCCTGGGGCAACTTGTCAAGAAGTTTAAAATCAGATTTTTGATGTATTATATCATCATGCAGAAGACATCTAATATATTTTATTAGATGCTTTTTGCTGTGTTTTCCCTCCAAAACTGGGTGGAACAGACTACTTGTGTTACATAGATGCATAGTTACTTAGATACATAGATGCTATGCAAGTGTTCCTTTAGAGGAAGCCACCAAGCTAGTTCAAGGTGTAAGTTGAGCAATCAGCCCTTTCCCATGGATGCAGAATGCCTAAGATGGTCATTCTGAGAAGAGGTAGGAAGTTTTTTCTAGCCACTATTGATGATTCCTCCTCACCTTTCCCTGTCCCAAGCAGCAGTTAGAATACCTTGCCATGTTCCCACCTTATTTCCCACCTGGCTTTGTTCCTAACCTCACATTTGAAAGAGGAATGGAGAAGAAAGTACCTGAGCCTGCAAAGTGGTGAGGATGTAGGGTATGTATCCCTGATTAGTTGCAGCCACAGTACAAATAGGAAAACTGAGTAAATACTCTTTTTAAAAATATTTCCAAATGCTTCTGGTTTAAATCACTTAAATCTTACTTTTGAGAACTTCTCTCTATAACCTTATTCATGTTTCACCAACAGCAAAATTCCATAAAGCCCCTTGTGGGACAGAGAAATTTTCATTTTAATAAACCTTCTCAAACGGATTTCTCCTGTGGGGCACTAGGCCAGAAGCGTGTGCAAAGCAAGGACAGAAAAAGACAGCAAAGCAAGGCTTGGGTCAGCCAGCCAGGCAGCTCACACGTGCTGCTGAGTTCTGTCCCATGCCACCAGCACACAGTTCCTGCAAGCAGATGTTGAGTGCTACCTTGGAGATCCAAACAGACTGGGGATCCATGGACATGGAAGGAGAAAGTAGGGAAGCAAGCTGTTTCTTTCCTTTCTTCCTGTTTATCCTAGACTTCATTTAGCAAAATAAAAATCAAACAGAACTATGGAGACAAAATACTTGCGTTGTTTTCCAAAGTCTGCTAATCTTAAAATTTTATCTTGGATAAAGGGAACTTTTTGTTCAGAATTCTGGCTTTTCACCCAGCCACTTCACTGCCTCATTTGCTGACAATGAATAAGATTAAGAATAGATATTGTTTGTACTTTCCAGTTAGATGTGCCGAACTACACAGTTAAGGAGAGCGGGGTTCAATTCCAGAAGGCACTTCATTAACAAAAATGACATATAACCCCCACACACATTTGGCAGCAACCTGCAAAGGGTTAATGAAGGACCTATTTGCCTCCCCCATCTGTGAAAAAATGCCAATCAAAAAACAGCTGCTATAAAAGGCTGCAGCCCAGCAGGAATAGGAGTAGTAGGTGGGGAGGTGTTGGAGAAGCAAGCTGTGGGAGGCAAGCCTGCCAAGGAAGGCTGGTGGAGCTGGGAGGGGTGGGAGGGCTTGGTCCCTTGCTTGTTCCACGCTGGCTTGGAAGCTGAAAGAGAAGGTGAATGTGGGGTCCCTGGCTTCCAGCGAGGAGGCTGAACTTATAGGTTAGCACGACCTGTATGTTTGGCCCTGGTGCTGGATACAAGACCTTCCTGGTTTTGGGGATAACTCATTTAGAAAACAGGTGTTCACTGGGTGAAGTTTCAGGCTCAGTAGCTTCCCTTTTGTGTCCATCACCAGCTGTGCCAGAAAGCCAAAATATAAACATGAGGTCTGAACTTAATGGGCACTACTGGAGGGGAAGCAGGAACATGGCCCCCATTTGAACTCAGGCTTCCTGTAAATCTTGCTCTGTTACATTCCTTAATTCAGCGGGTACAATCTGTCCAATAAGGGACTGAACCCTGTGGGTGTTGGTAAGTACAGGTATAATCGTGGGATCTCATTAAATTTAAAAAGCAGATCTAGGGGGGAAAAAAGGTCATTTAAATTAATATTAGCTCAAAAGTATGTGCTGTAGCTGGGAATGGAAAGGCTTAAGGGAGTTGGAAAATGCCTTCAGCAAAATAAGATGTGATAGAAACGATGTGTCAGCTATCAAAGACATTGACTAGGAGCTGAAAATGGCAGTAGGAATACATTAATAAAATGAAAACAACAGCTAAAGGTATTTGGTAGCTTATTTCCTTCATATTTGTTGAAGAGCAGGAAAGATGATATGAGAGAATAGGGAATATTCCCTGAACTTGCTCATGTCACTCTCCAGTGAACCTGGTGTGGACTTTGTCAGTGATCTGTTTCTCAAGTGCTTAATTTTGTACTCATTAACTTTACCTGTAAAATAGAAAGAGCATGAGCCAAAAGGCAGATCCCCAGATACATTCATCAGGAAATTTCACTTGTGTAATTACAATTAACCTTCCTACATGTGACAGCAGTGGGCTGGGTATTGCAGCTGTCTGCTGATCCAGTAAAAACCAGGGAGCTCCCCTGCTTGTATGAAGGATGAACCTGTTGAGATTGGAATGGGGAAAAGTCTCTCAGGTGCTTCTTGCCGTTGCCCAAAGTAACTTCCTGGTGGGACTTGTGCTTGCTATATTGAGGTGGGACTACTGGGAGTGTTATTGTTGGTATAGATTCTTTAATTTCATTTGTCCTGCATTCTTTTGGTGTCTCCTCGGTATTGTGAAGTGAGTCTGCCGCCTTGGGTGGAGTCCTTGCCTGTGACAACCACCCCTCTGCCAGGTTTGTCTGAGGCACTTGGTGTCTCCAAGGTCTGTGCTCAGGATTTTGGAGGATCTGCAGCCTGCCTTTGTTAGTCTGCCTCTGCAGAAAGAGAAACTTGCTGGAGGTTGTGATCCTGGATGAAATGGACCACACTGGGCAAAGCAAGGATTTATTCTTGAAGAACGGTGATTTCAAGTCATAGGATGGAGTCAGGGTCCTTGATTCCTACTGAAGCCATATTTCTCTCTGGTTTTCACAAAGAAACAGAGTTTGCTGATGAAGATGCAGTAGCAACTCTTGTTGTAGGAATATCTGCTGCTGGTATGCAAACTCATCCCTGCTGTACTGAGTTTCCTCTGAGCTCTGTTGTGTGTGAAGGCTTTCCCTGGCTCCTCTCCTCCCTGTCAGCTCAACACGCTCTAGTAGCCTCTCAAGGGTCTGTGATATTTCATGTTATTGAACACAGAGCATTAATGACACATGTATTCTGTTAAAAATATGGCACAGGCCATCAGCTGAGCTTCCTGTGAAGACTGCAAGATGTATTAACAGTGATGGTGACTGACAAGTTGCTTTCTCTGAACTCCTGCTTCCCTTCTCACCCTATAATTTCACCCGGTTATTCCAGGGACTCCGAGCATCACATTTCCTCTGATCTTTTCAGTATTCCATGCATCTTTGCCCTGTATTTGTCCATAACTTTGTTCAATGGCTTTCCCTGCTGAAGAATTTGTTGGTAGTACAATAAGCCACCCTGGATTTTGAAACCCACTCTTCATCAACTTTTGCTGTTCCACAATGTATGGAATGATAGTTCATCTAATCTAGTTAGTATTATTGAAGAAAGCTACTTTGTCTGCGCCATGCACTGCTTAAAATAGAACACTGTGTGTCATGTTTAACAATATCGGTAGTCCTTTGTGGAGCTTGATATGCTACTCAGACACTTATCTGTGTTCTGAAGTTGAGAGTCTTGCATGTCCTGTAGTATGAGACCTCAGTCGTTGATATGTGTGCTCAGATGAGTAGACTGATTCCAGGGTGAATGGGATGTTGGAGGTTTCCCTAATGGGATGTCACTTAATACCAGTTTGCTCTGCAGGTTTTTAGATCTTAGGTTGTACCCCATTTACAGCAGCTTTACACACTACCTGTGTGGGGGTTATTTTCTGGCATTCACAAGACCTGGAAATATAAGTGAAAGCTAGGACAAGTGTGACTATGAAAGCAGGGTGTGAATGTGTGATAGAAATAGTGCCTGTGACTTCAGAAATGCTGAGTTACTCCATCTGGGACCACCATGGTGTTGGCTTCCCATGAATGAGAGTCCCGAGGGTTATCGCTTGCTGCTGCCCCAGCAATTCTAGGAAGCTGCTCTAGAAAGTATCTTCATTATTGTGTTTGTCATGTCTGCACCTCCATCCCTTCAGCTGCTTGGAAAATATTCTTGGACAAGACATGCCTGACAGGTGGGGAAAAATCAAGCAAAGCAAAGTGCTGGTCTCTTCCAAAGTTGGAAGTGTTACCACGTTGGCTGAGACTCCAAGGTTGCCATGTTAGCCATATAGAAAAATGGCGTGGAAAGGAAAGCTTGAGTGTGCTTGGGAGTTCTCACAGTCCTGTTTTTGTGTTATTTGTGTTTGCGACAGTATCAGCTTTTTCCACATAAATACCCGGAAGGCAAAATTTCCTTTTTTTTTCTGCAAAAGCTCCAATAAACAATCGCTTGGTGCCTGCTCTGCAAACTGACCCTCTTCCTGAGATAGAAATGTGAGGGCTTTGCTTGTTGTCAATGAGCCTGTCATGGTTTTCAACATGTTACTTTGCAAGAAATTCATTTCCAGTGATCAGCTTATAAACCTGCCATAAGGAAGTGTGTTTTCACACTAGTCTAGTGTACTTCTTGTTTTCAAACTCTCAGGGACGTAGAAATACACCAGATTTTTGGCAGCACATGGTTTGAAAATCAGCACCAACGTATCTATTGAACATCTCAAATGGGTAAAGGAAAGGGCAGGTTTCATCAGGGGTCAGTAAACAACGAACATCTGCCTTGCGAATCTTTTCTTTTACTACAGTTTTGTGCAGTCCCAAAAATCCTTCAGACATATGTTGAACAGAGTTTCAAAGTACCCAAGCCTCCTGCTTCTGCTGATATTTTGGCCAGTGCTTAACCCTATGTAGTTCAGTCCGGATTTTTTTCTGACTGCAACTGAATCAGATTGGGTGGATTTGGAGTGAGTTTTGGGCTGGGAAATTGAGATTTCTGATTCTTTTTCAGCAGGTTAGATGTAGTATGGGCAGAAGCTCTCTAACTCTCTTGTGCAGTTACCCAGGAAAAACAGATGAGTGAAGTATGAGCTGATGTTCTTCACCCCTCTTTGTCAGATCTTGGCATGTGACACTTAGCATTAATGTGCTTATTATAGCACGTCCCTGCCCAGTGCAGTCTGCCCCAATTGGCCATAATAAATAGTTCCACAATGGTCTCCAGCCAAGTAAGTGTTTGACCTACTAATGCATCTTACACTGTGCCTTGGAGCTCCGCGGTGCCGCGCGGCGTAGGACACAGCAGTGCTCTCTGAAGGTCAAGTTAAGCTACAAGGAATAGCCATCTGGTGACCCCTTGCTTAAAGCATCATTCCCTGAACGTGCAGCCAGTGGACTGCCAGCAGATGCACTGAGTTCTGAGCCTGGGTGTTGTGATGGTGTTTAGGGAGAGAAGTGATCCCCTGTGAAGCCCCGCTCCAGCCCACGTGAGGCTTTGCTGAGAGAATGACAACCAGCAGCACACAGCAGGTCAGCTCGTAGATCACCAGGAGGAGCTTGCTCATGCTCTGCTCTGTCAAAGCATGAACAAACTGAAACGTGTGAGTCATCTTTGGGAATAGTCACAAGAGAATCGAGTGCAACTGCCCGGCGTGGACATGCTTTGCTTTTACTTTCTAAAACCTGAAAGGCTTCCAGCTCCTGGCCCAAGTTCACTGGCAGAAAATAAAAGAGGCCAAAAGCAGTATTGGAGCATTTGAGACTTAAGCACAGTCTCAAAAGCAGTTTTTGAGTGTGTGGAGGTTTTCAATCCTTGCTTAATCTGCCTGAAATGTTAAGTAGTGCAAATAGTGATGCTCATCTTGGAGAGAGCTTTCCACTAAGGACTGAGTAGAAATTCATTGCTCATTGTCGTGTTTAGTTTCATTAGATATTCTGTAACTTTAAATAGTAGTTTGACCATGTCTGAATTGGATGGCCATGTGTGAAAGAAAGCTGTCTGGATTAAATGATAGGAAAAAAGATAATCACAAAACAGCCCTCAAACCTGAAAAAATTTTTTTAAAATTTCTACTTAAGGTGTGATTTAGGTGGGAGAGAGTGTGCTGATACATTGACTTTAATCCCGTAATCAGTAATTAGTCCAAAATACTGTAATTATGTAACTACACTGTGCTGGCGATGTTTTTCACCTACTCTGCATGTTTTTAGGCAACTGCATGTTGTAGTAGGGTTGCAGGTTTATGCTTTTTAGACCTATGTGGTGCTCCAAATGCTGCTGGAAAAACAGTTCCAATCCATGGCTTTGAAATTGAAAAGGAATTAGAAATACTGGGGATGAAGTCATGTAGGACGGTTGATCCGTTATTTTTTTGGGAAGGAAAGCACTGAGTAGCTGAATGTTTGCATTATTTTTCCCTATTTTGTATTATTTAATCCCCCTTTTGTGTCTCTGCTGGCAATAAACTGTTGGTCAGGTTTCTTCTTAAGATAGAACAAGTCTTAAAATTATTTAAGTCTGGTGAAAAAAACCCCAAAACTATGTTTTCATTATTGTTTGAGAAATATTTGCTTATCATTAACTTCTATCACACACACATTGAGATTTCATGAAGGAGCCTTTCTGATATGTAGTGACTTATCTCCATGCCAGTCACAGGTTTAAATCTGCAATAACTGACAATGTCTAGGAGATTTTTGCTTCTGCTTGCTTGCTGACAGAATTTTGTCACAAGCTAGAGAAAGAATCACATACCCTTTAAGCAGGGAATCACTGAATTTATTCAGCTAATGAGTCAATAAAAATTGCAAAGCGTTTGACTGATTTATAACCTGAGTTTTGTGACCTTATCAGAAAGTAAAATAGTGTTTCTCCCTCCTGTGTCCTGGTTCAAAGTAGTTGTCTTCCAACAATAGCTGGTCATATCAGAAATAATGTGAAAAATGTTACCTTGCACAAAAGCAAGTGTAGTGTGCTCAAAATGAGTCCAAGCTCCTTGAATCCTCTTAAGACTCAGTACTACATGAACATGGATTCAGTATCTGAATGAGACCCAAGGTGGCAAAATGTGGAATTTTCTTTCATAATAAGGGGTTATCCTTCTCTTTTTTTCCACGCTTTCATTCCTCTTTCAGATGCATCATGCAGCAGTGATATGCACAGCCACTGCAGGTCCCAGGTTCCCATCCTCTGGTATTGATTTCCCCTTGATGTCTGCCTGCAGAATTAGAAAGTTTGTGATGCGTATTTATGAACTCTGGTACCTTGGGAAGTGACCAGAAGTGTGGGAGACCATTTTCCCATGCGTGTGAAGCAGGAAGCTTTTTTCCCTTGGCTATTTGCAGTGCAGAGACAAGATAGGCAGAGGGGCCAGTAGCACAATGTTTTTATCTGGTCTGTAACACCAAGATTCATCTGAATTTCATGTCAGCAGATAGCCAGACATTTATTTGGGAACAACCACTTACTCCTGGGGATATTGTGGGGTACCACCCACTGCCCTTGAGTTGTGGGACATGACCAAAACATCTTTATGTTGGATGACCCCACAGGGGTGTGATGGCACTGAGCCGAATCATCCTGTCACAGCTGTCTTGCTCCATTCCAAGGCTCTGTTCCCACCAATTGCAAGGAATAAAATTGTACTCACAGAGTCCAACATTTCAGTATCTACTGTATAATTCTTGTGGTACTGTAGTGAGACAGGCTTGTATTAATACCACCTCATCTTGGAAGCCTTCAAAGCCTGTCAGTACGCCTGATAGTGTTTGGCACTTAAATATGACAGTGAATGGTAATTTGCAAGTGCCTCAAATGGACAGAAAATAGTTTTCATTATTTTTACATGATTAGGAGTAGTGTCAAGCACCCTGTAAGAGCTCAGCTCTTCCTCAGGCTGTGGTGTTCCCTAACAGGTGGCTGTGAGTGGTACAGCATGTCCCATCCTTGGTGCGGGTCCTGAGAGGTTGGGGTCGATTCTTGGGCTCAGCACTGACCTTCTGGGTGACCTTGGGTGGAGGAAGCAGCTTGTTTATTGCCTTTTGCAAAACACTCTGAGAGTTACAGATGGAAATGCTATATAGAGGGATGGCATGACTGTTGTGTTGATGGGTGTTGGGGAAACATGGGTTGCAAAAGAACAAGTGGGTGTAACGAAGGAGGAAGAAGAGCAGGAAAGTGGTGGAGAAGGTAGGGAGGGGTATTTGCTCTTCTCTGCTGCAGTGGGACCTGGGTGAGGATGCCTGGGTACCAAAGTACTCATGCCCTTGACCCCAGGACTTCTGAAATCAGTCTCCTCTCATGTTGGCTTTTGCTGCTTCTCTCTGCAGACCAAATGATGTACTTTGCCTTTGAAGAAGCTGTAATTACAGAAGAGCCTGACAGCACTTTCCTGTGCTGGTAATGGATATATCAGCACTTCCACAAACTCCCTTGTGAGGGATTTACAGTTCTGCCATTAATATTAGCCACACAGTGGATGTATAAGCTGCTTGCTCAAAAGTATTAAAAAATAGTTTTAAAACAGCGTAGCAAATTTTAGTAGGCCTTGTCTAGAAGCAAACTTGCACTGGTTTGAAAAAGAGAGATTTTTAACTTAACTGGGTTAGAGTGTTTCTTATTTGTATGTAATTGCTCATATCTGGCTTGAGGGTGACTTATTTCAGCCAATTCTGACAATAAATCAGAGCCTATGCAGATATTCTGTAAGGATTTCCTCTTCATGCAGAGCATCCCCTCTGCTGAACAGATTTGGTATATAATGGGCTAAATAAAACAAGCTTCTGATCATACAGGTGAGGGACAGGACAAAGTACCAGTAAGTACTTAGACAAACTGGTTTTGAAGATCATTTTGAGCAGTGAAAATGCTACAGATTGTGTGCAGCCACAGCCTCAAACTGAAGACAGGAGAAATACTGAGACTCCAGCTATGTTATTGCTATCAAGGTGTTAAAACTGAGAGGAAATATCAGAATCTCGTCTCAGTTTAACACAGAACAGCACAAACATCCTTTTATCCTCTCCCATCTTCTTTATTGCATTGGGTAGGCATCAGACATTTGTCTTCTATTTCTCTGAGTTAAAAAATTACATGCACGCTTACTGGAATAAACAAAAGCTTTGAATGTCAGGGGTAAAGCTGAAGGCTTTTTCCGGCGGATGATCTTCAGTATCAGGAATTCATGGTTCAAAAGGCACTTTCCTCTGGTAACGGAGTCTGAGGCAGTGTTAATATGTATGGCTTTTCCCATTCTGAGAAAATACTTCTGGCAGGAGAAAGGGGGGCAGGAGGAAGGAGAAGGACACTTCTCTGGTGTGGAGATTTTCCTACAAGAAAGGAATAAGACACAATACGGGAGGCCTTGTACTGTCGTCAAAGCAAGACTCCCAAAAAATCAGGTTAGATCCTGGGATGTCCATAGGATGGTGGAGCCTGGGCCCTTGGGCACTTTCCCAGTCCTATTTTCTAGTTCCTATGCTTTGTAATCCCTTTGCCTAGTGGTGGCTTTCATGTGGAAGTCCTTCTGCACAAGAACTGTCCCTTCACTGCTCCTGTAGCACACAGTGCAACAGGTTCCAGTGGTGACTTTGCTCAGAACTAATATTAATATTTATTGCTACTGCTGTTGCCATCACTTAAAAAATTGATTAGAAAATGGAGAAGCACATTCTGAGAGAGCCTAACAGAGCCTCTTGATCAGCTCTTAATCAAGACTTAACCTGATTTGTGGCTTGGGGTTTTTTTTTCCTTCTGTTTTTAGCTTCTGAAGACAGTCTAAGTTGGGAGCTTAAGAAAGCATTCAGCTGTCTGTCTAGAAATACTTTTTTTTTGTGGGATATGCATTTTTATTGAAAATTGGAGGGCAGAAATCCACATTTAACAATATTTTAGCCTGTAAAAGCGTGGTTTTTCTCTTGAATGTAAGGACTTTCCTTCACTTAGGAATAACAAAATAACAAATTCTTCTGTTAGTATGGTGAATATCCTTAAGAATCCTTGCACCTCTATGAGCTATAGCTGTAGCCTTTTTCCTCCCAAGAAGCTCCTCTTGGTGATAAGCAATGGTGCTGATGAACAGCTGGAGGAGTGCTCTGCTGCTTTTCCCTTTAATGCAGCACAGACATAGCAATGAAAAATGAAATGGCACTTAAATACAGATTTTGTGGAAGTGGCTCCATGCTGCAACTTCAGAATTTGACAGCACTGCTGCTCACACTTACACCTTTACAATAAATATTGGTGGGTTTCTAAGCGCTGTAAGATGTAATAATGCTGCATCTACATGAGTCAGTACTGGTGAGCCAGTAACTTGCTGAAGAATATAACTAAATAGCAGAAATAATTGCATGTGTGTCCCTGACCATGGTCTGAAGGGCTAGAGAGGAGCAACTGAAAAAGTGGAGGATGTATTGAACCCTTGTGATGTTGTTCCAACAATCTGATTACAGCAGCCTTCAGGGGAAGATGTCAATTTGGCCAGCAGGCAGGAGCCAGTGCAGAGCAAGCTTTCAAAATGAGAGGCTTCTATGAATTTTGTGTGGAGCTTGTGCTCTGTGTGTGGAAAACCTTTCCATGCCAATGAAAATAATCCCGGTGCTTCAGCTTCACCCTGACGGCAAAGTAGTGGAGGGCCCCATGGAGACTGGGACTGGAGGGACTGCTTGCTTGAGTTCACACAACTTAATATACAAGAGGATGTTTCTCAAAATTCAGTCAATCTTAACAGTTTAGTTATAACTGAATAATATAGCAGACTTGTTAGACACTCAGCCCATTCCATATTTAATACTTTCAGAATTCATAACTGATTCAGCTTGGGACATGATGAATGTCCATGTCAAAGCCCAAGCATATCTGGCTTTTGTTCCAGCATATTCCAGAGACAAAACATTCTTTTATGACTCTCATAGTCTATGCATTTTTTAAAACAGAATAAAAAGTCTTGGCAGCAATCCAGTCACCAGAATGATATTCATTCCAGGAATATTCTGAAGACCACTGCTTGCTGTTCATCCTCCTGGTATTTGTCAGTTGCTTGTTCTTTTCACAATTGAGACATCCTTCCTTTATTTTTTTTTTTAATTTAAAAATTATGTGTGGTTTTGATTTCCTCTAGTAAGAAGAAATAAAGTCTAATGAGAAAAGCTATTTATTTACATGTATTTATTCACAAGCCATCACAGACCTTTAAACCTTCACAAAGCAAGGAGGCTGTAAAGCCAGAGTGTGATAATAGATTTCAATCTTTATCCCTTATGAAATACTCAAATGAGCTATCATTACTGGCATTTCTATAGAGAAAAACTTAATTTTGTGGAGAGCTCCAGAAATGGTGAAGGACCACATTTTTCTGTTGTTATTCAAGCCTGAGTAAGTGGTTGCTTACCTATCCTGCCTATGCTTGGAGGTGTAACACCAAGTGTTAGGGCAGCTGCAGCATAAGGCACCCTGAAATATCTCAGGAACAACTTCAAAGGTAGAATGTGCGCTAGTGAATACTGGCTATATTTAGCAGGACTTGAAGAATCTGTCCTGTGCCAAAAGAGGAGTCAAAACCACTCAATCTACTTTGAAGATACTATGATTTACAAAAATAAACCCATACAGCCACTTTGAGTCATTAAATTAATGATATTTGAATAACAATGCTTGGAAAAAGAGAATTTTGTTCTTAACAAAATCAGCACTCCTTGAAGTTGGTTCAATTATTGATTTCTGGATTGTTTCATTTGCAGTAACTCAGAAATGTTGAGATGTTTTAAAGCAGCCTTTTCATTTTCATACAGAGAGTGCAGAGGTGCTTGTTCAGCAGAACAAGAGAGAATGAACTGTGCATCTAAATATATAAATAAATTACTAGGCTTTTAGTTCTCCATCAAAACTGTTGCTTCACTCCCTCTCCTTTTACCAGAAAAGGTATTTTGACTTACGATTTCATAAAGACAAAAATATCTTGATGATCGTCAGCGCTTGGAACACATTTCTATAAGAAAGAAACCTTGATATTAATGTTGTCATATGTAAACTGGCAGCGATCAAATACTAGCAAGGCTTTGCTAAAGGAACCACTCCAAGGTAGCAGCTTGTAAACTTGTTGGTTATTTTAGGGCAGAAAGGGTCAGTATGACCATCTATGCCTGCTTTGTGGATCATGGAAATGTAGCCATTCCTTTTGGATGTAAGCCCAAAGACCATGTCTGTCTGACATTTCAGTGCTCTCATTCCCTTCAAGTGATTTTTCGTCTCATAAAAAATAATAGCTTTTTGCTTCAGGAGTCCTGCATCAGCTTAAAATTATGTCCAGTCCAAAGACAGCTCTGATTTTGTAATCAATGCATTCAAATGGAGAAAAAATTGGAAGTAGAGTGACTAATTCTGACCTTTGAGGAGTATATGTAGAAAAAGGATAATAGATTTTTATCTTAATTTTTAGGCTTCAAATCTTCAAAAGGATTTTCTTTCATTTTAGTTCACTGAGAAGACAGAATACAAATAGTGGATGAAGCTAGGGAAATTTTGTGGCACAGTTTATGGAGGAGGATCTGACTAGATGCACAAATGATCCCTCCTGGCCTTCAGACTGCTAAATTACTTCATGCATGTTAACCAGAGTTTACAGTAAATCCATGCAGTGGAAATTACCAACATGATGAAACAGGCTGGAACACTTTGCTGTACTGCTCTTTATTTTTCCACATGTGAACAAAATGTCATCTCGAACTATGCAACAAGATAGCACATTACAAATCATCTTACCTATGCTCTTCTAAGACAACTTTGAAGAAAAAAGGCAGATATTCCTATAACTGCTGCTGCATTTGTAATAATTAAGGGTTAAGGTATGTGGTTGGGGTGGTACTGGTGCACTTCTGTGCAAAAATGATGGGTTCTCATTCCAACTCCCACCTATTGCTCACTGGCAAGCTAAAACAAATAACACTGCATGCTAAATATAAGTGGCTAGATCCTACTGTGGATCCATCTGCAAACATACCGCGTGCCAGTTGCTCTAGGTAGGGTATCTTGGCATAGACATCTGTTTACAGGGAAAGCCTTTTCTCTTTTTTTTTTCTGCCCTAATTGTTTCCATGTATTTCAGACTTGGGTTTCTCCCATTTCATGGACACGAGAGCAATTAGCCAAGAACTTACAAGCTCAGCAGAGTTAGGGGAGTAGTTTATAAACAAATCAAGGTCGCTCACAAGGCGTGTTTTCTCAGATCCGGTGAAATGGTAAATACAGCCATCTCCCAATTAGTCTGAGCAGCAAGGGGGAGATGGAATAAACCTGGATAAAGAAAACACAAATACCTCAAAACACATGGAAATGAGTCAATAAGATTGCATGATAAAAGCATAAAATGTAAAAGGTTTATGATGCTTTCGGTTTACATTCCTGGGTGCTAACGAGCTCCTGAGCTGAGAAGTTTGCACAGAGTGCTGCTCTATACCTTAGCCCAAGTCTACCACATGTGGTATAAACATTTCCCTGGCTCCTCAGCCCTAAGAAATCCCATTCCTTGGTGGATTTGCTGTGTTCATTCACAGGACTGTGAGCAAGAGCAGTGCTGCTCCTCAGTCATGTCTGACTTGGCCTCTGTACCAGCATTACCAGGATCTCTGATTGTGGGGCAAAGTGGGTCTAAGCCCCTCTGCTGACACCACATCCCTCATCTGCTGCACAGGCACCCTGCCCCATGGAGGGGACAGCTCACCCCAGGCAAGGCTTTCCTGGGATGTGATTGGAGTAGATATTCTTCTATCTGCCCTCTGTATTGTTCTTGGTCTCCCATACTTCTTTAATTAAATAGCTTCTGTCTGCTGTTCCAATATTATCTACTTGCCAATACTTAAACTGATATTTTCATACAGTTCTCCAAATGTACTGCATCAGAATTCAGCCTGGTTTATGCCAATGGGCTTTTCTGAGCTCTGAGAAAAATGTGGTCTTACAAAAAATGTCTTACAAAAAGTTAACTTGTAAAGAGTAACATACCCGGACATCCTGTGCTATATAGATTAATTACTCTGCAGCACTTCCTTTCAAAATAAGGATTTATTAACACTGCAGATTTGGAACATGTAAATATTGTTAATTATTCCTGAACACTTACATATCCACTCCAAGTTACTAAACATTTTGTTCCTTTGGTGCAACATGTGTTCTCATCTACCCAGAACTATATACGATTGATGCATTTAAGTATATTTCATTCTTTAGAATGGATCCTAAAGAGTTAAAGCCATCTGTTTTGAATGGGCAGTGATATCTCAAGGTGTTTTTTCAAACCCCAAGGTCTTATCTTGGATGAGATTTTCTCTTTCTGCTGCTGAAGGATACCAGTTGGCCGAGTGATGTCAGGATCAATAGTGGAGGTTTATGTGTAGGTGTAGCACACAGCTGTAAACAGCCTGGATCTTCATGGTTCCCAGGCCATTATGGATGAGTGCCTATGGTTTAGTGGGCATGGTGGAATTTGGTCAAGGGTTGGACTTGATGATTTGGAGCTCTTTTCCCACCTGGTTACACCGCAGGGCTCCCATCCAGCATCCTCATGTGAGCGGCAGCAGTGAGCAGCAGAGCTCCACTGGGCTCCCAAGAAGTGCATCTTGTGAGAAAGGCTTGGAGAATGAGTCCTTGAATATGCAACAGGGAAATGTCCATGTTTACCTGCTCCCTCGGTGAAGTGAAGTTTTCTGCACTGATGCTGAAAGTTTTCAGAATCAAGCCTTTGTTGGTTCTGTCATTGCCAGACCTGGCGCATCCACTTTGTAAATGTCTGTGGAGTTGTTTTCTTAAGAAGAGCCAGGTACACATATAATAATAATCTCCTTAGCACCGAGCCTCTCCAGCACTCTAACCCTATACTTTAGTCACTACTGACAGGTAGAGGGCAAATTTGCATAATGAACTGTTTAAATATTCAGTTTTATCAAGGCTTCAAGGCACTATTTGTCCTCCGCATCTTCAATAGCTAGTGACCCTATCTAAATCAACATCATTTGTCAAATCAAATTAGGCTTGTTGTTAATTTCAGACAGTGATGTTCATCTTTTTGATGCTTTCAAACAACTCTGAGGTAAATCCCTGTGACATAATGCTGCTTAGATATGCTAAATGAGTCACTTGTTCAATGCTGCAATTGTCAGAAAAATATGAAACTTAGCTCTAAGGTAAATATTGTTGGGTCACTTGAAATGTATGCAAATTTGACATTTCTCTGCTGATTAGCATATCTACACATCAAAGTTTTCTATATATCACATCAGATATTTTTGATTCAGGAGAGTTAAGGTCAGTGGCACTTGGCATACTCTTTACTTTGCATCAGACAAGATGAGAAATGAAAATCTTCTCAGGGAAACTTTCCAGCTCAAACCTTATTTTGCTGAAATAAGAACATTGCAGAAGATCAGGGGAAAATAGCACAGGTTCCTGGTTCTCAGTTTATAACTAATAAAGGAACATAAAGAGATTATTCACTTAAACTAATGAATTCCAAAGGGGAACAAAAAGGAATCGATCAGAAATTTGGGCACAGGGACAGTAAAAAGATTCTCTTAATCACTGCAGTGAATTTGCCTATATAAAGTATACATCTGCCTGTGTACGTGTTTGATTTTGAAATTAGTCTTTTTCAGTGAAAAAATGAGGAGGTATGTCCTGTTCTTTAAAAGCTGTGTTTTGATTTGCGTCCAAAACGCATCAGTGGGAGTTTTGCACTGTCCTCCCACAAATCTACCTGCTCCTGGTGGAGTGCTGCAGCTCCTAAGTTCATTAGCTCAGTGATTGCTTCCATAGATCCTAATATAACTGGTCACAAGAGTTAATTGTTCACTCATTTTTGCACATCAGGCCTCTGGAGATCATCAATAAGTTGTTAGCAGATTCAGGTCACCAAAACTCTCTGTGTAAATCCATTGTGTTCCGTGAGAGATGGCTCTTGGTTTGGGCAGTGCTGGGCTGCCATGTACCTCATCACAGGAGAATTGGTGTAACCCCTTTTTTGGAGTCCTGATATCCAAAAGGATCTGTGTCCGTGGGGGTAAGGAAGCACCCAGAATGCAGGCACTAAAATTTCCCAGCATCTTCTCGGAGAACAAACTGAGTGCACAAGCACAAGCACTTTTCTGTGTGTCTGCACTGGAGTAACTCAGTCATGGAGATGCTTTTTTATTCTTTCCAAAAAGAGCGAAACTGTCTCAACTGCAGCATCCAGTGAATGCCAGCGAAATTTTGTTTTAAAAATAAAACAAACATTTTTCAAATTATTGGAGCAGAAAGATGTGTCAGACACCACTAACATATGTTTATTTTTCTTTTTCTCTCCTGGAACTGAAGCATGGCCAAACTCTGTTTCCTTCCCCTTTACATTGTGTGAGTATGTATAGACATACATAAATTTTATACTTATTTTTCATGGAGATTCTACATGCTAAATTCTAAAAATGAATCAGATGATGGACTTATTAGAATGGACTTATTAGACTCCAGAAAATAAGACACAGAAATGCCGGTTGATCCATTATTCCTTCAGGGCATATAGCACCACTCAACCACATTAGTAGTTGATGTTTGATGATAAATCAATAATAGCTTTTATCTTCTAAGTAAAAGATATTTTATTCTCTTCCGTCTTTTCCGTGATGGGCGAGATAAAACCAGGAGCTGCACTCACATTCTTAAGGCAAGATTTTAAAACTATTTTGGTGTAAGATTCGCATTTGCAAGCTGCCCATGCTTCCCATATTGGCAATGATTTTGACAAATGTAAAAAAGTCACTAATATTTTGACACTTTCACTGCCCAACTATGATACCAGCTGGCTGTGAATTCAGTTATTCATTGTTCTGCTGTATTTTAAAGACTGGTCCAGAGCCAATGTACTGGACCAGCTCCATTCATTCATTTTCAAGATTGAAGTTTCAGCTAACTGTAGTGGCCATTTTTCAAATAGATCTGGAAACCTCTTCCAATTTAACAGGATCACACAGAACAGAAAAAGTCAAGTGTGCATGTAGATTTAAAGCTCTTCCCTTCAAGGGAAGGAATATATACATTTCAGCATGAATCAACCTAGTCCTCACAGAATTTCCGACTGCTCTCAATTTTTTTTTTTTTTTAAGGCATGACCAGTGCTTTCTTCACAGTAAAGCAAGCAAAAAACTAAAATCTTGATGATGGTTAAATGCATTTAAAATAAAATTTAACTAAAGCATAGCTGCTCTGAATTCTTAAAATGAGAAATCGCCGCACTGGTCTCATGCTGCCTGAGACTTACAGCAACTCGATTGCTAATTTTGAGGAAACTAAAAGGAAACTTACACATTTTTGGCTTCAGATAGGCAAATACAACTTTAAAATAGACTGGGATGGAGCTCTTGGAAGTCCTTAGTGCACCTGAAGTGCAGACCAGAAGTACAGGACCCTCTGTAAGTCCAATCTTTTCCAATCTGAGCATCGTGGAGAGCAGATACACATCTAAGTGAGCAGGTCCTTTTGAAGTGCCCTTCTTTAACAAACATAGTAAAAATGTGCTCACTTCCTAAGTCTTCTTTATTGTGCCTGCTAACGTTTTACAGTATTTTCCAAAGTCACTAACAATATTCATCCCTCTGGCTTGTAACGCACTGATTAAAAAACAGATTGCCAGCAGTCATCTGCTATTGTCTGGCTTCCTAAATTCTGTTTCTGGTTTAATTTACTTGATTGTTCCATGCACTATTCATGAGTTCTATAATATTCCAAACTTTAATTTCAACAGATTAATTCTTACTAATTATTCAACATATGAACCTGCACATGAGAATTGTACTGTATGCACCATCCTGAGGCACAGAATGCAATGTCGAATCGTTTTCTGATTTCAAGTGGAAAACAAACTAATTATGTGGAAATATGATAATATATTGTGCTGCAGGGACCAGCCCTTTGTCTGTTTAGAAATGTTTACTTATGATCGGCTCCCTGTGTTATTTCTTCCAGGAGGAGCTGCCCTTTCTTAATGCATAAACATTATTGACTGGTCCATGATTCTTTACTTCAAGAAAGCTGATTTACATAATTTTATATTACTTCCGTCTGGTGGAAGCAAACAAGACATCCCAGGAAAGTAATAATTGAGCTAGCTGTAGCAATCTTCTGGAAAGATAAGACACGGAAGTCCTTGGAAATGAAGGATCACTTATTTCTCCTTTATTTCTCCTACTTTTTTTTTCTAAGCTGTCATGCAGCTTTACCTCTGCGCTGTTCGATTTGATGCATATCAGCATCCAGCACTTCATCACAGCATGGGGTCCAAATCAACTATCAAAAACCTGAAGTAGAACACGCTTTCTCCAGTCTTCTGTCAACCTACCCCAGCCAAAGCTAATTGGGTGACACTGGTACTGGGAAATACTGGGATACTGGATCATTCATTGTTTGGGAGAAGCACTGTGAAGCCCTGCTGTGGTCATTGGAGCTGTCAGCCTGGTCTGTGGTGTCAAAGCCTTACCAAGCTTAAAAACTGTGGCAACACACCAAAACCTTTCTGTAATTCTGTTCAGCTGAAAATGAAATTATTTAGTCAAATGTAGAGGGTGGGAGGGAGGGGAAATAAGACCCCCCTCAAAAAAAGCAATACTTTTTTGCTTCCCATGACATGTGAAATGAGATATGTGCTAGAAATTGAAAGGTTGAAATATGTTTTCAGGAATTAATCAGCAGAGAAAACTATAAAAATAAAATAGAGGAATGGAGTTTCTCAAGGGACCCTACTCAGTAATGGCATTAAGGAGCAAGTCAAGACTCTCTGAAAACAAACACCAGCAATGATAGGGGAAGATAAAATCTGGACCCTAGAATGACGTTTTAATAGACCTTGGGTGATACAACATGGTTTAGCATATACCATAATACTTAATTCCCTCTAGAAATCCAGCTCTTAAACAAGGAGGAGGTTATCTGGCTTTCCATCCTTCCATCTTCCCCAATAATTTTAAGTTCATGAGCTTTAAAATTTCTAACACATTTCTCTATTAATCCCATTTACTTTTTTACTTTATAATGGCAAAATAGTTGCAGATCATCTGCTTTCTGCTCATTTGTATTTTTGCTATTATTTCTATTGCATCTTGCCAAAGACCTCAAGGATAATCAGAGCTATGTGTCACTAACATTAATAAAACCCCTGTTAACAAGTTCCCATTCTAGGATCAAGATTTTGGATCCTAAAAGATATTCTTTTTGTAATTTTTCTCTAGTAACTCTAATAAAAGTTTACAACTGTATCCTAAAGTGTAAAAACTGAATCAGTGCTGTGACAGGAAGTTATTTTGCTCCTCTCTGAACAGATAAATTTTCTTTGTGCTGCCATTGCCCCTGGATGCTGGGTAACAACAGGTCCTTACACTCTGCATTTACCTGTCCCACCCCTGCTGCACAGTTCTGGTTGAGATGAGGGATGGAAAACAGAATAGATCTTCGGGTGAATCCCTTCATTTGATCCAGCCACTGATGTTCCAAAGATTTTTCCTGACCCAAAAAAAAAAAAAAAAAAAAGTGGAGTAATCCATCTTTCACAGTAAAAAGGTTCCCAGAGGGATGAGGACAGCTCAGGAAAAATATACACATTCAATGAGTAAGGTCAGAGGGGAATTTTTTTTATTTTATTTCAGATCCTGCTTGATACAGATCTAAAAAGTACTGTCTTAAAAGACTCTGGTATGAATTTCCTGGTATCAGCTAAAGATGGTTTTGTTCACACTTAATGAAGTGATGAGGGAATGGGGAGAAACATGGGGGTATATGGATGTGATGGTTTTTGAATATCCGATATCATTTAACTTGAAAATCAACTTGCTCCTTTGCTCAGAAATAAGGGCTGTGGAAAACTTCCTTGGTAAAAGGCTGTAGAGCATCTCTTACTGGTATTTAAATATTTGAAATGTAAATACCGTTGTAGACCAGTAGGGTGTGTTTTCTCTGTGCCACAGCATCTTGGAAAGGCACTGCAAGGAAGTAGGGGACAAAGGAGGATGATCCCCTAATTCCAGGGCATGGCTCCTGCTACAGCCTGCAGCTGTACCACTGGCTCTAGGCTGTGATCTTGTCTGATCTTCAGCTCAGCCATGTCAGAACAGGGAGAGATGGCAGAGAGATGTTCCTGAAAAAAAGCCCCAAACCTGGGATGTTTCCAGAAGTGAGAGGTGACTGAAGGCAGTTGGCTGGGGTTGGTGGGACTCCCCCTGGCCAGGGAAGAGACCTTTCTGCCCTGTCTAGCTCCACACCTGCACCCAAACCAGTGATGCCTGCTGGCAATCTGTGGTGTGGGGGATGCCAACCATGCAGAACTTTTTCTGTTCCTTCTTAAATGCCTGTCTCTTCATGAAAGGATCGTTTCTCCCAGGTGGTCTTCAGCAGATTTGCCTTCAGTCTCCTTGGCTTGTGCTTCACTCCTTTCACTGTATCACCTCATCTCTGTCAGCAGGATGAGTCTCGAAGGACATTTTCTATGAAGGACAGGTTCCCACAGTGATTTGTCATCATCAACCCCTAGAAACCCCAAGGAAGCCAAAAAATGATACAACCTCAGCCACCTGAATAGGGCCACAACTTGCAGCCGTGCTGTTCCCAGTGCACACAACACCTCCCTTTACACGAATGTATGGATATTGGCTAGCCTGGCTGCTCTGTCAGAAATTGCCATAAATAAAGTGCTGAGCATGCTCAGATTTACCATATACATTTTTTGCAGTGGGTTATCTGGTGCCACCCGTGCTGCATTTCACTGGAAAGAAACATGCCATGGTTAACAACTTAAATGATCTATGCTGAGAGACTTTTGCTGAGGGAGTGACTGATGCAAAGCCTATTGAAATAAATGCGAAGAATAGCCTTGTCTCCAGTGGGCTTTGGATCAAGCCCAGATTCATGTTCCTAATATACTGTCTCTTTTCATAATTTTGCGAGAATGGCTTTTTCTTTTGTGCAACAAGCCATAGTGGAGGGGAGTGGGGAAGAAAGGAAGGCAAAAAGAACCACAGAAACTGTGCTAAAGGAATTTAATATGAAAACTGCATTAAAAATTTAGTATGTGAGCAGAAACAGACTACTTTGCTCTGGAAGGGTGAAAGGAAGGAAAAATTATTATTTTAATATGTACCAGGCAAGGACAAGCACAAATGTGACCACGTCTGAGAACAGCACAGAGCCGCAGCCTTGGCTTACATTGAAAAGTTCTGGCAAATATCTCAGTTTAAAAGAAGGTGTGAGAAGGGAAGAGCCAGATCTGGCACACCAGTCCCTTCATGTTTGTGTGAAGCTGTACCACACTTAGCTTTCGAGACTTTTTGCCTGATTTGAATGCATATGTTTGATAAAAGGAAATGACATATTTATGTTTACTCCTTACGTTACTCAGTCTCCAGAGGGTTCAGGGAGTTGGTACAAAGGGTTCTGTGAGCTTCTCACCAAAGTGACCTGATAACTGAGGGTTGCACTAATTAAGATATGCAAATCTAAGAGCACCTGGAGCTCATGAGATGTGCAGGTATCTCTGAGATAGCTAATGGGGAAGGACAATTTTCTCACATGAGCACAGTGAGAAAATTGGGTTGGCTCCACTGCAGGAAGTTGTGGCCATGCAAAGACTCCCAGTGAGATCTATTGTGTTTCACCTGGTCATGTTAGTCCACCTGCAAGTGTCCCCTTGCAAAGTTGAGACAGCAAACGGCAGTGTTTCTGTATGTTTGTCTTTTTCTAATGAGCTCCACTTGAACTGTCTGATTTCTAAAAATTTTTTCATAGAGAAAAGCCATCTTCTAGGGGCTTCTAGGGGCTAAGAGAAAATCTGGTTGTACCTTTCAGGATTCTCAATATTAGATTAGTTTCTTTGTGAAACTGGTTGTGCCTATCAACAGTATCTGTATGGAGACTTCTGGAAAGAGCATGAGTGTGGAGCCTCTTACAGAAAAGGGTTCTTCTTTGGGTGATTTTTCCTCCTAAAAGCCGCTGTGCAGTCAAGAAGGAGATCCGTGAAAGTAGGAAGATGCAGACACACAAGTCTAGGCCATCCACATTAAACACCCAAGAGGGGGAAACAAACCCCCTCATTTTCCTGCAGGAGTAGACATGAGTAAGAGATGTCAGTGCAGCTATGACATCTGTTTACATGGGGATTTTATGCACCTGTTCACTAGGCAATAACAAATGCTTACCATGGTGGTAGCTGTATCACACGGTACATATGCTGCTTCTGACATACATAACACCTCTTTAAGGAAACACATGGCCCCATATGTCATGAGAACTTGTTTACATTCTACAATACAGTAATGGAAAATATGTTTCATAATAAATGTTTTCATCATTTTTGTGTTTAAGGAAAGAATGGGAGTTTTACGCCCTAGCTGTCAAGCTGAGTGTCCTCCCTCATTGTTCTCGTTGAGAGATGTGTGGCTGTGGAGCAAACTTCCTACAAGCTTTCCAAGTTCAGACAAGTTGGGATCTCAGCTGGTCAGTTTCAATGGCTGATGCTAATGAAAAAGGTAAAACTGAAAAAAAAAGCAAGATTGGGACATATATTTGGGTGTAAACCAGTGTATTCATTTATTCGGTTTGCTATCAAGCAACCAATTTCTGGTCACTTTGACAAGAGCAGATGTCATATATTGCCTGTCTTGAGCTCTTGGGATACTGAAGCCACCTCAGAAAGATTATCCCCATCTTTATCCACATCATATTTGCAGCTCTATCTTTTAGTTCAGTCTCCATAGAACCAGGAAAAGGAATCATACTGCTTCACATCCATAAAATGAAGGAGTTTCCTGTTTGAAGATTGTTTAGTTCAACCTTCTCAGAAATGAATTTTAATAAATTTTAGCTTTGATATGGTTTGGTTGAGATTATTCAGATTTATGCTTTTTCTTTCTAGTAGTTCTTCGGTTTTCAATCATCAGTGTTTCCAGTTCATACATAGGAGTCTTTGTCCTTGCTTCACTCCTCACTGCTGAGGTAGGATTTTGTCCTACAATTATACTAACAGGACAGTAAGAACTCAATAGAATAACCTTTTCCTGTGGAAAACAGGTCCAAGAGTTAATAATATTCATTAAGCTGATTTTTTTTCCTTGATATGTACCGTAACTGTCACTTTCTGGTATTTATTTTTTTGGAGTTAGCTAACAAGAGTGAAAAGCAGACTCTACCTTGCTGGGTATTTACAGACAAATTGGAGTGTGAATGACAGAGATAAGTGGACAAAAAACTTTTACTATTTGGATGTAAAGAATGATACACTGATATATTATTCCAATACATCTTTTCTCTGTTTAGTCCTCCTGCAAAGCAGTATTCACACTGTTTCAGCAGTTCACTTGATAGTAAAGAATGGATGAATAGATCATTTATTCCAAAATATAATAGCCTAAGCTTGTCTCTTTGTGCATAGATTGAATTTTGTTTAACAACAAAGGCTTCTCATGAGTTTCTTAGCCTGTCCACCCCAAGTACTGTTTATTACCTTTTATCACCCCATCTATCACATATGCATATTAAAACCAGAAAAGCATTTTATATTCTTTAGTTTAAACTAGCTGCCAGATAACTTGTTTAGAGCCTTTAACTTCAGTTTTGTGAGACATGCAAAGTCTGCCTGGCTTTCTTTTTTCTTTTTTNATGCGTCTGTTTGTCTTTTTTTTTTTTTTTTTTCCCCCCCCCCCCCCCCCTTAGTTTGGTTTTTTATGCAGTGCAATATTTATTCCTCTCTCCTGGACTCCTTTCCAGACTGGAAAGTCCTTGTCGGTTTTGGCCGAGCTTGGACAAGTGACGTAACTCTCAGTGATCTGACAAACTGGGATCACAGAGCACTTCAAAACCTTCTGAAATGTGTCAATGCTAAAACGATAATAAAACTATAAAAATAGATTGAACTGCACTTTTACTGACGTTTTCTGACTTATCCATTCTCAGTGTTACTTTCTGAGTTCCTTGGAGCTTGTGCAATATGTGAGGGCACAAAGGTACTCTTGCCCATATGTATTTGAGGACAAAGACACTTATTCTGAGAGTGCCATTGCAAAAAAGTTAAAACAAAACACCTCCCAAACTGTCTGGTCCCTGAAGTCTGCTTAATGGAGAGAAATATGATATATTATTCAATATCTCAAGAAGCCTAGGGCCCAAATTTATCAAAGCAAATAAGTCTCTTTGATTTCAAGGATGCTTAAAGTTAACTGTGTGCTTCATTGCCTGGTGGAATTGGGGCCATGTATTTAGTGGTAATGCACAACCACATATTAAAAAATGACCTGGCAAAACCATGGGATTACAAGGTTTTAACAGTGCTCAGTTTCATTTATAAATCATTCCACTTTCTTATAAACATACAAAAATATATAAACATTAAGACATAAAAAACTTAAGGAGTTTTGGCCATAGGCTGAATTTGCATCTGATGAAATAATCCTGTTTCTCTCCTTATTGAAGCTTGGTTTTGATCTCACAGATATACATATAAAATATACATCTGTGTATATTTATATGTAATATATATAAATGTAGGTTATTCCTGCAGTTAAATCAAGACTCCTTCTGAATTTATAATAGTACCTGTAATAGAGGGGATAGCAAATCTTGTTTGACTTAGAATTCTTGGCAGTTATTTCTATCTTTTAAGTATTTTCCCTCTATTTCTCCATTTTATTCATTACAACCACAGAAACAGAAGAATTTTGAAAATGTTTGGGACTCATTTAAATGTTGCATCACAATCCATCTTTTTTTTTAGTGTCCTTTAGAAGAGGATGTTTTCAACTGTGTCAGGGTACACAAGGACCTTTTAAAATAGTGATTGTAATCTTGCTTTCAAAGTTTTGTACATTAAATATGCCACTGAAATTTGCAGTAAAATCTTACCTATGACTTTCTCCTGTAAACTTTATTGAACTGGATTATTGCTCACGTACTTAGGTGTCTCGTTTACAGCAGAGTGCTGACAAGCTTTATGAATGGGAGAACAACATCATTTAAAAAAGAAAATAACTTCAAATCCCTAAGGAAGAACAGTTTCCCAGCATTTTAAGGCAGCATATAATGTTCCATCACCCTGAAGCCAACCTTTTCTTTGAGTTATTTTCAAGACAAGAAACAATATGATAACAACCTACAGAAACTTGGCAGGGTAATTAAATAATCATTTTTCTTCCAATGTCCAATCAAGCCATAAGGTGAAAAACCACAAAGATGAGACAAATTTTATTTTGCCTTCATATGCACTGAGCGGTTTCTGAGAAATATCATTTCCTCACTACAGGGAACCAGTGCTCACTAATAGCAGAGCCAAGCAAAATTTCTGAAAATTGTTATTGTAATGTTTACATAATGAGATCATATTTTTTCCCCTTATGAAGCACAGGTGCAAAATCTAAACACTTTGCTCCCAGAAGTACAACTTTCCAGCCATTTCTTTCTTAAGTGGTCCTTGCAAATGTAACCAGCCAAGTATTAATAGGCTATTGACAACCTTGGGAAATCTCTTTTTTTTTTCTCTTTTTTGCGCCCTGCAACCCTACCAAACCTATCACTCCAAATCTTTCTGCTCTTTTATTTCCTTTCTCTCTTTTTTTTTTTAATTCCTATTTATTTTTCGAGGACCAGTCAACCTACAGGAGAGCATCTGCTGGACCCTGCGTGGAGAAGCAGACATGTGGAAGCTTTGCAAATGCAAAAGCCAGGAGTGGGTCAAGTCCCAGATGGTGAGTGTTTGCTCTTAACAAGGAGAGGCTTTCTCCTCCAAAAGAAGGGAGGTAGCACCCTCTAGCACTGAGCCTTTGCTACCACTCTAATGACAGGCACTGCCAAACATAAATCAGAGTGATAACAGCCTCTACTGGGGATTCAGACCCACATTTTCCTGCATGGAAGATAAAATCTTTTCTGGTTCTTAATTCAATCACATACCCAACTGGCAATCTTGCATATCAAAATGGGAATCCTGGGAGGCTGCTGGAATATGCAGATCAACAGAAGCTAATTAGCATTTACTTGCAGCCATCCTTAACTGATTGGCAGCACAGCTGTGGGGACCAAGCAGAACATGCTGAGTTGCATATTTGTATGGCCACCTGCCATTTGGTGGGATCCAAAATAGTGTAAACTACCACTTCACAATAACTCAGTGACCTTAGTTTTGAAATAATATTGAACAGACATATTTGGCTAAGTGTATAATTAGTGCTTATTTCACCTGACACACAGTTCAACAATAGGCTGTGCAGCAGTACCTTCCTAATTCGACATGTTGATGTCTTAATTGAGATTGACAACTTGTTAGAGAGGTACTGCATTTCCAACGCAGGCTGAGATCTACCCATCATCACCAACTTCCCTGAGCATATGAAACAATGTGCTTTTATGCCTTAAAACATATTCCAGCTATTCAGATCTGAACAATCAAACATGAGGGGAGATCACTGGTGAAAGCAACGGGTCCAGTTCTCACAGGGGCTCTATGTGAGTCATTTTATTGCTTTGCTCGTGATATGTATTGGAGTGTGGTATGACCCAGAAAATAAAAATGTCAGGAAGCATAACAAAAAAAAATAAAGGGAGAAAGCATGTTTAGGCAGAAGGAATGTCAGCATTGGAGGCCAGCTCACACAATGCTGGTGAAGTGAAAACGAATGAAAGCTGTACCAAGGATTTACTGTAAAACATTGAGAAGAGAGTGGTGCCTCCCAAGGTTAAGCAAGCAGATATCTGTAGCCTGATTGCCTCATCATCCTAATCTGGAAATCTGGGTTACCTGAATGTTGGGATACCTCTGCTTCCCAGCAAAAATATCTGAAACAGATCAAATTTGTGTCTCCATTGCAAACTAAATATAAATTACCTCTGTCAATTGGCATGTTTTCTCAGGGTGCCTGGACTGGCTTATAGCAACAAGAAATTTGATTCTGTTTCAGACTGCATGCCAGAAATTTGAAAATAAATAAATATGTGTATTATGTGCATCTGATAAGTGATAAGAAAAGTATATCTAGGATTGCTGATACAGTGAAATGTAATGAAATATATAGGCAGTGCTATAATAGTGGAAGATGTAGGAGTGTAAGAACAGGTCAGAATGGAGTTCTTGGTTGTGTATTTCCAAAAGAGGACCACAGCCTGTGGAAAAGTAAGTCCCTTCAATCAAAACTATGTCCTCATCATTCCTGTGTCACATACGGACAGCAGCAAGGCCTGGAGCTCATCTGCTGTTCTTTACCTGAGGAAGTGCTATAAAAAAGTTTTGCTATGCCATGCTTGGCATCCTGGGGATAAGTATATTCAGAGATACTCTGGAGGCACACAACCACAAGGCATTATGTGTTATTAAAGTTATTAACACATTTAAGCACATTCCTCATAATGCAAGGGAAGAAGCGGCCAAGTTCAGAACTCTCCTCTTTCATATCCCCATGAACCATGTGAGCTATGGATGGACAGAGCCCACCAGGCCAGTAAGTCCAGGTGAGATGCCTCTGCAGAATTCATTCCAGTAATTGCTTGATGCTTGTTCTTTGCCACATTCTTCATCCCTGAATTTTGCAGCAGCTCTATTCTTGAGCCCTGATGGGAAGGTTTTGCACACATAGCCCCAGAACTGCCTTGGCTCTCTTTCTGTAGCCACACTGAATCAAACCATCTGCTTCATTCAGCTACTGAAAGAGAAAAGTCTCAACTTGGCTACTAAAAATCCCTGCCAGATAAGCACATACTTCTGAGCTAAGGCTTTGTAGGCAATTTATCTCTATTGCAATGAATTTTGCAATATGTAGTAAATACTGCAAGGTGTTGTAGATGCAGCCTCTGGGCCCAAAGGCAACTGAAGGTAACAGAATTCTCCTGTTGTCTTGAATGTGCTTTAATCACTGACAGCTATCATGAAATTTTGTAGTTCTCTTTCTGGACATAAACAGGGACGCCCTCAAGTTAGGGAGGTCATGCTTGCCAAGGATCTTGCTGCTGCCCAGACACGTGTGGATTTCCCAGAAAGTTACTTGGACACTGTTTTGTGAGGATCTGAGCAGGATTTGTAGCTGGTTGAATGTAGAGTGGAAGAGACGTCGGAGTTTCAGCTGATGGGCAACTTGACAGCCCATTGAGCAGATTGCTGCAGCTCTGGGCTCTGTGCATGCATGGAAAGCCAGGAGCATTGGCTCCCGAGTACCGAGACTCCCATTCATCTGGGACTTCCAAGTTCCTGTCTCTCTATTATGCAACCAAGTGGAATTTGAAATAGAGACTTATCCAAATTGCCTGATAATTTTTCAAACCTTCTAGATTTCCTTCTTTTCCTTCCAAATCAGAATGAAAACAAACTCCAAAATATTAAAATAATTCCCGTGCCAGAATTCCATATCTTCATCCAAGTCGGCTTCTAAATTTGTGTCACAATAGAGTTTGGGACTGAGCTGTGTCATATTGCATCACGCTGTGGGAATGACAGCCTGACACTGTTCATGCTCATCACAGTGCCTTTTATGGATAAAGATGATTGTAGCTCATCTCCAGGTGCTCCTGGGGAATGCACTGACCATGTGCTGTGTACCCCAGCCAGTGCTGTGTGTTGTTTCTCTCACCTTTTCACCAGAGCATGGCACTTGTACCATGGCTGCTCCATCACCTTTCCAATGAAACTGGCTCTCACTTAGGGAACTCAAGAGCTAAAGAAGCCTAAATATGACAAAAAGCTACTGGACCCTGCAGAAGATAGGCTGGGGAATACTTTCTGCCATCCCTGGAGAGGGTGACCCTGCTAGCATAAAAGAAAATTATATGCATCTTGGCTTCCTGTTAGTGAAGAGAACCCACTCTACCTGTTTAGGAGCACATTCTGGAATTTCACTTAGTGGAAATGTCCATCTCTCACATCCAGGTGAGATTTCATAAGCAGCAGGGCAGTTCATCCACCAGGCAGGCTTTGGGACACCCTTTCATTAGGACTTGTCCTGATCTGTGGTGATGATTTAATAGTTAATTGGAGCACTCCAGTTTGAAGCCTGTGCTGCAAGCAGCAGTGGGATGCAGTCCTTGCTGAAGACTTTTGCTTCTTTTCCACTATGCAAAATAACAAAAAAGACTAATCTTAAAACTGCTCTTAATGAGTATAACCAAAATATTAACAGTAGTAAACAAGAATACATTTGCTCATAACTTGTCATATCAGTGTAATAAATTAAGCCAGAAACACATTAACATTTGACAGCTTAAACAATGCAGGAAAAAATACAAACCTCACAGGGACTATGTGAAGCATGTTGGCAGTTTAACAGACATTTTGAGATGTAGATACATATATCAACCTTTCTGAATTTAGTCTTGATAACTCCTTTTCCTCTGTGTGCCAAAACACTGCCGTGTGAAGACTAATGAGTTCCAGATTTGTTTATCTTTGGTGGCTAAGGCAGATTCATGAGCCCCCTGAACCTATTTTACAGCGGCCCTGTGATACCAGTGTGCAACACCAGAGGCAGAAATGTCTCTTTTATGCTGATGGATATATGAGATCTTCTAAGAAAGATATGCTTCGCCATCTGACACAAGAGATCATGTCAGATGTGTGCTGGATGATCTATATGAGTGAATTGTCCTGCCTGTTATCTTTCATATGTGTTTTGTTTATGTTCAGAGGTGTAATAACAAATGCTCAGAATAAATCTTGCATATGAAATTGGAATTATTATGTTTTGCAGCAAGGCTTCGTGTCCTACACTCACCAGATTTTTGTATGGGTGATTGTGTTTCTCAAACTTTTTTATGTTTATATTGTGAGAGCTCTCAAATAAATATCATAGGTCAGGAAGACCTTCAGCCACCTAAGAAGTGATACTTCTTCCTTTTGCTTTTCCCCTATTTGACTTCTACTGCTTTAGTATTTTGGGGTTTTATTAGTCAGGTATTTATGGTGTTTCAATGTTTGCCTTTGTTAAGACATGTGGTCATAACTGGTGAATAGAAGGGTCAGGTTAATAATTGGACTTGATGATCTGAGAGGTCTTTTCCAACCTTAATGTTTCCATGATTATGCATCTTTATTGAAATTGACATACAACATTTTGAGTAGCCTTTTGTGAAAGAAGAGCAGAGTGTTTGCCTGCTGAAAGCCCAAGCTGGTGATTTCTTTGTGAACTAATCTTTGCTCAGTTCTGAAGAAAGAAGATGGTTTTGACCTATCACCCCCTCAAACCCATGGCTGGTTTTTATCTTTGGACAGGGCAAAGGTGGTGCAAAGGCACCTGGAACAACTTGAAGCAGAGGATGTCCCTGGAGGACACTGCTCACTATGGTGGATCTGCCCCTCCTGCTGTGGGTCTGGCCAGGGACACAAGGGACAGCCAAGGCATGTGCCCAGGGATAGCTGTGGGTATCACATAGCAAGTTAAAACAACGCTGATGAACACTTCACTTTCTGCCTCCAGATTTCTTATTCATTATTAGCAGTGTAGCAGAGGATCTAATGTACCCTTACCATAGTTACGGTCCAAAAATAACGTTTTTTCCTCTAATTTGAATGTGGTGTACATGTTTAAGTAACTTTGCTGTTGATTTTTTTCCTGTTTTAACAGATGTATTTTGACTAACTACTTCTGCAGAGCAATTCCTTCTTTAGCAGAGACTGCTCTATATCCTCCTCTTTCTTGTAAGTAACATTTTTTCAGAATTTTTAACTGGTAGGGCCAGGTCATATGTATTAAATAAGCAGCAAGAAAAGTCAGTAATGAATCCTCCATCCCCTCAATTCTGATTTGAAAATTATAAAATCCAAATGCAACCAGAACCACAGCAGACTTTCTGTGCAAGTTTGACAGTACATAGCTGTGCCCCATAGAGGTGCAGTGCCTGCAGATGCCTGTACTGTGTGATTTTGGAAGGAAGAGAGAAGAAAGGTTTGTTAGGAAAACTGCCTTCTGTATAGGGAATATTTTTGGGGTTATTTGTAAGAGAAGCTTACTTGCTATTTGAATATTTAATAAGTGATACAATGCCTGGACTCTGCTTTTCTGGGAACTGGCCTTAAGCTTTTTCAATAGCAATACTAAACCAAGGTCAGAATTTATTGCAGAGTAAAATGAGGTAACAAATGCTTTTGGGGCTTCACTGTCCGTGGATCTCTGTGTTGTTTACTGTGTGCAGCACAATCCTGTGACAGCCCAACAGAGCCTGGAGCCCCCCCGTGCTGTGCAAGGGATGAACACACGGTGAGAGACAGTTCCTGGCCTCAAACATTCACAATCTAAATAGATGTGGCAGGTGAGAAGGGGATAATGAGGAATTTTGTCATAAATGGACATCTGATTTGGTGAGAGGGGGAACCCATTCAGCCGTAGGCAAGAATTTTGCCCTCTCCAGGTGGTTGCTGAGCCTCCTCTCCCAGGTCATGCTGCTCTCTCCAGCTCTATTTCATGGCTGTAAAAGCAACCATTTAAGTTCTATTTTCTGAACAGAAGAAAAATGTAAAAAGAAAACAAAAAGCCATCCCACATAAGAACAGTAGCCTGTTTCTGTACCACGAGCCATGACTGTTCTTGCTCTGGTAAAAGCCAGACCTCCTCATAACATACCTTATAACCTGTTAATTATGATTTCCTTCTCTAACATTTGGATCACACTACTAAATATTTTTAAATATCTATATATGTGTTTTTTAAGCTGCTGGGTTTGGGTTACACCTTTTCCATATGCCCAACCCACACAATCCCATCAACGCTTTCACACACCAGTCAAACACTCTATATTTGTGTGAAACTCACTGAAGGAAAAAAATTCCTATTACTACTACTACTAATACAAATTCATTTCTCACAACTATTAGTGTTTTCCTGAATGCTGCTGAATGAATTCCCTGAAATTGAATGCCTAACCTTTTATTGTGTTGATTCAGTGAAGATTTTTGATTTATATTCATAATTACTGCAGTCCCATCACCACACGCCTTATTTTTTTATTTTTTTGTGCTTGACAAAGCTCCCTCTACAAAACTTAATCACTTTCTTTTTGAGCAATGCCCGAATACATTTTTACATCCTGTTGTAACTGGGAATGATGTTCTGAAAGTTGATATACATTGCAACAGCAGGTGTTAAGGCAGGCAAGTGGGGAACAAAAGCTCTTAGAGCATGAAAGAGTCTAATAATAGACAATTTGTTCACCTGGCACTGGCTGCTTAAGCATTTGAGATGAGCTCATTGTTATTTGGCCATGAGCTTTCTTGGTCGTAGGGATGAAAATACGGAAAATCCAGGTTGTGGAAACAAAGGTCTGCTAATATTAGAACGGCACTAAATGGGGCATGATAGAGCTGGGGAGGTTGCAGGGTGAGCTGTGGGGTTTAAAGCAGTGAAACACTTCCATAACTAGGAAAGCAATCAATAAAGCCACAGTTGTGTCTGTTCTTGCAATAAAGTTACATGTGTAAGTGTTTTCAATAACTCTACAACTGGGCAAGCTGTTCAGAGCAGCCTTGCACTCAGAAGTGCAGTTCCAGCTTTTTCCAGGCTCGTTGGAAAGGTGGCTATTAGTTAGGGAAGCTCACCATGGCCAGCAGAGAGAGGCAGTCTGGTCAGAATGGAATCATCCACTCTCAAAGGCAATTCCCAGCAGCAATCCTGCCGGAGCCATGGGGCAGTCCTGGGAGCACCACGATGCCCCACTGGAGTTCCAAGCATGAGGAATGCAGTCTGTGTGTCCAGACCCAGAGCAGTGGGTGTGAGGAAGAGGATGCTGATTCCCAGGAGCACATTGAATGCCTCCCTGCAGGTTGTTGGTGTTGGGAGCATTTGGGAAGCTTTCTCTTCAAAGAGGGGAGTGCACCCACTCTGAGGGAGCCTGGAGGAGAACAGAGATGACTCTGTGCTTAGCTGTGGTTCCTGCCCACTTCCCAGAAGATAAAGGGGAATCTGTGCTTCAATTAAAGGGCAGCACTGTAGCTGAGTGTCCCTAAATTACCTTTCTTTGCAATGTACCCTGTGCCTAGAAAGAGGGCCATGCATGGTCCCCCAGAACAGACAGCAAAATAAGCATCCTTTACCCAGAGGTGCATTTTCACGTCCTTCTTTTCATGTTCTTTTCACATGCTTCTAAACTTTAGGAAATTGCATTAATTATAGCATACCATTAATTGCTGGTTTTGCTTTTGGAGAGAAAAAAATCCCTCAGATTTTTTAATTTTCTTTGATTTCCATGGGAAATGCCACAGGACCCTGTTCCTATTTACCCCTCTAAGTCATGCAGACAGTTGTTTGCTTGGATCCCAAGGAGATTAAAGGATGAGGATACTATAAATGCCATTGGATTTCTTTCCTTAGGCAGCCTGTGGAGATGAATCCTGCGTCAGCAGTCACAACTGGTGAGCTCCCTCTTGGCTTCAGTTCTACTAAAATTTCACTTTATCTTCATGAAGTCAGGTTGACCTTCTAGTTTGGTTGTTAATCAAAAGTCTCAATTCCTCAATATTATGGGTTTAGTTTCCAGGACACACTAATCTTACAATCTTTACAATCACTGTAGCTCAATGAGCCCCCACCATCATGCAGTGCATTGGGCTCATTTTCCAAACCATCACAGTTAGGGCACATTTTGGGCCAAGAGCCACCTTCCTAATAAGCTTAAACTGTAGTGGATTGACAGCTGTATTGCTGTCAAGCAGGGCTTATTTCACACCAATGGTATTCATCAGGTATTGCTAATATTTATGGCCAAGTTAAGCTCATGCAACAAGAGGTCAGCATAACCCTACAACACCCCCCCAAAAAAAAATCATAATCAGAACACTTGGATATTGATGATGCTAACAAATTTTTCACAAGTAGGTAATGGTTTAAGAAAAACCATAAGCACCTAATGCCTCATACTTTGAATAATGAATATGCTGGAGAAGCTTGTCAACATTCAGCAATCAGTTCATGCATTCCTTGACCAGTGCAGTTGTGCAGGCACAGTTTTAGTGCCAGTGTGCAGATCTGCCTGCCTGACATATGTATCATTGAAAAGTGAAGGACCAAAGAGTTATTTACTTCACATCCCTTGCTTTTGTTCTCCATTAGTTTTATTTTTCCTTTGGAAATGTCAGCTGGAATTTGGCGTGTAAGGGTTTAGGTATCTGAAGGGAGGCCACAGCACTGAGCACAGATCAGATTGCTTTTCCTTGCTGAACTCCCCCCTTTGCATTCCAGTCTGACAAAGTTTTGTTGCAGTTACTCAGTACATAGATAACTAAGTGCTTTAAATGCTAATTAAAATATATGATGTTTAGCTGTTGGCCTATGCCATTTGTTTATGATGGAAGACAGCAGGGAAGCAGGATCATCTATTATAATTATCAGCAGAGTATTTCTTTTCATCTCTTCTTATCCAAGCAATAAGTACGTCCAGGCACTGACTTGGTTCTTGTAAACAGCCCTGTTTCCAACAGAATTTCTTCTTCCACCTTTCCATTTTCTTATCTTTCAATTCACCCTGAATCTACCTTAAAACAATACATTCCAAGTTCCCTCTTTTTTTTATACTTGAAACTTTCTGTTAGAATTGTTTCAGGCCAGCAAGCTTGCTGCCCTGGTCTCAGTAGGCAGAAGTGTGTTCCCATTAATCAAAGGAAAAGCTGAGTAAAGTGGTACAATCCACAGTCTCATTTTGGAAAATTAAAAGGCAGTATCATTATTAAAAGGCAGTTCTGCTAAATGTTTTCTGATGAAGGGAGAATTGGGACACACTACGCTGTCCAATGACTTTGCCAAAGATATGACACCAAAAGACACAATAAATGAATGTATAAATAGTAATTGTTCTGAAAGGGGTAGTCATAAATCACAGAGTGAGTTGCAGGAGGTTTCTTTCTTGGTGATACTTGAAATGTGATCTATGTTGAATTAAAAGAAAATCAGATTTTCTCTTTTGGTTGTGTTGAAATGATATAGAAACCTGAAACCCAGTTTCCCTGAAGCAGAATCCTATGCAAAATATGAAGCTCTGCAGTAAACATTAGACCAAATTTTGCAAAAGGAGGGGTTTGCTGAAGAGTACAAACTAGCAATTTGTTGCAGTAAGAGGTTATTAATCATACAACACTTAGGGTTAGCAAAACTCTGGCCTCGAATCAGCAACGCACTACAATAAATTGAATCGCTCCAGTAAGAACAAATAAGTTGCTCTGTGAAGTTCTGCAGTGGATCTCAAAAGACCTTTTCCCTTGCAAAACAGCCTCAGTTGTAATGAAAAATGATCCTTTTATTTGTTGTGATCATTTATCATCAGAATTTGACCTATCTCATGCTGTCTGTAGATATTTTCCCAGGGTTCATCCACTGTGCTTGTGTGGAGAGATCACCACTTCCCTTTTTTCCCTGAACAGCATCTGTGTTAATATGTGCACAGCCCAGGAAGCAGAACTGCTGCAAACTTGGGACCTGAAGAGTTTGCAGGACAGCTGAGTGATGGACCTTATCAAATGGTGTTTCTTCCTGACAGCTGGAGTCCTGCAGATGTGCCTCTGCAGAACTGACCCAACTCTGGTTTAATTATCAGACCAGATACAGGATTCATAGGGCACTTTGAAACCTGGGTCCAGAAACCCTCTAGCCACCTCCCTATCCTCTTCCAGGGGCCTCTCCATGACCAAGTTTCCGCTGTGCCTATAGCTGTGGTGTGTAGGTTGCCATCACTAGCTGCAATTCCCTGTAATAACATTGGAAAGTAGACACTTGATAAGATTTGGAAAGAGGGACTGGCTCAATTATGCAGCTATGTGACCTTATTTTATTTGCTTTGGTTTCACAGTCTGCCTCTTGTCCTGGTGCTTGTTTGTCACACTCCCTTGTGCTCTGGTTTAGATCAAATGAGCTCTTTAGATCAAACAAGTTCTTTTTCTGTTTGTATAGCTTAGGATATAGGGACAATCCAGAAAAAACAGCCTGGGGCCTTGAAAAACACAAATTTACTTGGGGAAGGACAGTTTTGGAAAGGCAGGGGGAGAAGAGGGAACCTTGTCAATAGGATAAGGGGTGATGGTTTTAACCTTAAAGAAGGTTGATATAGATTAGGTATAAGGAAGATGTTTTTGACAATGAGGGTGGTAAGACACTGGAACTGGTTTTCCAGAGAAGCTGTGTCTGCCCCATCCCTGAAAGTTGGTCATGTTGGATGGGGCTTGGAGCAACCTGGTCTAGCGGAAGATGTTCCTCCCCATGGCAGGGGATTAGACTAGATGAACACAAAACATCCCTTCCAACCCAAACTATTCTCTGATTCTATGAGAGAGCTGGCAGTCATGAGGGCACCAGGGTAAAAGTGGATGTAACCAGGACTGGATTCACCTAACCAACCCTTTCATTAGGTTGCAAGGAGAATTCCAAATGTTGCTGAGTAGGACATTGGACATCAACTGCTGGCCCAAAGAGAGGCTCTTCCAAGACTACTGTATTTTTGGTATTCCCATAAATCTGTAGTCATCAAATGACAGTATCTTTGCTTGTTTTAAAATGTTATTCGAAAAGAGCAGTGTGTCTCTTTTGCTGGGTCCCTGAACCCCAGTTAAACGATGCTCAGGCAGCCCTGACATTCATATTCTACGGATGCACTTTCTGGTTTCATAACTCACTGTCATCAGACACAGCGACTTCCTCAGCAGCAGCCAAAAAACTAACCTGACTCCCAGGCTGGCTGGTGCCAGGCAGAGATTTCTGGAGTTCAGTGGCAGGAGTAGAAACCATTGGTAATTTAGGAGTTAGCTGAGGATGTTTCTTTAGTAAAGCCTGCAGGTCAGACGTTGCCTGCTAGTAAATAGGTAATAAATAACCACTAACAGTGTCAGCTTCCTCCTATTTATTCCCTTATTCTGTATTCTGAGTCTCTTTGTTCCACAGGACAAATGACCTGGTTGGAAAGGCACAAGCCACAGCCAGGTCTCCCTGCTGACTCCTGCTTCCTGTGCAAGTCTGTGGAATTGGTGCCTCGGGCTGTCCCGATACCCAGGGGACTGCAGGTAAATCACTGCTGCCGTCAGGGAAATCCCAGCCAACCTTGCTGCGTCTCGTCTCGTGCATATCTGTGTGGCTGACCTGGTCCCCAGCCAGGGATCATTCTCCAGCTGGGAATTTGGCTTTCTAGCAGCAGTCTGCTCTTTTTTATGAGAGTAAGTAGTCAGGTATGTTTGCCTTCTTCTTCATTTTTTCTCCTGTATTTTGTTTGGTTTCTCCACCTTGTTAAATCTGGTTAAAAGGTAACTGTCAGAAGATTGATGCAATAAATTTCGTGCTGTATCTAAAGTAAGTGAAGTTTTTTCTGCCCATTATTCATCCAGCTCCTGGAGTTTGGACAGATAGTTTGTATTAATAAAATATACACTAACATAAAAACATTTTTCAAGCCAAATCTATTAATTACTTTTTCCATTATCTGCCTGGCTCTACACATGAATAAATAAAAAGAAGCAGAGAAGACAGAGACATGACAAGATCTGTTAATGTAAATCACTCTGTACATCCCAAACTATCTTCTGGGGCAGTGATAACTAATTTATGACTGGTCACCCAATAGTTATTAATAAGTTATTAAATTGACATAAAATAAATCCAGTAATACTTCTTGAATTAACAATACCTGACTCACAACTTGAATCAGCCTGTTTGGCAAAAGGGGCCAAAAATCACGGCCAGTTTCAAGCTCTATGTTCAGAAAATTGCATTATTCCCTGCATGTGGGTAGATGTTGAATCCCTCCTTAATAGCTGGGAAAGTTCCATCATTGCATCACTTCACTGCACAGTCCATTTCCTCACCTGAAGGGATGGAGGAGCCACTTTGTGCCCTCCACTTGTGTATCCCACAAGATATTGCAGATCCCAGTTTGCTCTGGGACATCCCACTGACATTTTCCAGCTTCAGGATTTGACTAACTGCTTAAGCCTGACTTTGGGTACACTGAGTTTCCCGAGGCATGAGCACAGATCTGAAAATCTCACTATCATGGGTCCTTGCTAAAGACATATGTAATTACTGAAATTAAGCTGACAGAGGGCAGGGTTAGATAAAAGAGTAAGAAGAAGTTCTTGCATGTGAGAGTGGTAAAGCCCTGGCACAGGTTGCCTGGAGAAGCTGTGGATGACCCTGGATCCCTGGAAAAATTCAAAGCCAGGTTGGGCGAGGCTTGGAGCAACCTGGTCAAGTGGAAAGTGTCTCTGTCCATGGCAGGGGGTTGGAACAAAATGAGCTTGGTCCCTTCCCATCCAAATCATTCTGTAATTCTGTGAAAATGCATTTCCCCTTTGCCAGTGAAGAACAGCTCCATAGATGTGTGCCCTCAGTGTATCTTAGGTCCAGATTATTTCTCTCCATATCCTCTGCAGCCTTTGTGTTTCCCCTCATTATGTTAATGGGTGTCCATGTGCTGTGGACTCCGCTTGCCTCCGCTTGAATTTTGCATTGAGCTTTCAATTAGAGGGATTCAAACTGATTATTCTGGCAGCACTTCCCCCTCCAGAAATCCAACTCTTATTGCGCATCAATTTTTAAAAAGGTGTTACTGATACTCAAGGAGTTGTCAGGGATCTGCTCTGCTGTGCCTAAGGACAGGGGAGGAAACTCATCTGGAATTAGGATAAACCTGCTTCCCATAACCATCGAGTCACGTGTCTGTGGGATGGCAGGGGATGGCACACTCCTGTTAGAGGACCTGTCTTTAGATCCCCTAACCTGAAAACTGGGAATTTGATGAGAAGAGTAGCAATTCAAGCACAGGAAATATTTTGGTGACAATTTTTTTAATTTAAATGCATGAATATTGGGTGGGTTCTCACATCCCCAACTATGAATCATTTGAAGTTTGCTAGCCCTCATGTCTTTCATTTGTCAAGGATATTTGCTTCATTTTTCACCCATTTTTCTTCCTTTTGTCACCTCAGCTCTGCTGCCTTCAAGGAAACAATGCATTGCAGAGAGGCTGCCTTGCCCTTAGAAAGTGTCCAGGATTATTTAGCTCTGGTGCTATTTGTCTCCTGGTGTTGCAGCCTAAAACTCAGCCCCTACCTATCTGTAATCCAACCTATTTCTCCTAAGCAGAATTAACTTTTTATTTCTCAAGGGATTTATGCCTTATCTGCTGCAGTACCAGTCACAGAAATTTCCTCCTCTGAGCCCCAGTCTGCTGTCTCAGTGGTGCAGGAAAGACATGCTCTTAATTCAGCCCTGCTTTCTCCTCAAAGGGATTATAGGATCCTGGAATGGTTTGGGTTGGAAGGGACCATAGAGATAATTTTTTCCAACCCCCTGCCTTGGGCAGAGACACCTCCCACTAGACCAGGTTGCTCAAAGCCCTGTCCAACCTGGCTAAGCTCAGCTTAGCTGAGTTCAGCTAGGCTTTCTAACCATCTAAATGTGTTTGGAGCCTTTTGTTTTGCTATATATCATTTTGATTAATGCCATTGTTATTCCAAGCTGTTACAGTACAGGTTTGTATTGGGTTTTGGCATGGTTGAGCTATTAGTGTTACTGATACAGCAATATTGTAAATGCTGGTGTTATTGATAGAAATGCAGTTATTTGTGTTGATGTTTTTGCAGATCAAACATCATCTGACAAGAATACTCTCAGGAAGTGAAGTGTTACTGGTTTTGACACTCAGGGAACTATTTGTATGCAAGATTTTGAATTCTCCATTTCAAACATACCTGAAAAACAATTAGGTAAAGTTAAACCAGCTTAGAGATGGCTAAAGAGGTGCTGAAGTTGGAGGATGGAGTGGACTTATGTCTGTGCCCTTGTGACCCTCCAGCTTCCCTGAAACCACCGTCTACCACTTTGAGTTGCAAGTGCCACATCACAGTGTGGTGATGCAGGCTGGGCTCACTCCAGTTAAAAGACCCTGACTGTGGATGGCGAGAGCTGCCAACAGCACATTTTGCAGATGCCTGCTGGCTCTGGAGCCTGTCCCCAGCCCCATTGGTGTGAAACAGCCCAAACATTACAGCCCATTCCGGCATGATGTAAAAAACCATCTGCATGCAACAGCTTTGGAGGAGGCCTGATGGCGTGGGATTGGGAGCTGGGTGGAAGGGGCTTGATTCTGCCACTTGATTTATTGGCTGGTCATATTAATTTGCTTTGTTGTGAGGGAGGATCATTATGTTGCCAGGTGTTTACTCCAATTGGACAGTGAATCTAGCTAATTGCCAGGGCACCTAGGGCTTGGGAATAACCTTTCCTGAAAACAAAACAAAAACTTAATCTCAATGTACTAAACAACACAAAGCATCTTGAAAAGGAAGCCTCTTCAGCTATTGAGCAGGGAGGAATGGGAAAGGAATTTAGGGCAGGCTGGGATTGTGGACCCAGCAGCACAACCTGGAGCAGAGCTTTGGACCCCAAAGCACAGGTAGGATTTTTCTCAGGACTGTGGCCAGAGAGGATCCTCATCTCTTCCTCTGCTTCCTAAAAGGGGAGTTCAGTAAATCCCCTGGCAGGGAGGGGAGAGGAGTGAAGCAGAGGCAGGAGGAGCTGGAGGGATGGGGGCACTACTCAGGTCCTGCTGCCTGGCCAGCACCAGCCCAAGACCTGTGTAACCCAGGACTGGGATGCCAGGATCCCAAATTTTATCCTCAGCTCTTCCAACCCCCCATCTGCCTGGCCTGGTTTAGCATCTCCTCTTCATCCACCTGCTCTCCCCAGGTGACCGGGGTGGGGTGGGGAGAACTTCTGATGGCCAGGACAAGGCGGCTTTGCATTACTTGGTGCATCACCCACCTCGTGATGTCCCCTCATTTGAATCCTACAGTGGCAGTACTTAAAGTTCTATTTATTTTTACTGTCATTCTCACAGGTTATAGGCAGTGCCTTTTTTCCTTCCCACGTTGCTAATGCAATTGTTAAAGTTTTGAAGGCTACTGGGCACATTGGAGGGATACGTCCTTGGTCTCTTAGGAAGAGATAACTTTCCTCCAGCTTTTTTAGCAACGATGCCATAAATTATTACCCTGACGTAAAATTTAATTGCACAGTTAAATACATCATTTACAAGGCTTTTAGCATGCCCTGCTAAATTCTCCACTTTTTCATCTAATCTCTGTAGGCCCTCGTTACATTTGCAGAGACCTGTATGGGCTTCATTCCTGTTAAACGTGTCGGTAAATCACAGCAGGCAAAAACCCTGACACATTTCCCTAGGAATTTTCTCTGCAGCCTGAGCTCCCAGCCCTGCGGCTTCCTGTTCAATAGGTCAGCCCAGACCCCATTTGTCATTGCTCTTTAATTACTGTGGAACCTCTAATCCAGGCCACAAATTCCTCCCTGCTCATACTTCTTTTTACTTCAGAATGCGTATCTAATAGCAACCAAGGACTTTTCCTATTTTCTCACTTGGAATCTGTTTTGGGAGCTTGGAATTGCTATCTAACTGAATCAGTAACATCTGTGACTTCAGGGCAGCTTGAGTAAGAATAGTTAGAGGGTTAGACAGATTTCCTGCATTTTAGGGCTCCTTTCCTCTGAAGAGGCTGCTTTGGGACAATGCAGTTGCATTTAATACCACTTCTTCCCTTTTTTTTCCCTTTTTATGTTTTTGTTGTTAACCCCATCTCTCCTTCCTCTTTCTTCCTCTCCCCCATCCCTCCAAGTTGTTTAGGTTTTTCAGAAGTAAAAATTATATTAAGGAACCACGCCAGCATTTTGAAAAGTTTCAGTTTCAAACACATGAAAAGCAAAAGTCAGAAGGGATTCCTAGAACTTGTACTGCAGCTTGCAGGTATGGCTTTGATTTTCCTTTTGGCAGGCTTTTGCCATTCCCTCTTTCATTGCCCTTCCAAGAAACGCTGCTGGGTGCCCAAAGACCTGTACACTTCTTACACTTGGCAGGAGCAGATAACAGGAATGCTACAGTTTGGGCTTTGAAAGATTAAAAGCAACATTTATTCCTTACAGTACTTTCAAACTTCCTCAAGTTAATTTAAAATACATTTTTGAGAATGTTTAACTACTAATACTGGATTTTTTAAACTTTTTTTTTAAAGTCTGCACACACCATAGCTGTTATTTAAACCAAATAAGAGGTGGATTAAAGTCAGTGCAATTCTTTAAAGTGCATTAACTACTTTGAGCAGTCCTTGGAAGGGGTACCCTGTGCCTCTGTGACTGGTGTCTTTATGATATCTTTGTAAAAGTTCTGGCAAGGAATGACCACGCTTTCTGAGCAAATTTCCATTTCTCAGAAACTTTTTGCTTCTGGTAACCAACCTCATTGCCAGTCGAGTACACAACACAAGTGTCCCTTCCCTGCCTGGTGGAGCAGCTGATAAATTATTCATACAGCTAATGAGGATTTTGAATTTCCAGGCAAACTGTGATGGCATTTTTAAAGGCTTGCATCACTTCGGCAACATTTTCCCCACACCTGAACGCTTCAGGCACTCAGGTGTTTTAATCACCAAGGAAGAGCTTTGCCCCTTTCTCCTCCTGCAAGTGCTTTGCTCCACACAGGAATCCTGTGGCTATTTTGTCTGTTTGTCTGCATGAGGATTTTCTGTGCTAATAAACATGAGGGGAAAGGGGAATCCGAGAGGGCTGAATTAATTACCAGAAGGGATCACATAACTTGCCTTATATTAATTTTGAAATGACAAGACACAGGTGCACTTTAAGTCATGTTTCAGTGGCTGTTAGCATTTAAAGTCCCTTCATATTTTTTTTCTTTCCTATGGATCTTACTTTAGCTGGAGCATATCAGAAAAAAAATATATCAGAGTAAGGAATCTCCTGCTGAAGCAAAGAGTTCCATGATGTGAAAGGGCTGATTATGTTTATATTACGTGTTCTCCTGTGAAAGAACCAAGCCCCCCAGCTAGTAGGGGAAGAAAGGTCACTGAAACTGAAGAAACAACTGACTCAGTGTCTTAATTCTGAAGGAAATGAGCCCTTTGGAGATGAGAGGGGCTTTCTGATCTACTTTAGGGCAAGGCATGCAACTATGAAAATAAGCTTTTCCTGTTATGTTGAAGAATAAAGCAGCAAATCAGAAAGACTGGGGATTGGAAGCAAAAAAATATTTACACTGATTTTGTTTTTACCTTTAAATGCTCCACATGTGATTGGCAAAGCTGTATCATTCTCCCAGATTATCATCCCTGGCATCCTTAAGAAGAATTTGAGAAAGAAAGGTTAAATTAAATAAATTAAATCTTTCCGCATGTGGCAGCCAGACTTCCATGGCTGGGCTGGAAAGAGCCTTCCCATCACTGCCCAGCCTGGTGGCACTGGGTCCTGAGATTCTCACATCTCCTGCACCCACCACACATGAACATCGGAGTGTGGAGGAGGTGATAGAAGGACCAGTGTCTGAAAAGCCCTGTACAGGGGTTTTGGTATGTGTGTATTGCACTTCAAATGTGGACCTGAGCCTGCATTTGAGCCCCAGCTCACCTTCAGCCCACACTTTGTGGAGCTGAGCTTGCAGGGGCTTTTGCTGAATGTGAGAATTAGAAACTTGCATCACTGCTGGTCCCTGTCCCAGGGAATGTCCTGGATGGGATGGCTTAGGACACTTCTTCTGTCCTGCTTGCCTTGACAGGTATGTCTCAAGAGCACAAAATCCTTCCCATATATGTCACCACAAGGGACAGTGTGACCTGTGAGCAGCAGGAAGGAGGGATGCTTGCAGAACAGTGTTGATTTCTACTGCCGAAGTACAGATGGCAAATTGAATTTGGCTCTAAACAGCTAAAAACGGTCTTAAACGTAGCTTGTTCCCTTCCTTGGCATCATAGTGGACACAGTCTTTGTGGTCATGGATGAGGACAAGGAGAGCATAGCCAGTCTTTATCACAGGGTTTGTTGGTGAAGGCACCGATTGCTCTTGGGGGCTGCCAAGGGTTTAGAAATGTGCTGAGAAATCAAAATCCTCATTTAAACTGCAACAGCTTTGTGAAGTACGAGCTCTATAAATCTTAACAGATTATTGGTCATCTAAATAGATAGACTTGAGAGTTTTGGTGCATATGCCAGTCATCCAGTCACTCTTGGGCAAGAGTTTTGCTCTGAATGAAATGGAATGAAGCAACTACGGCTACTCCCACCACAGCAGTACGCACAGAGCACATGGACTGCAACTCTTACAGCAAAAGTGACCATTTTGGAAAAGCAAATCATCCTGGAAGTTGATCAGAAATGCAGCAGAGGATTGTTTTTAATGGCTTTTGGGGGAATATTAAGATTTATTCCTGTAAAGACTTACTCAGCATGTTGCACAAACTCCTCTTAGCTCACTAATAAGTCAATGTGATACCGAATGCTTTGCCATTATAATTACAGCCACATGTTGTCCTTTTTACAAATAGGTCTGGCTTAATTGCATCATTTTTCAGCAGGATTTATGTGGTCCTGCTTAATCTAAAATTAGTACATGCACAAATGAAGTGCAAACTATTTTCCATCACTGAACTGTGAAATGTTCTCCAGAATAGAGATATTCCAACATGTTCCTAAAAAGATGCAATAAACAGTCAGGCAAAATTTGATTTGTGTGTGAGTCCGCACCTATACAGTTTTGTTAAAAGTAAGGAAAAATATACTAAAATACACCTTAACTACAAAATAACAAAAAAGTCAGTTAAATGCTCTAAATCAAGTAGTCTTTTTTGATTATCATTGGTAAAACAAGGGATAGGGAAATCATAAATCTATCTTGATATTGCAAGCTCTCAGCATTTATTAAATACAGTAAGAGCTAATGTGTTTTATATATTACATCAATCTCTCATACATAAATATATCACATTTATAAGATGCTCTATAGGCCAAGATTGTGTTGGCCTAAATTCTAAGTTACTTTCACTAATATTCCATATTGCCTATGTAGCTCTGAGGGCCTAAGGATATGTATAGGGCATAGTAGGGATAAGAGTTTGGAGTACCTGAACCTAGGCCAGGTATAACAATTGTCATCCCTACATACTGATTGGAAGTTTGGAATATGCATGATTTCTAAGAGTTTTATAATTTTCTAATTTCTAATTTATAATTTTCTAATTTTATATTAGACATTAAAATATAAATGCATGGCCAAATCCCAACTAGGTGCAAAAGCCTAATGCTGGAAGCAGATTAAATCCTCTTTCAGTTTGTATCTCACAGGGAAAAGTTACTTTGACTTCAGCAGAGTGGAGATCTTGCCATCCAGAATGGAGATTTACTTACTGCTGTGAGGAAGTCTGCTGAATTTTAGTGGGTAAGTAAGAGAGCCAAGAGAGATTGTGATATTGCTTAAGCACTAATGTAGAAGTGCTAAGCTTTGTTCCTCCTCTAAACATGGCAGCTTCTCTCTTAATTTCTTGATAGGTAAGTGCAGTTTCTGAGAGCTACTCAGTTTTATATGAAACATGGTTTGGGTAGAAAGTAAGAGAAAGCCTCTTTTACTAAAAATACTTGAATATTAAAAATAGGCCATGGTTTAAATTTTATGTTCCTGATTTTTACTCCTTTTAGAGTATTTGTCCTTGTAGGTCTCAATAGGCCAAAATTCCAAAGACTTACTTAAAGCAGGGCACCTAATGACCTGTACGATGTGCTTTCAGCCATGAGAAATGCTCATGATTGTGGGTAGGAATGGGTTAACACACTTACAAACAGTAGCTTGCAGGTCACTGCCATTTCTCTCTGCCTCATCATGTCACCACAGTAATTCACACTCTGAAACCTTAAGGCTATAGCTGCAAACGTGCTGCAAACAGAAGCTTCAGCTGAGCTGTCTCTGAAATAAGGCTGATCCTGAATGAGCAGAGCGATCCTTGGTGCTCCTTACCATCCACGAGACACCTGTCAGGTTCTGTGTTTGGCTTAAAGTGAGGATTCTGGTGTGTGCCTTATCCCAAAGATAAGATACCTGATAAACTAGTAGTAGATGGCTGGATTCATAATTCCTGGCAGCCCTTTAATCTGGATCCTTGGAGACAACAACAGAGATGTGCCCAAAATAGGGCCGCTGGTCTCTCCAATGGCCCATGATTGTACTGGTGTTTGGACCAGGGCACCAGCCCTGACCTTCTCCCTGCTGCCTTCTGCACATTCGCAACTTCTCCTTTTCTTAAAAACGTCTATTTTGCAAATTAAAGGCAAATGCTCAGGCTGAGGGATTTGCTACCCTTTATAAAACAGGAGTTGAGCATTTGCCTGGTACTTCTCACATAGACTTTTCTGAAAGTACTTTTATGAAAGCATTTAAGCACCAATAACTTCACTTGATAAGAGCAAAGTGTGAGGCAGGAGTAGGATGCAGGTGTTACAATCACACTTGGAAAAATCAAATGTGAAAAAGGAGACACTGAGGAATTTTAGAGAACAACTTTCCTAAGGAGATGTGACATCCTCCACAGATGTGGCACCACTCTCTGTGAACCAGGCTTGACATAAAGCCCTTTCTGATGCAAAGGAACCACTTTGGCCTCTTGGGGTCTCGTGTGGACACATGAGTCTTGCACAGAGCAGGAAACTGTCCTTGGAGCACAGAGCTGTGTCTTCCAAAATAATGGTCCACTAAACAAAAGCAAGGGAAGAAGAGTGCCCTGCCATCTGCTATCTAAATAAAGAATTTACAAGGTTCTGTGATTTTTGGTTACTGCCACAACCAAATAAGCATTTTTGGTGCCGAGTGTATGGTTTCAAACACCTTCAGGTAAACAGCTTCTGCCTGTTCTGATGTTATTGTAGAATATTTGTCTGGAGTGTGTTCCTCAGCCTGTCTGAGTGCCAGGGGAGCCACCTCCATCTGCTGAACACTCCTCAGGTGAACTACTGACCTCCACCCATCCAACACCTGCAACACCTGCGAGCTGCTCATCCGTGGCCACCGGGCCGCCGAGTGACACCGAGCAAGATGTGCCCACAACAGCTTGGAGGAAACTGGGTCACTTTTTTATAGACTTTAAAATGAAACAGGAATCAAAACTCCTTCTGATAGCGGTAAAGCTGGAAGCAATTCCAAGCCTTTCTTGAGCAGAAAGGCTGCTCTTGACTGTTACTCCCAGAAACGAGCACTGAAGCGTTAGCCTGTCATCCGCTGAACGCTTCAACCACACTAAAGGAGGCACCTGGACTCAGAAGATCGAAGCTCTGCTCAGTTTTCTCAAGTTGGATATTCTGGTATTTCTGGTGCATCTTGCATATGTAGAAGCAGCAAAATTTGTCTTGGGGAACAGAGGCATCAGCACGGAGAGGGGACAGATGGTGTACGTTACGGAGACCAAACTACGGCTCGATCTTCCCAGAGAGAGAGGGTCCTGGAAGGTAGGAAAAGTGGTTTTAAATGAGACAGTGACACGGATAGTTGGAAAATGAATGGCTTGGGTAGGGGATTGTTCTGATGCTGAGAGGGAAGAGGTGGTCTGAGGACAGCGCCTTGAGCATGGAAAATTGGTGTGGGGGGAGCTGCTGTCAGAGGAAGTGGTGCAGAGATCATCACCTGCTCTGAAGGCTTAATAAGTCACTTTAAACAAAAGTGCGCTATTGGTTTAGGTGAGTTCCATGTTTTTCACAGGGAAAGTTTTTTCCCAACCCACCCTGCTACAGATGTCATTCCCTGAAGTGAGAGTTCATAAACCTTTCAGAAAACTTCTGTTTGATTTTCAGGCTTTATTATTATACATCAAGATGGTTTTATTTGCCATGTTATTTTTCCTAGTGTAATTGCTCTTGCAATTAGAAAAGATAATAGATTAAATGATAGCTACAGTTTTCAGTTTATTGTGTTTCAGAAGATTTCCATTTACATTTTCCCTTAAAATTTTGCAATTAAGTTTTTAAAAAAACCTCATAATCCAGGGGCATGTTTCTTTACCACCAACTCCTGCAAGCTGTCTGTAGGATGTCTGGTCCGAGGATGAGCTTGAAAAGGATACTTATATGCTCCTGGAATATAAATTAATCCCTAACTTCTCCAAGTCAAATTCACTACATCCTTTTTTTATCTTTTCAGAACAAGGGAAGATATCAGTTAAATTGTCACAAATAAGCCCCAAACTGTTGTGAAAGAGCATCTGATTTCCTAAATTAATCTGAAAGGTATGTTTTCAGATTTCAGAACCCTCTCCTTAACCTCAGTTCCACAAATAGCTCTATGCTGAGATGAAGTGTAGACAAACACACAATAGAACTTTCTAACCAGAGCTGCTGAGGGGTGTGTGCTATATCCTCTCATAGCAACCATAGGCCCCAGCTCAGCTTTGGAGGCTGAATGGATCCTATGCAATGGTTTCCATGGTTGCACAGGGTTTCATGTACCCAATAACTTTAATATTCCAGTCCTTAATAGAAAAAACTTGTGCAAAGGCAATTTTTTCCTCTTTGTTTCCTATCTTAAATTACTGCTGTCTTAATGATTGAATAAAGTTATTCTACTAAAGCTTAAAATGTTGTTGAGATTGCCTTAGCATGAGCTCAAGCCTGCAGTACTTATGTAAGCAAAATTTCAGGTACCTCCTGAGTCAATACTGTTGTATTTGGCTGGTAAAATAATGATGCTTTTTCTCTTTACCAGCTTGTTAGTATTTATCTTAGCAAAAAGTTTGATTGAAGCTAAGAAGATAAGAATACTGACAATGGCTGACCAGTTTTTGGAAGAAAATAGTGTGAGTCTGAGAACTTGGAGGTGGGAACTCAGTTGTGAAAATGTGACTTCAATTTTAAGGGAGTGCCCTCTTTTGTGTCTTAATACTGAGTTGGAGGTCATTATTGTCCTTGCCTTTTTTGCCACCCAGGGTTTTCCAAAGCTCACCTCTGTTGGAAGTTATCCACTACCTCAGTTTTTATGTTCTTCTGAAAAATCTCGGCTGTTGATTAATCAAGAGCTGTGGTAACTCTTACAGAAGATCACTTCGAAACTACACCTCAGCCAAGTACCAAAGGAAACTTACTGACAAATATTGATGTCCTTGGGTAGCTCCAGCTGACTGGGACTTCCCTACACCTTAAAACCACAATTTCTTGGGCTCTGTGAACGATTCCTTTCAAGGTGACAATAACTTGCAGGTGCTGTCCCAGTTCTGGGACAGGCCATGGCTCCATGAGGGGTTGGGCCATGGGGAAAACTTGCTGTGGGCATCATGAAGCTGTCTGTTTGATTTACAGGAAAGAGAAATGCTCTGGCAGTCCTTTCTTTTTTTAATGTTTCAAGCCTCAGTGGGATCCAGCCCTGCTCAAGCATGGGGTGTAAGTATGTAAGTATCACAGAATAAAAGACGCAGAGGTCTGAAGAGAGCTCTTCAGAAACACAACAGAAAGCTCCAAGAAATTGTCCAAATGGGTATAACTTTGATATTTCTAATGGTTAGTTGCTACCGAGGTGTAATCAGTGCTGACTTCTGGCCTCTGCTCTACAACCGAAAGTCTGAGAGACCACGTAGAGCTCTCTAAACCTTCCAGTGATTTATCTGAAGTGTTTATTATCTGGCTCACAGATGTGTATCAAAGCACGGTTTACAAAGAAGAGCTCCATGTGCAAAAAGGTTACATTTTTAGCTTGTATAAACTGTTGTTTCCCCACCAAAACCAACCGTGTGATGTCCCCCAGCAGAGGATCTGCTCTCCAACCAACGCTTGGTTATTGTTCTTGGCTGTGTCCATGAATATTTCAGAGTGTGCTGGAGCTGGGCTCTGAATGCCTTCATTCACAGACTGCTGTATAAATGATCAAAGGAGAGGCTTCTTGATCTTGTGTGTAATAAATCCTCTGCTTTCAGGTCTGCTGAACTGGAGACTATCATAGAAATACTTGTTCCTCATGTACAGATCAGGGAGCTGGAGTCAAGTATTCCTCCTGCTGAACAAATGCCTCTGGAATTCCACGAATTGCTTGGCACATCTGACAGAGCAGGCAGAAGGATCTCAGCCTTCATTTACTGTACAGTCTGCCTGCACGGAGCATGGCTTTGGAGACACTGCTCCCTGCTTTAGGTCGAGATACTGCTCCCAGCTTTCTCCCTGCAGGGGATAAGGGGCATCTACCTGAATATCTGAAAAAATGCAAGTAGAAGGAAAGATTTGAAAACAAACAGTGTTGGGATAAGCTTAGTTTTGGATTACAAAGCGTTTGTTGTAGAAACACTCCCCAGATTTTTAACAACGGTTTGTCTTAGCTTGCAACTCATCTAGGTTTGTTTTGCATCTTGAAGGTTTGTTTACAAAACAGTGGTAAAACAAGAGTAAAACTGATGTGAAAGAGTTTAATGCATCTTGAAAGCAAAGAAAGTTGTGGCTTCCTGGTACCTGGACACCTCATATCTTTCTGTGATCTGCAGTGCCTTGCCCTGAATAGATGACATAAGAAGGAAATAGTGGTCTATCATAACCCCTGTCCATTTTTAGCTAAAAAAGTACCTGTGATTACCTATCTGAATTGAATTCATTTTATTTATAAAAAGTAGAGGAGGGGTAGCTTGCTAACAGGGTTTTTTGTCTAGCTGGGACTTCATCAGAAGTAGCTACGGCCACAATTACACACAGAGTCACTTTTGTGAATTTGAAAACCTTGTGGTTTTTTCCCTGTGGAGAGTGTATACATCATTCCCATCCAGCATTCCAGTCGTCCGGATTAAAAAGTACAAACTGGACTTCTGAAGTTTTCCAAGGCTTATCATCCATGCCATGCCTTCCTACACTTAACTGACGTAACTAATAAAAAACAAGTGCCAAAATCTGGGAAATCCATGACTGGATTGCTCTGTACATCTATGCTAACCTGTGTATCACCTTTCTTTGTGCAGTTGTTCAAGAGGCAAATGGAGAATCCTGCCCTTTTGAATGGGAATTTTGCCAGCTGCATTAACTGGGACAAGATTATTGACTGTCTGAGGCAAAGCTTAGAAGATAATTGTTGTGTTTAACTGTTAATTCTCTAGCGTTATCCCAGTAACTTGTTGATGCATCCAAGAGTTGCTTGATGTCTATATGAACACACACATGCGTGTGCACTTGCCTGCCTTTGGGAATTCCCTTGCCTTTGCTAATATGAGTACAAAGATTCACTGGGCTTTCTTATTTGTAAACAGAAAATGTTTGGACTTATGTCCTGATAAAGGGAGATACTACAACCACAATGTGAAGCTGCATTTGTGTCTATGTTCATCTCAGAAGCTCAGCAGCTCATCCCTGCATACTGATGCCCATGGCTCAAGACACTGAACATGCAGAAATCTTGGGAAAAAGTAACATTGCACATTGCTGCAGGGATGGCTCCCCCATTTGGAGAGCTGTGCACTGCCCATGACATCCCTCACTCGGCAGGATCTCTGTGATCTGAGAATTGGTACCTGCCACCCGATGTGTCTCCTGCTGCGAGACAGGTCTATGAAGTAATGGAGCCTGGCTGTCTGCAGTCAGCGCTGCTGTACTACATCCAAAGCAAGCTTGCCAGTCAGCAAATGCTGCATTAATCTTTCAGGGAGTGTTTGTTTTGCTTGTTTTGCTAGGCTGAGTTTCAAGCAACTGATAATGTGCTCATGAGCAGTTCTTCTGCTGCAGCCCATTTTTCAAAAAGAAGTGTGAAGGCCGAAGCTCCCAAGGTTGGGTGGAACACGGGTTGGAAGGGTTATATATGGTCTTGCTTCAGTGTGTGAGCTCACAGTGCTTTTGAGTGCATGTTAATACATCTGTGCAGGTACCTTTGGGACAGTGGAGTTGTGGCTCTTTGAAGTCTGATGAGTGTTTTAAAAATGTACCTTGGACTTGGTTCTTCTCTGTTAGTGTTAATTCTGCTTGTGGAGTTATCTCACTGCAAATGAGATGTACTTGTGTTTGCTAAGCAGTAGTCAAACCTTCTGACTGCTACAGGAGAAACTCTGAATCCTATCTGAGGTTTAGGTAAGACAAACACTTTACAGGCCACAGAGTTTTAAGTGTTCAAATACCTGGAATTTTGGGAGGTAAATGACAGTGTACCTGGTTTGTTCCCACTTGTCCCTGCAGCGTTGCTGCTCCATCCACCTGCAGCACTGAAGTTACAGCTCTCACTTAAAGGCTCATCCTTCCAAGTCTTTTTGCATTTAGGTCCTCTAAGCAAAAAGGAATTTTGATACCCCAATAACTTTTAGGATGTGGAAAACTCAAGTCTGGAGACTCTTGTATGTGCAGAACCTTTAAGGACAAGGCACTTTTCTGGACTTCTTTTGGTGGTTTTTATTTTAAGACACTCCGTGCTCTTTGATGACTTGCAAAATAAAATCTCACAACGTTTCCACAAGTGAAGAGAATTTTAGCTCCCAGAGTGAGAACAGAAGGATGCACTGTGATCTCGAGGTCTTTTAGCCTGCTTACATAGTCTGAAAGAATGTGGCTGGGCAGTGAGTCTGTTACAAAATGATGATTTTTATGGTGTTGGGATAAGACAAATCCTGTGGGTATTTCACCTGCATGTACTTCTCCTACAAACTTTTGCTGAGAATCAATGTTTTACGTAAAATCCATCCTGCTAAGAGTACTCCAAAGGTATTGCTACACACAGCAGTATTTTTTAAAGTGTATTTTTGATCAAAATATATACCCTCTGCTTAAATTTTAAGTGGGAATGTACTTTGAGAAGGTTTTGGGTAGAGAGAGAAGGGGAATAGTTGACTGCTTTTCTCTTTTCTGCCTTTTAGTTTTTAGAAATTTTCCTCTCTTTTACTGTTACCCCAATCTTGCACCTATTCCTGCTCACAATGAGGGGATTGAAAAGGCAGAGATGAAAAAAAAATACATATATGTTTTTAAATCCACCCGTTTGAGAGCTGTTTGTACACATTTTCATGTTTCTTTCTGGTTTTGGATTGTTTCTACTCCAAAGGTGGAATTTCCTGGTTAACATATTGGTCTGGAAGGACCCAGGGCTTGTGCAGACCTGGCACAGAGCAGGCAGGCTGGCTCAGGGGGGAAAGCTGTTGCTTTTCCTTGCCTGCTGCAGACACGAGCGCTGTGAGAATTCCCTTGGTACAGGAAAGTGTTGTGGTATTACACTCAACATTCATTGGTGTGGTAACAGGATAGCTCCTCCAGGCTCAAATAAACATTATGAAACCTCCCTTCCCCAAATCAACCACTTAAATCGGATGCAAGAGAGGGTTTGGCATCTTGGATTTTGCTGTGTAGCTCTCTGTGAAGAGCGATGCAAATCCTTATCATCAGTTTCAGTTTTTATATACGTGTGTATCATAGGGCTGGGCTGTGGAGGATGGTCGTGCCCTGTTACACAGGAGACACAGGGCAAGGGGAAATGGCCTCCAGTTGTGCCAGGGGAGAGTTTAGATTGGATATTAACAAAAAATTCTTCACTGAATGAGTGGTTAATCACTGGAACAGGCTCCCCAGGGAAGTGGTGGAGTCACCATCCAAAAGTGGAAGTGTTCAAAAGAAGAGCAGACAATTCACGGCAATTCATGTTATGGCTTAGTTGACAAGGTGGTCCTTGGGTGATGGTTGGACTTGATGATCTTAGAGGTCTTTTCCAGCCTTGGTGATTCTGTGGTTCTCTGATCCTCTACAGACTGCTGCCCATGGTAACTTGAATGCTGTTCAGCTCCTGGTGATGGAAGGTCCCCAGTGTGGATGGATCACAGTGTGAGGTGATGTGTCAGACCTGAGTTCAACTACAGGATGCAATGCAACACCTGCAGAACATAAGCACAGTTTATCTTGTTAGACCTACCCCCATAATCTGCCTAGGCAAGGTTTGACTTTTTTGCATGTGTCCCAGAAAAATTAATAGAAATTCTTCTGAAAAAAACATAAGATTTTCACATCTTTTGGAATTTCTGCAGTGAGTCTGCGGAGTTCAGGCTTGTTACTAAGAACAGCCCAATGTATATTTGAGGGTGAAAAAATAATCATGTCACTTCTTTGGAACGTGATCTAAAGTTCACTGAAGTGAACGAAAAGGCTCCTGTTGGTTTTAAGTGGATCCAGCCTTTACACAAGGAACAGAAGACGTGTGTCTCATCTGCTTAAATTTGAAAATGTTATTGGTAATTTGTGTTGATAGAAAGAGCACATGGTAACTTTCTTTCTGCATTTATATAACAGGAGGCAAAAGCCTCAAGTTTGAAAACACTGAGGATGCAGTTGCCTATTTCTAGCACGATGAGAGAGACACAGCCAAGGATTGGGGCTGTTTTAAGAATATTTGATGGAAGGCAAAGCATTTGGCACTGGTTTCCTCTCGGGCAATGGTGTCCCATTGCCATCCCACCAACAGATGACAACCTGGTGAGCAATGTCACCTTCAAGCTTGCAAAAGGCAAGATGGTTCTTCCTAAAACACCAATATTGATGGGTTTTTTGTGGGTTTAATTCAAGTGATTCTTATACTCTCACTAAAACAATGAGGCCAAGCAGGTGACAGTCCCCTGGTACTGCTCTGTGATGGAGTGAACAGTGCTGGGCTCATTGTTGGACTTGATCTTAAAGACCTTTTCCAAGATGATGAATATTTGGGAGTGCAGGACTGAGTTGTCCACATGGCTGAAAATGCATAACTGCTATTTCTCCCCTGGTGTGATGGATGGGGTTATCTGGGGCTCGAATTAATAGAGGAGTAATAGGGGAAAAGAAAAGCAGCAGATGAGTGCCTGAAAGGATCTGTGATGGATCTTGTATTTTTAAGATATCCCTGTGTCAATGTGCTTGCAAAGCAATCTCTTCTACAGCCTTGTCTACCACCACTATTTTGAAGAAGAGGTCTTTTCATGATTCACTTAAATTCATTTTATCTGATAGTCAATAACTGCCTCATCTTTAATGCTCAAGTCAGTATGGCTTTTTTTTCTTTTTGTAAGATGACATAGCATTCAAAATATTTGAAAGCCATGCAGAGAAATATTGCATAGTAGGAAACTGTGCAGGAATGAGATGGCTGAAGCTGTTCATCTGTAATAACACAATGCTTCTCTTTTACACAAATGACTTGATTAAAATCAAGAGTTGCTCTGGATTTTCACCAGTATTAAAACAGGTGAAAGCAAAAGCAAAAAGACCAACTGACTTCTTATTTTTCTTCTTTTCTTTTCTTTCCTTTAGGTATGGTGATTCAATTTGTTCCTTGCAACACTTAAACAAATATAGAAAATTAATAGAAATGTCAAGACACAGGAAAAAAACAACACTTGAAAGAGAAATTTTATGAATTGATGAGCTGAGAGCTGAGCTGGTACCAGTAAAGTGGGACCAGTCTGGATTTCCACATTTTTCAGCCATCTTTAAGATTGCTTCCTCGTGTTACATAAGCCAGAGGGAGCCTGGGACTACACACAACTTGTTGTCAAAGAAACTTGCACCATCACAAGGCGTCAGCTCTGCTCTCCAGAGACCAAATCTCCAGACAATCAACTCGTGTGTGCTGTTAATGCTTTGTTTCTCTCACTTCTCCCGTGTATATGAAACTGTCAAGCTGAATTACACTTTATAAGGTGATAGGGAAAAGATCTAACATTTCTTTTTTCCTTTTACAAATTTTTACAGTGTGTGGAAGCTAATTTTTGCAGCCTAAAAGCCAACCAAACAAAACATGTCCTGCTGCTTTGGACCTGACATCTTTCAGGTAAACAAGAAAAGCTTTTGACATAATTTGCAATTATTATTACTATAATTTTTTTAAAGCTCTGCTTTCATAAAAAGGTGCTGGGAGAGGCATGAGAACAAATGATGCTTATTGGAATCTAAATTTTCAAGTTGAAATACAACAAATGAGCTCAAAAGTAGAAAAAAGGCACAAGCCTGGCATCACCTTCTCAATCCCATTTCTGACTGTTGAAGACAGTGCAGCCTCACCACAGAGAACAACATTCCCCACCAGTGCAGAGATTTGAGAATTTCTCTATGATTCTTGCAAGAAAGAACCAAAATGAGTGATTTTCTTTGTGTTTCACTCAAATCTGGCCAGTGAGGACTCCAGTGCTTTCCACCAATGTGAGTCACTTCCTTTTTGATAACGGACAAGCCTCGTATTTCAAAGACCTGCACAAGCTCCTGGGTTCCCTGTGGCAGACAGCAAGAGCTGTGCTCACTCCCAACTCTCTGCAGAGTAAGACGTTGGTAGTTTCTGTGCCAAAGCAGTCAAACCCCACATCTCATTTCATCCAACAAAAAATGAAAATGCTGAGCTGTACATGCTGCTGGTGTTTCTGTTCCCTGCCAGCACTTTGACACATCTGGCAGGAAAGTTCACTCAATGAAATGTTTTCTACCTTCCTATCTTTTCGTGACACCGCTTGAAAAATCCAGGTTTGTCAATTCCTATGCTGTAGAATAAGCCCTGCAGATTGTTCCACACATTTGTTACCTGACTTCTTCCTATAGTTTTGGAATGTATTAGTATTGTACCACTTAGTAAACAAGCCCCTGCTAAAGTCAGAACATAAAGCTTGTTCAAGGTGCCTGCATTCCTTGAAAGGAGCCAGGCAAGCATTTTCTCCTCAAATGCGAATTATTCATCAAATTTATTCCATCTGGGGTTTGTATGTGTGCATGAATTCTTTGTTAAGTGTTTTAGCAAATACTAAAATCCCAGGTAGGTTAAGGGGATCAGCAAAATTCCTGCCAGTATTAAATGAATATTTGTGGAGGGTGAATTTTGAGTATGCTGTGTAAAGCTTATAATGCTCAAGGCTATATTCTTCAGCTAAATGGTTAAACTCTCCCCTAAGACAAATTGGCCCACAACAGTGGGAAAGTAGAAAACAAGTGAGAGTTACTTGTAGTGAAGAACACACAACCATAGGAAAGGATTATTTGAGAAATTATACCAGTTGAAGCAGTTGAAGTCTTGGAGTCATTCAAGAGGCTTCACTGTTTCCAACAGCAAAATTGTTTATGAAGAGAAATAAAACAGCCTATTCTTTTTTTTTGTCAAGTACCTTTAGTAACTTGTAAGATTTGTGTCAGACTCCAAGTAGAAAATTATCACCAATTATATTCCAAAGAATAACAATAAAAGCTTGGTAAGAGGAAAGCAATACTGAAGCTTCTTCAGTCAGCTCAGTTTTAATTGCTGGTTTTTTCTGAAGGATATTTTTAAAACTCCAAGCCAATTTTCTCTTCTGTAGAAATACTGCATCGTCTTATTCTTGTTTTTCTCAAAATCACATTTTAGCTGTGTGCCTCCAGCTATTAACCCTGTGGATTTCTTTTAGATAGGAGAACGATTGATTCCAGAAATCCACGAGCCTCAAAAACCACCACAGTGGGGTAATACCCCACTTATCCCCTGCTTCTGATGGCACAGAGGAAAGCATCTCTGTCCTCTCTTGCTCTCAGCAGCTTCACTTATGACTCAACAGCCTTGGATAGACAGGTACCCTTGTCCTTCTTTTCTTTTTTGTCCATGTCTCACACCAGGTGACAGGAATTTCTCCCAAGAAGGAGATAACGTTCTTCCTAAGTTCATGCCCTGTGGATAGGCTGTGGTTTCCTAAGGGCCCCATGCTATCCTCGTTATCTGATAGAGGATGGCAGTGCTGGGATGTAGAAGCATAAAGCCTTTCTGGGGCAGACAGATTAGAAAGGTTTTCATCCTCCCTGGAGTTGGGAGGCCAAGAGAGATGAAATAAACTGGCCATTAGCTGCTTACTGTTTACCTCAATGGCATGGGCTGTACTTTCTCTGTGGTATGATGGGAAGAAATACATCATTAAGCTATTTTCTACTCACTGCTTTGATTCGTGGTGGCAGGACACAAATGTCTCACCTGGTACTTTGAATGTTCTTTCATCAGATTTTAGTCTTGCCAGTTGGACTCTGCTTCCCTTTCAGTACAAGCTTTTCATCAGAGTTATTCTCCAGGCAGTCCTGTTAAACCCAATACAGGCACTTACAAAGCCTTTGGATCAGCTGACAGTTCAAGCTTTTAAATCTGCAGGGCAGAACCTGGGGGAGGGAGATTCCTCCTATTCCAAAAGCACAGACACACCTGCTGAGCATCAGAGAACCCCTTCCAGGCCCAAACTGCAGGCATGTTCCTGGTGGAATTGTTGGTCCTGGTATGGTGCCCCCTGGATGTAGCAAAGGAAAACCCTGCTTCATGCTCCCATGAGGATCTGCAAGTTTTTATAGTTAATAAACCTCCTCTCTCCAGTTTCATTTATCTGTATGGACTTGCCAAGGTGGAAGGGGTTTTGTTTGCAGGCTTTTAAAATACATTAGTTTGAGTTCTTCTTGTAAAATTCTCCAGAGCTGGTTACTACCCAGAGTTTCAAAAATGGACCCTCTGCTGTGGAATTTTGGGTGAAGTGAAGCCTATATCTTATCCATAATCGTGTAATGGTGTCTGAAAATTCATATATTTTTAAAAATGGTTTCAAATGGGCCTTGTGATTTTGTGAGGACAAATTCTAACAGGGCAGAGGGAAGGAAGTGCAGGGGAGCAGAGTTCAGAGAAGACTGTGGCATAAGCTTTGCCTTCTGTTACCTGCAGGCACATTTAAACCAGCTGTTGCTGTATTAAAGAGGGGGTTTCTTTAACATCTAAGATATATGCATAAAAATATGATGTATTTATTCTGACAATTTAACGGAGTATTTAGAAATAGCACCCTGTACTTTAGATCTTTCTCAAAGGTAGGAACGACCAGAACTTTTATCATTTCAGCAGGTGACAACCAGTGCTAAGAAGCCCTGGTTCAGCACAGCCATTCCTCCTCAGACAGGGTTTGAAATCCTGCCCAACCAGAAGCTTTGGCCACGGGACACATTCTTAGGTCTGTGCTGTCTCCACACCCTGATGTGGATGCCAGCCATGAAGCCACTTCTCTTGCCCACCTCCACCTGGCAGAATAAAGCTGAGGGACCAGGTCCCCATGAGAGATGTTAACAAAACATCAGTGAAACCAGTGAGACTGGTGGTGCTAAATCCAGAGCCCAGAGCAATACCTCAAGTGGGAGCAGCCAACATGATCAATTGAGACAGTGGGCAATGCTGGACCTCAGCTCTTCCCTTGCTCCCCTCCCCTCATATTTATAGGTTTCTAATTTCCGCTGGATAATGAATATCGCTCTTCATTATAATTATGTTAAAAGGTACCAGCATGATGATTCAGAAACCCTTGAAGATATAGTCATATTTTCAGCAACAGATGGATTTAACACTGCAGATGGAGTGTTAAGAGTGCAGGTAATAACAAACTCAGCAATGTACTGTACTGAAATATAATTGGAAAGTATTAATCATATATTGGTTACTTCAGCTTCACTAAGTAGATGTTTAATTTTCATCAATCTTTTTACCAGATTCCCGGAAAGATTTCTGTGCAGACAGAGTGTGGCTTTAGGTGAAGAGATTGCCCAAGTTATTAATGACTGAGGCCTTGATCTTGCAGGCATGTGCCCATGGCTTACCCAGGCATGCAGAATAAAAATCATTTGTGTTAATAAGGCTGTCAGAGGGGACCCCATTCATATTGCCCAAGCTTCAGCTGGTGACCAGTCCGTGGTAAAACCCAGACTCTTCCCTTTGTGGGGGCTGCTGGAAATCTGCCAGCAGGAACGGCTGCCTGCAGGATTTGGGGCAGAATGCAGCAATTTGAAAAGCCCCACTTATAGAAGTGAACCATCAGTCTAAGCCTTTGCAGGATTGGGAGTTAGAATATAGACAAAAAAGGGGGGTGTTTTGGCATTCCTCATTATTTTCTTTAAGCGCAGACTTTTTGGAATTATCTGCATACAGAAAAATGTCTGCTGCTATCCTCATAAACCCTGTCATCTTGCTGGGGGTTTTTAATGCACCTCTTCATAGAGGTTGTATCTGAAGTCTGGATTATTCAGGGGAGTTTTTGCTCTGAGCAGACCGTGCAGGACCAGAGTAATCAGTGATGCCTGGTTGCATGCCATGACTCTGATTCTTTAATTAATGCTATTTATAACTAGGATATCATTTGTAGGATCACAAAGTGGTCCCTGCTCCAGTGTGCCACCTGGGGACTCAGGGAATGGGGAGTGTGGTAGGGCACAATTCCAGCTCATGCAAAAATCTATTTTAGACCAGGAATATAAAACAGGGGTTTGGTGACAACAGAAACATTATTCTTTTGAGTATGTTCTCTGTGGATGGTTTATGTTCACATTCTTCTCTGTGGATTCAGGCATTTGGTGAGGCTGCATCTCCACTGATTTCCTTATGAGGTTTTCTTTCCCTGGTGGGAGTGCACAGCCATGGTGTTTCGTGATGACCATGGACTGACCAGATGGACTGTTGTAAACAACAACATAAGCATTCAACACCTAAATTTTAAGTCCCATGAAATACTTTGCCCAAATGTTTTGGTCTTTTGCTGAACTGTTTAGTTTTTTGGCTATCCATGAACCCCGAAAATGTAATGAAAAACTGGAATTATCTCTGGAAAATTGACTCTCACTTGATAATACAGTATCTTTATCTTGACTGATAAGAAAAAAAAAAAAGATCAGGTAATAAAATTCAACATGACTGGAAATAAAATTGAGCATGACTAGAAACCACAGGTGAGCATGTTTAACAATGCAAAATGAGTGTGCTGTCTACTTCCTGACAGGCTGTTGTACTCCACAGAGAGACAAACAGGTACTGATCGATTGACCGTGGTAATCAAATAAAGCTCTGTGAGTATAAATGGCTCTAAATATGGTGTCTCCTTAGGGCTACCAGTTGAGATGAGTGGTTTGTAACTCAAGTCCCACACTGCTCTTGTGGTGAGGGAGGAGCTTGTTGCTAGACTGTAAAGATTAGTAGTATTTTTGTTTAATTTTCACTTATACCTTCAAATAAACTCTCCCTTATCTTCCCTTCCTGTGCTGTCCATATTCCATGGGTGAGCAGCAAGCCCCAGAGCTGCAGCAGGGATTGCAGGCAGGGCTGGGTGTGTGGAGGGGGAATCAGCCAGGATCACCCTGAGCATCTCCGTGCAGTGGAAGCTGAAGGTGTCGCACGGAGCTGATGAATGCAGCTCCCCAGGCACTGAGTCGTGGGGTGACACAAAGGACATGAGTCATGGTGCATCAGCTTTCCAATCTGGAGATCCTTCTCCCATGTGCAAACTGGTAGGATGGACATTTCATCTTACTGGCAGTGTTTGAACCCTCCTTCTCTCTCTTTTTTTTTTTCCCTTCCTTACTTATGAGAATTAATTGGATCAAAAATTATTTAAATTGTCAGTTGTCTCGGTTTTGATTTAAATAGTGTCTTTTAAAACTTGTTCTGCATTTGTAGCACAGAGTTGTGTTGCTTGGGAGAGGTTCAGTCTCAATTTTCACCAGCAGGACAGGACATTTGGTACTCGTTTGTGAGAAACAGGTGGGTAGAGCACTGCATTTACACATAATAATGTTACTTAATACAAATTAAGAAGCTGTCTAGGTCTGTAGAGAAGATACTGGGAGGCAAAAGATTCCATTTAATAAATCATCTCATACTTTGCTTTAAAAGGCTCAAACTCAGCTCAACCAAAGAGCATCAAGCAAAGGGGTGTAATTTAAATCACTGGTACCTGTGAAAGCTGGAGAGCTTCTGTTCCTTCCCCATTGTCATCAGGACTTCTACAAGTCCCTGTCTGCCCTGCATCATCTCAGGATATGCTGTTTGGTCTTTACAGTTAAATTGATGATGATTTTAATTTGTGATTCATGACAGAGTGCTTCAGATGAAAATTGTAATTCAAGCAAAATCATGAACACATACTTTATGAAGGGATTTTATTTGCTAGCTCAGACTGTGTGAAGTTTGCTGGATGTATCAAAAAATAAAGGTAAATATCTTGTTTTTCAAAACTTGATAAATTATTGACAAAGGAAAAATGCCCTGAGTTAATCAATCTGATGTTTTTTTCATCATTTGTCCCTGGAGGATTTAGATGTAGCAGATCGTGCTTTAGTGCTGGTCTGCTCTCATCACTTGCAAGAGAGAAAATAAACATTCCTGCATCTCAACTCCTCATCAGTGTCTGAACTTGAATGAATCAGCTATTGAGCTGAAGGAAATGAAATATAAATTGACATGAAGGAAATGTTCTCCCTGCAGCTGCAGAAGCAGCTATGGTTGTCAAAAGCTGATTTTTATCCCTTCAAAGACCAGCATTTTGGGTCACATCATCCTATTCAATAACTGGTCTTTCTATAAAAGTTTAGCCTAAAGTTACTGCTTTCATACTATTTTTAAAAATTTATTAAAGTAAGTTCAATGAAAGATTTTCTTAATTTCAGTTGTGACTTTTGGCACACATTTAGAGTGGAAAATCAGAATACAAGCAGCTCTTTTAAAATGTTAATCCTGTTTCTTCCTTGATCATTACTACAAACAGCATTTAGTAGTCTCACAGAGTAATTTGAAGACATAGTAAGTATTCTTTTAGTCTGAGACTTATAACTCAGGAGTTTGTGTTGCAGAAGTGCTCCTGTCTGGGAGTCAGTTGCATTTGCTCACCTTGGTTTTGCTGGGCTTGCACACACAACTTTGCAATGACACAATGCCACTGCTTATGGCACAAATGTTCTAAATAAATACTAAATAGTCTGTTCTGGGGAGTGATTTCAAACCATTTAGATTTCTGGTGCTGCACTCTAGAACCCTCTGCTGCACTGAATTACCTGGAACAAGTTCTTCCAACTCAGGTTGCCCAATTATCCTTCTTAAGTGGTGCCATTATTTAAATGTTACATTTTTCTGGGCAATTTCTTTGCTGTGCAACTTTCCTGGCTTTACTTCATGCTAAAATACACAGGGGAACATGACACAGTTTCTCCTTGCTCCTCTTCTCATGCATGCTTGGAGAAATGAAAGATCATTAAAAGACAATTGTCTTGTAAAACGCATTCATTATACAGGGGAGGAATTTAAAAGGAAGAACTTGTTTGTTGGTATTCTGGAGATGTCCTTGGAGATGTATTAGGAGGTGTCTCCATGCACAGATCTTTGATCGTTCAGTTCTCTATCACAGCAACTACTCTGCTGTAGGAAAGATTTCAAATTTATTATCAAACTTAGATCATTGCTCAAGTCACTGGTGTAGAGAAGAGCTCTACTTCAACATATCAACCTTTTTTTCAAGTTCAACTCCTGCTTCTCTCTTCCTCCACCTATTTTTTCCCCCCCACCTCCAATGGCCTCATCTTCTAAGATAGGAAAGCATTTTCCTTGCTGCTTTGCTCTTTCTCCCAGCAGCAGTTGCTCATCTTGTAGGCAGAGTGGACATTTTACTGACTGCCACTGTTGTACTGTGCCTCTGAATACTCCTCCTATTGCCAGGTCTTCTATAACTGGATATCTCCTAATTGCTGTTAAACAACATAAATCTATCTTGAGATCAGCTGCACTGAGCATTTCTGGAAGTTGGGTCTTTCCCCCTTGGATCCTCTAAAATCTATCCCTCGAGATCCCTTTGGTTTTCTTAGAGCTATTTTTATTATTTTCTTGGAGATGGAGTTGATTTGGGACATGACAAAAAGTCTCTTTGGTACAGCACTGAGACCTGCTGAGTTTATAGGATTGAATCCTATGTGTAAACATCTTTCCTTACATAACCGATATTTCTTATTTTACTACAGTACATTTTTAAAGCTCAACTTTGAGGCTGATCCCTCTCTAATACTTGGTGGCCCTCCCTAACTAAATAAAAGATTTTTATGATTTTTAAAGGATTTGTACACTGTCAGATGAACAGATGTAACATGCACCTGTAGTCTCTCTCCACTGGGAACCATTTTTACTGCTACTGTTTAGAACTGTTCAGAAAATTTTGAACTAACTTTATGATGAGAGAATAGATTTTTATGTAAAAAAGCTTTAGCGAAAAGCATCTGCTTTGTATGTCTAGTTTGTTGGTTTTTTTTTTTTTTGCTAGGACTAAAAATTGATGTATGTCTTTTGACTTGAGAATTTCTGTTCAAAATACCAACATACCGTGGAAAAGGGAGATGGAGAAGATTTATCTGAGGACTTGTCAAAATTCTGTCCAGACATGGTGATGACAACTTCTGTGTTTTAGCTACTTATCATAATTTGTTGATGTTTTAGATACTCTTGTTTGATATTTGTATTCATATGGCTGAAGTAAATGGCTTATTTAGGATTTATTCCTGATTTTGCCATAGACTCATCTTCCAAGACATTGGCCAGGTTTCTTCTGCTTTATTTTAGGAGCTGGTGGATGAGGAGCAGAATAAGCAAGGCAACTTGGAGACCCTTTAGCCTTAAATCTGAGGGTCTTAGTGCTCATATCTCCAATCAATCATGAATTTCCAGTATAAATTAAGTACTACCTGTTGCAGAGTACTGGGCAGACATGTGGACATAAGAGTCACAGAATAGTTTGGGTTGGAAGGGACCTTTAAAGGTCATCTAGTCCAACACCCCTGCAATGAGCAGGGACACCTTCCACTAGCCCAGGTTGCCCAGAGCCCCACCTAACCCGGCCTTGAACACTTCCAGGGATGGGGCAGCTTCTCTGGGCAACCTGTGCCAGGGTCTCACCACCCTCATTGTAAAAAACATACAAGAATATCCAGAAAGACAAAGTCAAACCATACCAAGCACAGAGAGAAAATAACAGCATCATCAGAATGGAGGGTCTGTCCTTAGAGATGATCAGGAGCTTGGCTTATCGAGCTCAGTAAAACAAAGCCTGACATGGAGATGAGTTACCCCCAAGTATCTTCAGGAAATAAACATAGGGGGTAAACAAAGCCTAAATTATTTACACTAATAGGGAATATTGGCAAAAAACCCCAAACAGATTGAAACCACCATGAGAAAATTCAGGCCAGCAATTAAAGGATGGTTTCTATCCAGTAGAGGAAAAGTATTCTGAGCAGCTCTGAGCTCTGGGTGCTCCTTTCCCTTAGCTGGGATTATCCCTCCGACACCAATGAATCCCCCTCAAGGCATTAGTTTCTTCCAGCTCTCGAATCAGTTTGTGTGTCCATGTGAGTGTGATTTCTGGGCTGGTGCTCTCTGCTCCTCCCTCGGGCATGTCCTGTGCAGACACCTCTAGAGGGATGGGTGCAGTAACTGATTGCTGTTTTGATGAAGGTCTTCATCCACCTCTACCCTCCTCCTACTGCTCCCCCAGTTTGTAACCTGAATGCTGCATCCCTGCCTGTTGATAACCAGTGATTCAAGACTCACACGGGCACCTTGTGTAACAAGATTTCACCTTCAAATTTAACCTAAATTACCACCTGGCTGTAATTTTTTAAGTTTGTATTTAAGCCTGAATTGTTTCAGGCCAGACAGGATTTACCCTGGGTAGAACCAAAATCGTGCTGTTGGCCCAGCTGTAAGACCCATCATTTAGCAGGCAGAGACTGTCACACTGTCACAAGCTGGGTTGCACAGGAGCCAGCAGCAACGCTCAGCTTCTCTGGAGATGAGTCATGCTATTTTCAAACTATCTGGTTAATCAGTAAACTGAGATCTGCTGCTTTACAGACAATAATATAATATTTGCTTTGCCTTTGTGCACTACTTTACATTTTGGATCCCTTGCCATTAGGATTCGAAGCATATAGACTGCATCTAATCCAATTTATCCTGTTCATCTTGGCAGTGCTTGCAATGCTGACAGCTTAAAGAAAACACTTAATTTGACTAAGTGTTTTCAGTTTGCTTCTCAAAATATTTGAAATCATTAAAGCCAGAGTACCCCTGCACTGCAATACACACAGTCCTGACCTACTTCAGCAAGTTAATTGCAATTTGTGTGATCCCACGGCCTCTGATTATGCTGCAGGCTGAAGTAGTTTACCTGGTTAAGAAAGGGCTTGATGTTAGAGAATAATTCTCCTGTCTTGATGCTTTTTAATCTGACTTTTAAAGAGGCTCTTGGAGCCAAAACAAGGCATACTGGGGACTTGGTGTGACATGTTGTGTCTCCTGCCTCGATGGGCAGGGCACAGGGGGCTGAGTGCCGAGCTCCCCGTGCAGATGCTCTCCTGCTGTAAGGCTGCTCAGTCCGTGTATTCACAGCTATTTGTATTCATTGCTACCTGCCAGAGGTGAGGCACAGCTCAGGGATGTAGAGCAGCCCTGGAAGTGCCCTGGTGAGCACAGGTGATTATGAATGGTGGCTCAGTAGCACTGGAGCGTGCCAGTGCTGATGGGGTCATGGGCTGCAGCCCCTTCCTCTGCTGGTGTGCTCATAACTAAGGACTTGTCACAAACCCCTCTGTGATGGCATCTCACCCTTCCCCTGCTGCAACCCAATGGGAAGAAATATCATCCAGGCTTGCTGTCAGTGCCAAACAGATCCCAGACATCAAACACGATGCAAGTGAGAGGACATACAGGAAAATAGAAATGGACCAAAAGGATTTATCAGTGCAAGCAGTAAGTGTTGTACTGGTGTGAGTCAGGTGAGGTTGCAAATGTCAACACAGAAATACAACCTGAGCTCCTCAGTGCTCTCACACCTCTCAGTTCATTCACTGTGTCTCTTCTGCCAGTGCAGGTAACAACAGCTTGCTTAGCTGCTGTGTCTGAGGTTTTGGGAGATGTCAATAAACTCCCGATAGTCTGTGTGTCTTATGATCTGTTTTATCATTTGGATTTGTGTTTACTGTAGTTAATGATTCAAAAATTACGAAATAGTTATCTAATCCCAATTTCTTACAAAGATTACATTAAAAAAACCCTGTTACGAATGGCTGATATTATTGCTGAAGAGGACCAGGTGATTCAATATTGTGGTTGGTAGCACTGGAGCATCTGTCTGCAAAGATGAGACAGGTGAAATTGCCAGTCATTGCAGGGCAGGTGATACAACCATGCTGCCACAACACAGAGATAGCTTGATTTGGCACAGCAACATGCTACAATTTTCCTCTGTGATGTGTTTTGTTTCCTTTTAAATGATTTGCTCAAGGCTTCCCTTTCAGAGATGAGTGCTGGCAAGTTGCAATACTGCAGAAAAGGGAAGGTCCGGAGCTGCAGAAGGAGTAAGGAACTTGGAAAAATGCAACTGGTGCGGAAGAGCGAACAAGGTCACTGGTGACAAGGCTCTGCTCCATCTGTGCCGGCACACTCCTGAGCAGAAGCATCCCAGCAACGTGGCATTTCGTCACGTTAGTCCTTTCCTTTCCACTTTTAATAGCTGGTTATTTGCCTGTCTTTGGTGAGGAGACAAAGCCCCTCTTTGTGCAGCCACACAACGCAGTATCTCGTGTAACAGAGAAATGAAATGCAAATTTCTCTCATAAGGCAGGAACGGGGCTTGTCTGGGGGAGAAGGAAGCACTGTTCGGCTGCAGGAGCAGAAGAAGGTGGTATGGAACACTGCCTCTGCCATTCAGTCCCAAAAAGTGGAAGAAATCACAATTTGGGGAGTCTTCTGATAACACTGACATTAAAACCTTCCACAACCCCTTTTCATCTTTCATAGAAAAGGAACAAAAATTATTCTGCTGTTTTGTACAATTCAGCAAAGCATTTTAACCTGGACTTTTTTTTAAGGTACACAAGAAGTTGCCCAACTGTCTGTACAGAACAATATATGTGCTAAGGCATTATTTACACGGGGTGTCAGTAATTTGTAAAGGACTTCGAGAAATTTAACTAAGAAGATGAAAATTACTGATTAAGAAACACTTTTAAACTCTTTTTTTAATTCATTTTTCAAGGAAGTTGAAATTTTTGCATTAAATGATAGGTTTTTGGGGGTTTTTTGTGGATGCATGGTAAGGAATAGATGACTAGTTAAAAAATTGTAAAGTAAAAGAAAACTAATGCTGTATCAAAAGCAAACCTTTGAAATATCACTCAGAAATTAATTTCTTCGGTATCAGCACCCTGATTAGAGCAATACTAACGTGCATTGTGCATATGAAGAGCTATTCTGAGTCTAAATTGGTGACACAGGCAGGGGACAGTTTAACCTCTGGCATTAGCTAGAACTGGGCAGCGACAGGAGCCAGTGCAGCAATGCTAATTAATGCACCCTGAGGGGACACAACGAGGCATTGGCCCTGTACACCTGAGACATACTTCTGTCAGCACTGAGATGCCAATTACTATTCTCTCAGAAAAATAACCCATGTTAAAAAAATAACAAAAAGGCAAAAGTCCAAGTAATATAGATAAAACGAGATTTAGCCATAAAATTATCAAGTGGACTCAGTAATACATCTCCTCGGTTTGTTAATACAAGGCTGGATGAGCTCTGCTGTTGCTGCTTTTATGGAAATACAGAAGTTTTGTTGCTGGGCTGGGTAGCGCCATCTTTGCTAAGCTCATTTACCCCAGCTGGTCTGAGACCTGACAGCTCTCACATCCATCATCCTGGAGCAAACTCCACTGGAGAGCAAGGATGAACCTCTCAAGGCCATCACTGCAGTGAGCATGGAGGTGCCTGGGAAAGGACCTCTGCCTACACTGATGGTGGACACAAACCTATTTTGGACTGGACAAGAAACCAGAAATTCCTATTCTACTCCTAGTTAAACATTAGCAGTGCATTGTCCTTTGTAGGTGCTCAGTTTCAAATAAGTTAGTAATAAAAATCCCCAAACACTCAGCAGTCCTCCAGAAGAAAACCACTGCATAGAAAACCAAGATGCTATGGGCAAGCTCTTGGCTTCATCAGATGGCACATTCTTGATAACCAAGGCAAGGAAGAGGTTTGTCCACACTAGCTAGGGGCATATTAATCTGGGTTTGTCTCGGTGCTTTTGGGGTGAATGAAGAACATTAAGCATGTATCTGACTGAAATACCTCAGTGTTTTCAAAGAAGACCTCAAGGACTTTAACTTCACATCAAAGACAAACCCTGAGTACAGCTTGCTAGAAAATGCTCTTCCCTCAGCTGGCTCAAGAAGATCAGTGCTGGAATTTATAGGAGTATATACCCCACAATATGCTACTATTCCTTTAAAAAATTATTTTATTAGAGTTTAATATGGTAATAGTGCCTGGTTGTATGGGGCACTACTTTACAACTGGCTGGATGGTAGAAGAGAGAAACCATTTGGCAAATCAGGCCAGACCAAATAGCATTCATTTGGTTAATCACCAGCTATTAAAATAGCATCAAATCATAGCAACCTATTTGCTTATAATTCAGTGCACAATTTTCTGCACAGTATATTCATAACTGCTGTACCCAAGCTAATTTTAAATGAGCCAACAAAGCCATTTTCCACCACTCTCCTGGGAAATGAATCTGTGGACTGATGGATCTTTCTGCTTCTGGGGCTAAGCCCCCACAAAATCTGAGCTGATGACATTGGTGTTTAACTTTGAAGCAAGATGATTTTGTATTTAGTCTATTTTTTGCAGCTTGGTGTGGTTTAAATCTCTTCCATTACTCCAAGATTCATCTAACTTCCAGTGCCTAGAAGGTTCTACCCACTGTGTTCTCTGCAAACATACGAACGTTCCGGCATCATTGCAGATCCTTTGTGAATTCCATTAGAGACAACCTTCAACACCTCCTTGGTGGTTCCTCTCTTTGTCACCATGAATTCAGCAAAGGATGAAATCCCTTTTCTTCCAACTCAGGAGTATATCAGTAACTTTGATTTTGTTCTTCAAAGTGCTGACCTTTTATTTCTGAGAACTGATACCTCACTGCTGGAGTAGGAGCCCTTTACAGTTCTGGAGAGCAAAACAGTAGAGTTGTGGCCTGTGAAATGATTAAATGATGTTAGTAATGAGAAGAAAAATTGATGAAGGTGTGTTAGTAACACGTACACAATGAAGTTCTGTTGTTTGTAGATACTGTGCACAGTTGTTTTTCTGTATTGCAGTAAAGCTTACAAGTCTTAATGATGAGCCTCTGGGCTCAGCAAAAGCTGAGGAATGAGTGTTACCTGCCCCAAATATTTCTTTCATATAAATGAATAAATGAATGGAGAGTTCAAAATTTCTCCTCTGGCACTGCTGGTGTCCTCCCAATCCAGCTTCCTCACCTTTACTTTAGCTGTAGACAAATGAGGACAAATTCTGGCTCCAAAAGCAGATCCAGTCTTGCACATATTCCCACTGTGTCCACACTGGTGTCAGTGAAACAGGTATGTGCTTACTTTTAGGGATGCAGTGGGATACGGTGGGATACGATGAAACCTCAGAGCCATCTTAAGGGTAGTTGAATCCTTGGCTTGGCATTTCATTCTGCACGTCAGTTGATTGGTCATTTTATCACCAGTTATGAAGTGAAATTAGATAATCTCGCTGCCATATGGTATACAGTATTTATAGTTTAGTATGTTTTCCATATATGTGCACTAAAGCCTGCTTCAGGGATTTGTTACGGTCCTTGTGTTTACAGGATTTGGGTCTTGGGTGAAAGAAGAAATTGACAGTTGCTAATGTTTGATTTAAACTGATACTTCAGAGGCCACATGAGTGATCCCTAATTAAAATCAATTTACACTTTCTGTCCTTTGCCAGGGAGGCTGGCAGGGCTTTCCAGACCAGAGCTCGTGTCCACTCAGCTCTGCTCCCTCTAATAGCAATGAGGAAGGGGTGACCCCAGCGGACAAGGGGAGAGGCCCGTGGAAGTCTGGGGATGCTTAACCTCCACTTCAGCTCCCCTCCCAAATAACCAGGAGTACCCAGGGACTCCTCCAGCTCTCCAACACAGGTAGCCTGAACCCTGAAGCATCTCTCCGAGGATTTTTGTCTGTGTAAGGTTTAACTTCGATTTCTCGCTTTCCATCAAAATGCTCCATTCCCCTTGAAATTTTGATAAATAAGGAGCTACAGGATTAATTATGTGGCACATTAGTCATTCAATATGTGTCATTATTGTCTCAAAACAAGCCTAAACGGGCACCACAGAAGGGTCTTAGAGATCTGCATTTGGAGTTTACCCAAATGTGATAGAACAGGAGTGTATTGTCAAACCAAAACATTAGTTGCCCGGTACAGACACCAGCGCTGGGGAGTTGTATGGTGTAAATGCCCCTCATACAATTTTCTCATTGCAAAACTGTGCTAAGCTTTAGAGCACTTGTGTGGGTCTGCTTGAGACCTACATTCCCCACTCCTCACCTGTCTCTGCTGCCATGCCTTGGTCATTTTAAGCTGTAATGTCAGGCACAACAGAAACTGGCTGAAGCTGGACCAACAATTTTTTAGAAGTGGTAAATAATAATAACAAACAACAAACTCTGAGAGAGGAGAAGCAACATTCAATTGCCCTGTAAGAACCCTGCAAGCACTTAAACAAAGAGGAGTTAATAAATGTTACAGTCAGGTTTTTTTGGATAGGATTCTTTCAGAATATGATTTCATAATCCCCTGTCTCTAGTGAACAACAAGACCTCTGTAAACACTCAATATTCAAATAGAAAATTGTTTCTTGTAGGCTTCCATGGCACAAAATAAAAGCTCTGTAAATCTGGGCCTCCATATGTGGTTCTCAGCTGGTGTAAGTCCCTGAATGAATTACATGTGAACAGAGAAATTAATGCTACACACATGGTGGCCAAACTTGAAAGCAAAAATTGCAACTGAGAATATACTGCAGCGGATTGTTAAATTTTTGAAGATAAATGGAAGCTTGAGTCCTTGTTGATGTAATGCAACATCGATGCATTTCAAGGGATACACAACTATCACAGTGAGATAGTACAATATTGAGATCACATTTGGGAGAGTAAAGGGACTCGCTCTTTAAAATCAAAGACTGAATTTAAAAAGGCAAATATTCAATAATCTAATGTAACTTTGAACAAAAAATTGGGTAAAATACTTCCCCCTTTTATAAATCTGTCAAATTACTGTGGCAGTAAATGTATATGCTATCCATGTTTTGAAACGATTGTGCTCTAAAGCCACTTTTGTTAATCAGTCAACGTTGATGATGAATTACCCAAGAGTTTTGGTACTTTAGAAACAGTTGCGATCTTTTTGTTGTTGTTTTTTTCCCCTTCTCCTCTCGACAGAGGAGGGAAGAATGTGCATGTTACAGTGAATTCTAAATGAGGCCTGTGCCTCCCGTTTGCAAAAAGCCAAGCAAAGCAGTAAAAATAATAAATAAAACAAATGAAACCCTCTTTAATCCATTCATGAGCTCGAGTGTTTCAAGTAGGCCATAATATTAAGACACAGAGCTCTGAAAGAGATGGATCAGAGGAAAGGGCTATTGCTTAAACAATGCCAGCCCATTTAATTGAATTACGTATTTGTCAGCACTGTATTTTCCCATGTCCAGGATTCTTACTGTTGATTCAGGGCTTAAAGCCTAAATGGAAGGGCAACAACTGCCATGTATTTTGGTCCCGAACAAGCCGTGTCCTTTGAAACACCAGCGCTCAACGTTGGGAAGAATGCTGGAGTGCTTTGCAGCAACAGAGGCCACCAGCAAAAGAGGTAATGAAAATATGTTACCCCGTGGATTCGACCTTGCTGCAGCATACCGAGGAACTTGACTGAGAATTTTTAAGCCTGATGTTATTTCTGTAGCAGTTTATTTGTATTTATCACATGGACAACTGGGGTTGCCCTTGAACTAGAGGACAGGAGCCAGAAATTCCCAACTTTTTTCTTTAAATTGATTTGGCAGAGGTTTTTCAGGTATAAAATCTATAGTTTAGTCAAGGACGTTAGCAAATGTTCATTATCTTTTGTTCACTGAACAAAATTTGAACTGTTTTCCTTGATTTGTTGCACAAAATAAGCACTTGTGTATCCATCCCATCCCTCCAGGGGCATTCTATGCCTCATACACCACAGCACGGCTGGAGGAAGCCACAGGGGCCTGGACAGCAACAGCTCAGGCTGGAGCAGGAGATAAGGAAAACTTGCAAGTGTTAAACCAGAGTATCTGCTCTATTCCTTTACAAACGTTCCCACTCTGGCATTCCCCTCTTTCCCAGCCACCTTCCTACTACTGCCATATACGTAACAACAAAGAGAAATTTGGCTGTTTTTTCTCTGCTGTAACCATACATGTTTTGTTTCCAGATTATTTTGAGGACGAGTGCTCTGTGATCACAAAGAGCATGATCATTCCTTCGTACCACTCTTAGAGTCGTCTGTGACAAAACTTTGGAAGCATATTCCCATAAACCAAACTGTATGTGGAGCAGAAGTGTTGTCAGGGCATCCTGACTTCGACAGAGATGACTCTAGATGAAGGATGCTTGAAATTGGTCCCTCCAAACAACTGTCCATATAAGAAAACTCTGCTGAGTCACTTTCTAAAATTCAACCAAATACTCTGTAACTCTGAGCCATATTTGCCCAGTTTACTGACCCTTAATCACATTTCATTACAGTGAGATGACATAGCCTAGGTACCTCCTCTTCCACTGTGTTGTACTCCAAATGAACACGAAATTCCATTTTGAGGTTGGAACACTCTTCCCAGATTAGTACACGAGTGACACAGATTAATGGAGGTTTTACTTGAAGAAATGTCATTGTGAAATACAAGTTAGCAGGCTCAGTGGAGCAATGATTGGAAGAAATTCTTTATTTATGACCCTGTATGGGTCTGGCTATCTCAGCTGATAGATCTTAAAAATCTACAGTACTTCAAAGCGAACTTGTCCCTGCTAACAAGCCCACCCATCTCTCTGCCACTCACATCAGCTTTTTCCAATGAATTTTTCCACCACTAAAAGAAGTGTCTTTGTTTTACGTAAAGTTCAAGGTGAGATTATATTTCTTTCAGCTGGCTCTAGTTCTCCCGAGATGTGTTGAGGCACGGCTTTCCCTCCTGCTGAACATGCAATTTTAGCTGCATTAATTGCAGGCAATTTTTTAAGAAGTGCTAAAATAGGTTCCATAAATAGGAATGTTATGACTCAAGGAAACGACTTGTGTGGGTGGAAGGGTCTGCTGCCTGTGCATCTATAACCTGGCTTTACAGAAAACGTGCAGCAAAACTCAGCTCTAACCCACCCATTTATAGAGTGGTTTCATTTTGTACTTCAGTTCCACGAAGGCTGCAATCACAAAATAAGGGCTGTGTGGTCCTGTCACCTCTGCACCAGAGTCTTCATTTGTCCCCCTAAAAGGTTGTAGGAAGAGAAGTGTCACCACCTCCAGCCACAGAGAAAGAAGTGGGATGCAAAGAGGTTAAAGATCTGTGTGAGATGGCTCAGGAATGGTGCATTGAAATCGAAATTTCAAAGTACTGAGCTAATCACTAACTTGTCCTTCTACAATAGAGCAAATGGGCTGCACCACAGCAGCAAAAATATGAAGGACTTTTTTGTAAAATCAGACTGAAAATCTTTTGCCAAACTCTTGCCAACCAAATTCAATGGCAAAAATGTTTCTGTGGAATCTAAAGATTTCATTTGCCATCTTGCCTAATTATTTTATAAAGTTTTTAGTTGAAATATGATTTCAAATAACACCTGAAATACTCCAATTTAAGCACTTCTAAAAGAAAAATTACTATTTTACCCACTACTTTTTTGTTCAAGTTATGTGGGATTTGTGTTTATTTTGATTGAAGCACTTCTATTTTTTTTTTTTTTCTTTTTTTGTGCATCATGCAGTTCAGATGCATTTTAAACAGTTTCTGCTCATGTCTGAGCTCTGGTTCTGATGTGTGCGAAGAGCACGGCTGCTCTGAACCCGCCACATGTTAAAAGGATGAATATTAACTTTTGTTTTTTCAAAGTGACTCTTTAATTGAAAAATTAAATATTTAATGAGCTATTTCCATCCAGAAGGGAGGGAGAAAAAAAAAAATCCTGCGGTTCATTCCCAAGAAAAACTCACGCTGGTGTCTGGTACGCCGTCAGCGGTGAGCTGGCAGCAATTAGTGCTAACACAGCCTGTACACAGGACACCCTTGGGGGTGCTGGTCTGCACCCCCAGCCCTCAGTCCCTTACCTGCATTCCTTAACATACAGCCTGTGTCCAGTATTTCAGCTGGAAAACAGCTCTGTCTGTGCTTCTTTGTACAAGTCCTTATTCAATGTATTAGGGTAAAATTTGGTTTTACTCACATAAAACCTCATAATCAAAACAAATGGCATTTCTAATTGAGCAAGGCCCTCTCGGTAATGAAGGGCAGCAGTGCTGCTGAGATCACTGGTTCGTGTTTCTCTCCCTGTTCAGAAGACTAAACTAATTTATTTATGAAATCAAAGCAACCCACCAGATTAGCCATCTAACTAGCTCGCTGCGCTGTTTAGATTCACTCGTTTGCTCTCTCATGACATCCAAGTGAACAAGCTATATGTCAATGAAAGCGTTGGCGCTCCATCGTACATTATAGACTACTTTGAAGTGCAAAAAAAAAAGATCCTGCAGTGGGGCTACCAGCAGTAATTTTTTTTAGGTTTTTTTTTCCAGTGAGCATATGCTGCGAGTGGGAAAGGACCGAGTAATGTAAACGGAGGTTTCATTAGCGATGATATGTGGCAGTCCCCGGGTGAAGGGAGAGAAAGCAAATCTGGGAGCACCTGTACACTTTGCAGCCTCGTACCCATGTGGCAGAGCATGTGCTGAGGGCAATGATGGGATCAGTTCTTCCCTCTTAGGATCCCCTCATGCTTCCTGCTAAAGGCAGGACAGAGTCAGGAGGTCTGGATGCAGAATGAGTCCCTTTCCATGCATCTGGACTCCAGAAAGTAATTTTTGCAAACAAAAGGCAAACATTTGCTTCCACTGGAAGTTATAATATTTCTATCAAAAAGGCAGAGGGTCTGCTGGAAGATATTGTAGGCCAAATGTCTCCCGTGTACCCATCATTATGTTTTAAAAGTTCTTGTTTAACTTTTTTCCAGAAATCTTGATGATCGGCCTGGTTTTATTTCCTTGGAGAAGACTGGAGAAGGTGTCTAGAGTGTTACAGGACTAACCATGCTGAATGCTGAAGACTTTGTCATCCCCATAGGCACACTGGGCATCTCCATCATCACCCTCCACCACTTCTTGGGCTGACAGTGAATGGACTCAGTGGTGAAGATGCTGGTGATGTGCCTCCTTGGGGTGAGGCACTGGAACAGACTGCACCAAAAAGCTGTGGCTGCCGCATCCCTGACAGTGTTCAAGGCCAGCTTGGACGGGACTTGGAGCAACCCGGGATAGTGGAAGGTGTCCCTGCCCACGGCAGAGGGTGGAATGCGATGGGCTTTAGTTCCTTCTAACACAAACCATTCTAAGATTTTGTGATTCACCACTTTTTCCCTGGCTGAGGTATGAGTAATGGCACTTCGGCTTTCCTTGCAGCCTTGTATCGTTTAGCTGCTTTTGTGCACTTTGGGACTGGAGCACAAGTGTGATGAGGAGCGGCTGAGGGAGCTGGGAAAGGGGCTCAGCCTGGAGAAAAAGAGGCTCAGGGGGGACCTTGTGGCTCTGCACAACTCCCTGACAGGAGGGGGCAGCCGGGGGGAGTCGGGCTCTGCTCTCAAATAATAAGCAATAGGACAAGTGGAAATGGCCTCAAGCTGTGCCAAGGAAAGTTTAAATTGAATATTAGGGCAAATATCTTCATGGAAAAGGTGAAGGGATTTAAAAGAGGATGTGGCACTTGGGGCCACGGTTTAGTCGTGGCCTTGGCAGTGCTGGGGGAACAGTTGGACTCGGTGATCTCGGAGGGTTTTCCCAAGTAAATGACTCCGTTTCCAGGGCTGTGGGGTGAGAGGCGGCGGGCCCGGGCCTGTCCCCTCACGGGGAGCGCGGGCTGCGCGGGCCGCGGGGGGCCCCTGCCGGGGGCGGCCGCTCACTGCACCCGGCCCCACAGCGGAGCCCGCTCCCTGTGCCGGGGAATTATTTCACGGAATGTTGGTTTGGTTTTAATGTCGTCTTTTCAACTCAAAAAAAAAAAAAAATTCGATTATTTTTCCCCCCAGTGTATTCAAGCACGCGCTGTATGTGTTTATCTGCATACACTGCTAGATAAACCCGTTCCATGAACACCTTGATCCCATGTTTTCCCATTTCCTTGCCCCAAAATGGGTTGAAAAGACACACATGGATAAGAAGCGGCACGAGGTCTCCAGGAGCATTGTTTCAAATCTTCCTGCAGTCACTGACTTTCTAGGTTACTTGTTAAATTTGGCTTGTGCCCGCCTGTGTTTTCCTGCCGCGGTGAGGTCTTGGCAAGCCGGGGCCACTGACCGAGTGTGAAGCATTTGGATACCATGGTGACAAGGGCTGTGTTCGTGCCCAGGGAATAAGGAATTTAGGGGGAGCTGTAGCCCTGCAAAGCAGATGTGTTGAAGAACACATCATGTATGAATCTCTTTTAAGTGCCCCCAAAATTTACTGAAGATATTGCCAGTATCTCACTAGCAATCGAGGCCTCCCATGGGGACTGCTCCAAAGCGTGCCGAGCTTGGCTCATTCTCTGCTCCGTAAGTTAGCTGGGAATGACTTCCAGAGCCCTGCTGTGCTGCTTCTGCTCTTGCATTTGCAGGAATCGCAGCAAGAATAAAGCCTTCACCCAGGGCTGCTAAACACAGTCTTAACCCCTTGGGAGGGGTCTGAGCTACGAGTCAAGGTGGGAGACCGCAGATGAGAAATATGAAAGCCTCCGAAAGCTCAGCTGTGGGAGAGAGCAGCAGTGGGGGGACACTGTCAGAGGAGCAGCACCTCGTTTGGGTGCTGCCTTGGCCTGTGGGTTGTATGGGCTTGCATGGGCATCGGCATCGCAGCAGACACAAGTATTTCTTTCACCAGAACCAGGATGGGCTTTCTGAATCTGTGGTGTTTAAAGATCACAACTGATGTCTTAAATTCCAGAGAGTTGTGGAGCTTTTTAAAATTTTTTTAAAACAGTATGATATCTATGTTCTAAGTTTTTAGAGACTCAAAGGTTTTCATTTTAATTTTCCCCTCTTTCCTGTAGGACTGATGCTGCTGTACATGCATAATGACACAGAAAGCCTAGAGGATAGTTTTACCATGCAGCTGACAGATGGCAAGCGCACAGTCCAAGGGACACTTTACATCTACATCATGCCAGTCAACGATGAAATCCCTCATCTTTCCAGGTTAGCTATCTAAGTGACATTCGGTGCATAAAGACTTACAAAGAAAAAAGAAAGAAACGAAAGCAACTCATCTGAACACCAGCATCTCCAAGCCCACCCACAGTACAGAGGAGATCTGGCTTCCACTGCATGGGTTGTCCCTGAAAGCTGGTTCATAACAAGGCTGTGCACTCTGCTGCCTGGTGCAGGGCTGTGACAAGCCACACAATGCCATTCAGCAAAAACCATTCATGCAGAAAAAGCTGGTTTCTGGTCTCTGAGCAAAGGCTTGTTTATATTTAAGTTAGTGGCAAAACTCTGGTTGTCTTCAATTAGACCAGAGTTGCTCTTTTTTCACACTCTATGTCTTTCTCCCACTTTCTTTATTCCCTTCTGTATGTTTTCTCCATTCTCTTTAATCTATTTTTAACAGTAAATCTTGTTGAGAAGAACATGGCATGGGGTTTTTTTTAATATTTAAGGTCCAAAGCCGGTTGAAGGCAGTGTTAATGCTCACACTCCTTTCAAGAGAGCCAGAGTGCCATCTCTGGGAATAAAGCTTCAAAGAGGTGGAAGCTAAATGGAGAGTAATATTAATTGTCTCTCTTTGCCAGCAGTGAAGTCCTTCTGACATCCTTTCACCATAAAATAGTCTGTCATAAGGTTTTTGAGTGGCATGGCAAGTCTAAACCCTCTCGTGATCATTTTGTTTATTGGTCTGTGGAAGAAAGAGGAAGAAACCTGGTGTGTTGTGAGACTGGGATGTAGGTGATGTGGTTTCACTTACTTCATGACAGTAACACATGTTCTGGCCTAATTTGGGTTTCTACTCTTAAGAATTCACAAGTTGAAAAACGAAATAAATCCTGTGGACCTGCTGAATCCTTCCAGAAATGCCAGATCCAGTCTGTAAAAAGAAAGATAAAATACTGGTTTTGCTTCTTGCATTATGTAGACCATTTAAAGACCTCCATGGGCTATAGGGAAAGAAGCACCAGCAAGGCTGAAACTTCACTCAGTGGTGATGGTACAACATTTTCTTGACTCACAAAAATAGTTTTTAGAGCTAAAAATAATTTCTATTTTTATACCAAAAGAATATTTAGGACTTGCCAAACAAACCTTTTGTCTCAAATTTGTATCCAGGTCCAACTCTTCCCACTAGCAAGGTTTGAATCCCCATTTTCAGGGCACAAGAAACCTGTTGGATCACAAAATACCTGGTGAACTCCAGCTATGAAGAAAAGTACAAGCCTTCTTTTTGAGGCAGAAATCAGTGCATATATGAAATCCCATGTTGCTCTGCCTGAGTGTCTGGAGCCCCTTTTCTGGGTCCTTTTTGCAGGGAAAAGCAGAAAAATCCACAGTGGTTGCCCCTCTCTGGACGGGAGCAGCAGCCCATGGCGTGTGTAGAGGGGCATCAGTGCTTGAAACAGCTTTGGCTTCTTTCCCAGAGCATCACGTGTGTATTTTGAAAAATTTCATAGCAGTAGTAAACAACATGAAGTTATAAAATGGACAAGTGTCCCTCCTTCCTACCAGCATTTCCTTAGGAACTCATGGATGAGGAGCCATCAAGCCCCTTTGCTCAGGGGGAATGCTGCCACCCTCCTCCTTCCCTCTCCATCCAGGTCCTCTCCTTGCAAGGCTTGGTCTGCAGCTCTGTCGTCTCCTTCATCCCGTTCTTTGCCTACTCCCTCAGTCTGATTTGCTTATGCTTCATGTCTTTACCTACTTTCCCCCATTTCTTCCAAGTTCACTCTCTGAGGATGATTCCTTGTTGCCATTTCTGTTTTCATACACGTGAAACTGCTTTCCTGGATCTGTATGTTCTCTCCTTCCTACTATGAGCACCCCCCATGGAGACACCCCTTATTTAGTCTTTTAATTTCCACACTGTTTTCTAGTCCATCAGAGGCAAGCTTCATATCTCAAATCTTGTTTATATATTCCCAGTACATGAATCAAATTGAGCCCTCTTGTAAGGGAAGGAAATGTGCCCATATTACCATTTTCCACCAAGCCATGGAGCTGGAAGTGCACTCTTCTTCTGCACAAAACCATGAATATGACTCTTAGTTTCATCAAAACCTGTGAGGCTGAAGGGCAACATGAGAAAAAGTCACATGTGCATACGTGGCAAAGCTTTCTGTCCCAGTCCCACAGGAGCAGATTTGTTGAAATGTTTTTAAAAATTTCTATCTGCTCCATGCTAAGAGGAGCCTGTTCATGCTTAATAAATTGGAGAAATTGCTCACAAATACTTCATCCATATGAAAGTGCGAGCCCTGTACTGCTGCCAAGAGACGTGAGACCTGTGGTGTCGTGCCGAGTAAGTGATGGTCACACGAATTAGAAAAGCTTAGGTACAGATCCCTCGCTGCCACAGTTTTCCCCAAGATGTGAAAATATAACAGGGAAAATACTAAGCAGCATTCAGTCTTTCCAGCCAAATCTGCCTCTTTTGGACACAGTCACGGGCCGCGTACCAAGCAGTGTAGGAGAGACCAAAATAACATCTTTAAACAATCTGAGCTGCCTCTTCCACCACTTGGAAATTAGAAGTAACTAAGAAATAAGGAGTGTCAGGAGGAACTGCTGCCTGTCACCCTGTGCTGGGTGCTGTACCAACACATCAGTGCTGTTCCTGCTGGAGGTCATGCAGAGAAGCCAGTGACCTTTCTTGCAGCACATGCATGTATTTTCATTATTTTTACCCAGATTCGTGATCTTAACTAATCTTTGCCCAGCCTCTCTCCTTAGTAAGCTGCTTTTCCCATAGTAGCCTTGAGAAATCTCTTAGTTCCCAGGCACTCCAACTTCCATCCTGAGGAGAAAGGATGGCATTGGAAATGTTGCTTTGAGTTTGGACAAGAGACTGTGTGAAGCGAGTAACTGCTGTGCAATGTGTAGACACGATCAGCTCAAGGAAGTCTGGCTCAAATCATTAAATCCCCCTCGCTAAATGAGCAGTGACTGCTGCTGGTTTGTTTTTCCACCAGTGTCTCACTTCCTGTTTCTTTTTACTTTTTTTTTCACTCAGCAGGTATATGGGTTTGGAAGCTGAAGCAGCTGACAAAAGCCATTTCCAGTGCTGGGTCAGAAGCAGGCACCAAAGATGCTCCAGGGGATGAGCTCGACCAAACTGTCCTCATGTGCCCAGATCTGCAGCTGGAGGCAGCAGTAGCTTTAGGGCTTTTATTCCTCCTTTTTCCTGGGGATGTGTGAAATCCCCAGCCAGCTCCTGCAGCAGTAAGCTTGTTCTAGAAATGGTTTACTTCATGGCTGGACTTGGTTGATAGGGTAAGCAGCAAGACCAAATGCAGGTTTTTATTTGACACTTTCTCCTGTGTTGAGGTGGCTGTGGAAGGTCTCCTGCAGGATTCCTTTCTTGTTTCCTCCTTGCCTTTGCTTCGAGGTGCCCATAGATTCTGCCCCTATCCCACTTGGAGCAAACACAACATACCTATGGAACACCAGGGCAAGCTGGAAACCATCTTCAGCCTCACCCTGCAGCATCCCAGCTGGGGAATAACTCAGAGAGAAAGCTTTGCCTCTTGGGCTCAGACCCTAGAAATTGCTTCTTGCTGCACATCTCCCTCCACCATCCCTCTCTGTAATGACACATTTTAGCTGATTTTTATATTGGTTCTCTAAGCCACTGTGCTGTCTTCTTCCTTTTATAATTAAGCAACTTGAGAAATCCTTTGAGGTCAATAAATTCTGAGGAGGCTTACATAAAACAGAATATAAAGTGGAGAGCCCTGCCATCAGAAGCCAGTAAAAGTCAGTGACACCTCTGCAAATGGCATTATGTCATTGCCTAATATTAGTAAGAAACAGTAAGATTATGTTTTGTGTTCAGAGCTATAAAAAGTAATGAGTCTCACATAATCTACTGAAAGGAAGGGGTGGGGGGGAGTGCATGAGAGGGGATAAAGGTGACTGGAAAAGTGAACTTCCACTTTTTTGGGCATCCTGAGTACATTAGTAAATCTAGCTCATTACAGCCAAATAGACTTTAATGTGCTTTGTGCTGTGAATTTAATTTATTTTGTTTTGCTTTGCTTGCCGGGAACACACACACACAAAACCTTACAGGAGTCAGGTGGTCTTGTTTCAGTAACTACAACATAATAATCAGAAGCTGGAAAATATTACAAGGAAGCCAGAGAGGGAATCTTCATCCAGAACTGTGAGGATAGGACAAGGAGTAATGGGTGAAAATTTAGGTTAGATATATGGAAAAAAATTTTCCCTGTGAGGGTGATGAGGCACTGGGACACGTTGGCCAGCTGAGGCTGTGGTTGCCCCATCCCTGGAAGTGTTCAAGGCCAGGTTGGATGGGGCTTGGAGCAACCTGGGCTAGTGGAAGGTGTCCCTGCCCCTGGCAGGGGATGAAATGAGATGGGCTTTAATGCCCTTTCCAAACCAAACCATTCTGTGATTCTGTGACTTCGGGGTGGATGAGGATGGTGTTATTCATCCTGGGTCATGATGCAGTGCTGCGAGTGTCTTGGATGCTGCTGATCCCAGCTCGATGAAGCCCAGGGCATTATTCTCAGTCTTCACAAATCGGGTGAAATATTTACTTTCTCTCTGTAGGAATGTCTGTGCCCAGCTAACAGATCTGTGGAGTCATTCATTTCAGAAGAGGAAGGAAGTGACCCTCTGAGGGAGGCTTTGTGCTCCCAGCCTGAGTACACAGGTTGTGTGAGAGTTAAATACGAGCTGTGAGGGCTGGGGATGCAGCAGAGCATTGCCCTGCTGCAAGCCAGCACGTTTGTGAGCAGTAATCTCTAATAAGGACCAGGCTTTACAGGGAGGGCCAAGCAAGGGCTGGCTTTTATCCTGCTTGGTCCTGGTGAAGGTGGAAATCTACAGAAGGGGCTGGGAAAGAGAGCCCTGTGGACTGTGCTCAATAAATACCAGTACTAAATCTTAGACTGGGCTGAGGGTGGGGAAATATTTTAGCAGTGATATTCTGCAACCAAAGGATAGGAAGGTTTTTTTTCACACACCATAGCTGTTCACTAATGCATGCATGAACTAACTGTCCTTTCTGTCAAGCGCCTTCATTAGTATTCTTTTTCTTTCTTTACTGGCGTTAGATTGAAAGAGAGATTATACCAAAAGTTGGCTGGCTATCAGTTGGTCCAATTTTGTGTGTTTTAAAATGTGTGCTTTTTATAGGGCTAAAAATTGGTCTGGAGCCTCTGTGTAAGCAGCAGCTACTAGGGCTGGTGGGTGTAAGCTCTCTCTTTGGATCCCAAATTCATTCTCATGTGCTGTGGGATATTAATTTCCAATATGTGCAAGTTCTTCAAACACTACTGAGTTTTTTCTGGAGCTCATGAGTCCTCATGAGCAGGGAATAGTGCAAGAGCCATCACTGACAGCAAGTGTCAGGATGCAAAATAATCCATATTAGTGCGTGGAAAACCAATAGATGGTGGCAGCCCTAGGAGGTGCTTCAGCGTGGGGATTTATAAATCACAGAATTATTTAGGTTGGAAAAGGACCTCTGAGATAATCAAGTCCAAACCTTGACTTATCACCACCTTGTCAACCAGACCACGGCACTAAGTGCCACATCCGATCTTTTCTTTAATGGTTCTGGGTTGAAAAAGATGCAGTTTTTAATGCATGAAGCAATGTCCTGCTCATTTCTGCTCCTCCATGCTCTGGTGACACCATGCCCCTGTTCTCCGTGGGGTACTTCCATCCTGCTCTTCCTGTATATGTCTCAAGTGATCCATTTCTATGTATTTCCAAGAGATTGCTACTATTTCCTAACTTGCCTTCCTGGCGCCTCATAATTTTTCTTGCTTTGCTATGGGTAGCAAATACAAATGGTCAATAAAGGGTGACCTCTGTAGGGCCATCAGAACTGCTCTTGCCCTTTTCTCTTTTTCCTTTCTGAAATTTTATCCAAGAAGTGAGAACCTCTGGATTTACCCCGAGTAGAAAGGTATGGGGTCACATAGCAGGTGCGTGTCGGCCCAGCACCTCTGATAATGTCAGCGGGGGCTGCCAACCCTCCAGAAACCCTGCCTGGGCCACAGCATACGTATGGTGCATGGCTTTATAGCCCACACACCACTGATCCAAGGCTTTCTGGAGCGAGCCAGCGCTGCACAGTTGCTCTCCACATGTGTCGCAGGTTTGGCACGTCTCCGAAGAGTTGGACCCTGCTCGTACGTGCTGCTCCGAACGCACCCGCTGCAGACAGCTGGGAAGCCCCCGCCAGCCAGATGGTCGAAAAGCTCCCTGCACCTGAATCCTTAAAAGCATTTGTTCTCCAAAAAATTGTTTGTTCTGCAAAAAGGGCTTAGCTGAGACGTGGGCAGCTCTGGCTCTGTGCGGGGGGCTGGTGCGTGAAACCACACCGCGTCCCTTTGCCCATCCGCTGCAAGCGTTACCGTGTCACCTGGGGTGTGAAGCTGCTGCTTGTGGTGTCTAGACTTGTGATTACTGAAAATTAATTAAACTGAAGGAAATTAGGCTGGAAGGGGAGTAGGCTCCTGGGAGGGGAAAATGGAAGAGAAAATAGGATACTGGTGTTAACCCTTTCCAGCTACCGATATTAAATAGGAAAGGCTCGTAAATACTCTCCAGGCCACTTGAATTTATGCAGACAGAGGGTTGGTGTGATTTCAGGAGCTCTGCTCCTTACACATTCAGATCCTGTGCAGGCAGTGTCCATAACCCAGGTGGGATGAGCACATCAGAAATGGACAGCCCGTTCTCCCTGTGCCCATGTCTTTTAAATAAGTCACTTCATTGTTAGCCAGACCTGAAATAACTTGCAGATCAGCAGTAGGTTTGAAACGAGCTGGTGTGACAGTGGATAAGGTCAGGGGAACAGGGATGCTTGGATAGAATCCAATAATAAATCAGAGCTTTATGGGGAAGGGACAGGAGGCTGGATGCGCAGCAGAGGGAGGTGTTTGCTGGTGGACTGGTCTCCTCTTGCTTTTGCATAGCCTCTTACCTACTCTTCTGTCTCCTAAAGTCTCTCTTATATAGCTTTTCAGCACGGTATCCGAGTGCTTTGTGCCTTCCCCTTGGCACACAGCCACCGTCTGGCTAGCGAGCAAGTACAAACTGTAACACCTGGGTGTCAGCTATGAACATTAGGGTGTGCTACAATGGACCCATCTGTAGTACTTGGCACATGCCGGAGATTTTTATGTGTGGTTGGCTGAAAAGCAGGATCAGAGAGAGAGAGGAGGGAGAGCAGAGGAAGAGGGCTCCGCTGGGCACGTGGAGAACATCATTTTGGCAAAGGTGCCAGTAGGTTTCCATGGGCTTGTCTGCTTCTTCGCTCAGCTCATGCATTCAATAAAAATATCCAGGTTGTTTCAAAGAAAAGCAGGAGTAGATTTCCCCAAAGAGCAAGCCTAGAAGCCTCATTCTTTGTCTCTGGAGAACAAGTCTTATGCTATAACTAGATTTAATAAGAATACATTTAATAGTAATAGATATAATAAAACCCTGATTTAATAATACTTAGTTTTATTGTTCTTCCATGTGCATCGGGTCCTGTTGACCGACCCCCTGAGCACCACAGGGTTTCTAGCTGGGTTTGGAGGGAGAAGTGCTCTGGTTTTCAGGTTGTGGCAGCTTTGACAATGTTGTGTCCTGGAGTAAATTTCATTTGGGAGAGTATGGACAAGGGCTGCCTTTTTTATTTCCACAATGATATCTTGAGCCCAAAGAGTTGTGATAGTTTCCAGTTTTATTCAATGAATGGAAAAAATATGTCCCCATCTGAAAATGTCTATGTATCCCTGAGAAATCCCAGGAAAGGTAGGAAATGAATTTACAGCAGTAAAAGGAGCTGTAGCTTATTGCATCAGGTTCAACTAAGTGAAAACTGCAGTGCACTGAAAGGAGAGGAAAGATTTCTTTTTCCCCTTTATGTGGCACTGATGTGTTTTAAAATGCATGGGCAAAGTTTGTAGTTTATTTCCTCCAAAGGGGCCAAGTCCTCCTGGCATTCTTATGAACAAGCTCATTAGAATAAAATCCATTATGCGCATAACTAATGACACAAATTTACAAATCTGTTGACAATTATGACCACATCCCTCATTGCATTTGCTTGTAGCTCACTGAAGTGACCAGGTGAAGGAGCTCAATCCAGAAGTTTTACAGCTCATGAGCTCCGAGTGCAGCCATGTGAGATTATTTCCCAACTGGATTACAAAGCTGTCATTAGGCAGGGCAACTCGGGAGGACCAGGGCACGAGACCGTAAACTGTCCTCGGGAGACTCGAAGTCATTTTGAAGGCAGGGTGAGATATTCCTGGCTACAGAGACCATTATATTTTATATTTTCTTTTTAGCTGGGGAGGCGGGAAACACATGCGCATGCACACAAACCAGGGCTGTTCCAAGTAGTGCCTGGCGTCCTCTGGAAATGAATAGAAATCAAATTGAGACGCTGGTATCCTCCGAGTGTTAAATATTTCCAAGTTCTTGCCAGGCAAGTATAATTTATTGAATGTAGGTTTTGTGAAATAGTGCTCCTGTCAGGGGGAGATTGGCACCAGAGAAATGAAGGCGGCTAATTCTCAGGGGGTCCTCCCTGGCAAAAACCCTCTATTGAGTCCTCATGCTACTTGTGCTCATAACTGCCGAAAAACCAGGAGTGCCATCTGCAAACTGTGATTCATAAACACTCTGTCAGTCTGCCATCTACCCTGACATCATAAAATAACAAGAAGCAGCATTGTAATAAAGAGAGGAGGTTTGCAGTCGACCAATTAAATGCATCTAATTTATTTCTGTTACAGCTGAGGCTTTATTTATTAGTAAACAGCTGCATTTGTTACACTTCCCCCCCCCCCCCCCCCCCCTTTTTTTTTCTCTTTAGCAGGAGTGTGCCAACTGGCACTTTTGATAATCCATTAATCCTAAATAATCATCTGGGTACTTCATGGTTGGTAGGGGGAAAAAAATAGAAAAAAAAAAAGGGTTATTAAAAGTTAAAATGTAACCTTGCAAGGAGGCTGGAGAGCGCTTCTCTGCTGTGGGTTTGCATGAGTTATGGTGAGTTTAAGTTTGCAGGCCAAGTCCTACACTCAATTTACACCTGCGAGTAACCGGCGTGACAGCCAGCTGAAAGGGCTATAAATCCAGGAGCAGGATCTGGCCCTGGGCACATTTTTTTCTTTAGGACAGCCTGTTTGTGGTACAAGAGGAGCATTTTGTGTGTTTGGTTTACTTGCCTTCTCATTTCTCAGTGCTAACTTGATTCTCAGCAAAGCTAAAAATCTGCTAATTGGTTGTCAAAGTCTAATTAGCTGGTATTACAAAAAAAAAAAAAAAAA
>VZRV01003969.1:382429-429037 GCA_013398115.1 Falcunculus frontatus | reverse complement strand
CCCCCCCTTCCCCTCCCCTTGAACCCCCTGGTGTGTGTTAATTGAGCTGCAGGACTTTTCAGTGTATTTTAATGCTCTCTCCTTTTCAGTGCCCTGGAAAGGTTTGCAGTTAATGAGACAATAATATGTATAATCAAGCAAAAATGCAGTAAAAAAATAGGTGAAACTGTATGGAATTGGGATGGTGTGGGAATGTGTGGAGAGAGGAAGAGGTTCACCAGCCTTCCTAAAGCCTCATACGGTCAATAATGTCCCATAATTTTTAATTTTCCTTCCTGGGCATTTCCTTCGCCTTACAAGGCGGAATGCTTTTTTGCTTGAGGATGTGTTTAGTTAAGGGAAGAAGGCTGTACTCTGTGTAGTGGTCAAATAAACATGATGAGGATACTCAAGAGGCCAAGCTAGGTGAAACACTGAGGGAAGACCTCATAGCTGTCTACGACTTCCTCATGAAGGGAAGCGCAGGGGCAGGCACTGATCTTTTCTCTCTGGTGCCCAGTGACAGGACCCGACGGCATGAAGCTGTGTCAGAGGAGGTTTAGGCCGGATATTAGGAAAAGGTTTTTCACTCATAGGGTGGTTGGGACTGGAACAGGCTCCCCAGGACAGTGGTCACAGCATCAAGCCTGCAAGCTCTCAGGAAACATTTAGACAATGCTCTCAGGCACATGGTGTGATCTAAGGCGTGTCCTGTGTGAGGCCAGGAGCTGGATGATGATGATCCTGGTGAGTTCCTTCCAGCTCAGAATGTTCTGTGATTCTACGACTGGTCTCCACTATATTTTATTCTCTTTCCATGTGTGTCTACAGATATAAATACAAGATCTCCCCTGTAACCAGAAACCAAGCCCACCTTTAAGTCTATATGGACTCTCACACCTCCATCCTCTCCTGTACCATTCTTCCTGTAAGATCCCAGAACATTCCAGTTAAACACCATGGAGAACACCTGCCCTGCACTCCTGCCACGGCCACCTCTGTGGGAGGAGCGCGTGCCATGCTGTGCTTTTTGGTCGCTCGATTTTAAAGCCTATCTCTTGGTTTATGTTAAAAAAACAATGTTCAAAAGAAGTGAGCACAGGTGGGTGCTCTATATATGGGTGCTCTTTTTCAATATGTATAACATTGAATTTACTTACTCAGTCATGTTTTCCTCTTTCTCCTCCTCCCATCTTCCTCCTCCACACCTGCTTTCAATCAGTCCCCTCTGCCCCGCCTGTCATCCCATCCTCTCTGCTGCTTTTACCACAAACCCACTAATGTTATATTTCAAGTCAAACTTTCAAGCCTACGACATTTAAGCAAGTGAATCAAAAAAATCCGAGTGGCTTCACCAGCCTCGCAAGGCAGGGAGCCGGCGTGGCCCCGAGGAGCGTGCGGGGGATGCTGCTGACCGCTCGAGCTGCTGAGGTCACGGGGTTTCACCCTTCCTAGCAGTCGGAGTCTGTTTTTTTCCTTTATATCTGAAAGTGCTTCTTGGTTTTTTTTCTAGAGTCTATAAAAAAAATGAACATATTAAGGCCAAATGTTGCTGCTAGATGAACAACTTCAGATGTACGTGTCTTCTTGTCATGCATCACATAGGCTTAGAGGTGTTTGACCTGGCCATGATGGGTATTGGGCTGGAAAAAAAGACAGAAAGACAGAAAGAAAGAAAGAAAGACAGAAAGAAAGACAGAAAGACAGAAAGACAGAAAGAAAGAAAGAAAGAAAGAAAGAAAGAAAGAAAGAAAGAAAGAAAGAAAGAAAGAAAGAAAGAAAGAAAGAAAGAAAGAAAGAAAGAAAGAAAGAAAGAAAGAAAGAAAGAAAGAAAGAAAGAAAGAAAGAAAGAAAGAAAGAAAGAAGAAAGAAAGAAGAAAATCAGACTACCCAGAAGATCAGAGGAGCATTTATTTATTCTTTGGATTATTAGTACAAACTGGGAGACTATTGTTAAGTTATTTATAGCAGCCTTCCAGTACCTAAAAGGGCTACAGGAGAGCTGGGGAGGGAATTTTGATAAAGGTGTAGAGTGACAGCATAAGGGGGAATGGCATCACACTGACAGAGGGCAGGGTTAGGTATTAGGAAGAAATTTTTCCCTGTGAGACTGGTGAGGCCCTGGCACAGGTTACCCAGAGAAGCTGTGGCTGCCCCATCCCTGGAAGTGTCCAAGATCAGATGGGACGGGGCTTGGAGCAACCTGGTCTAGTGGAAAGGTGTCCCTGCCCATGGCAGGGGGTGGGAACAAGATGGTCTTTGAAGTCACTTCCAACCCAAAGCATTCTAGGACTCTGTTTTAAAGAATATCTACTTCATGGTAACCAAACTGTCCTGGTTGATGGCTGACATCCCAGTTCAGGTTTGTACTTGGATCACTGTGACTTAAGAAAGGGCTTGGATGCTTCATCCTTGGGCTCATAATTAGGGACATAAGGAGCCTGATTCTTCCCCCGGTGTTAAGCAAGGGGAGTGTGTAACCTGCTGGTCAAAGGACTTATCAGGAGGGCCTTCTCCATGTCATGGGGCTTGGGGCAAAAAGACTTCCAAGCTGCTATGGGAAACCTGGCCCTTTTTTCCACATGGGCAAAGATAAGTTGAATAATCTGCACTTGCCTGTTTCACTGTTGCCTATTTTATTTGTTTGGATTTCTTGTAAAGATAATGAGTCAGCATGAGCACTGCATCTACTTAATCAGCCTGGCCTTCACTGTGAACTTCTGCAGCCCTTGAGCAGATTGTAGAGCAGGGCAATGTCCTGCATCCCTGGCTGCTTCCTACAGTGTTGTCCTGTCCTTTACCTTTCCAGGTCCTCTCTCTGCACTTTTTCTTGATCTCAGATTACTCTTGGAAACAGTCTGAAAAGGAGTCCCCATTCAGTGAGATTTCATACAAATTTAGGGTAGTTCAAAGGTGCAACCAAAAAGTAAAAAACACCCAACTTCTTCTCCAACACAGCACAAACAATTTGTCTAAATGCTCCAGGACTGATGAATTATGATAATGTTGCTTACGCTGGGAAAGGGGTTGGTTATTTTCCTTTTTGTTGCTTTTTCTCAAACATAATTACAATTTTTGCTTCATGAAGGCAAACTAGCTAATTGTATTTATATTTTGAATGACTATGATGTCTTGGACTAATTTCCTCAGGTAACAGTCACTTCTTGAATGTGTCAAGTCTCAGCCACACTTTTCATTTGCCCTGCTAGTTGCATGGAAGAAGTGGTGTTAAATGAGTCAATAGCAAAGATGAGCCATCAAATGGGGCGAAAAGCATGGAAGTTGGTGCACATTTTGTTGTGGAAATAAAATTTTAAACCCCCCAAGCCCTGACAACAACTATACTCAAATGTTGCTGGCAGCTTTCTCCACTTAATAAGGAACCTGTTGTTTTTAAAACTCAGTTGGCAACATAATAGACAAGAAACAGAAAAAAGCTCCTGCGGAGTCCAAGCTAGAAATGCCACTATTGTATATTGTCATCAGCAGGTTGACTGACAGCAATGGAAACTGATTGACGTTATTCTCTTGCTCTTGCAACATCCTCTGATAAAAACTTGTCTCTGCTTCTGCCTTTGGCAGATCAACCCTTGTGCTGCCACACTGATTTAGGTATGTTTTTAAAAACAAGTAGGGCTATGATAGAAAAGGATGAAGTGGATATGACGAGGTAAATCATTGCTACTCCTCTTCTCAGAAGACCAGTTCGTCTTTCCAGCAGCCTCAATTTTCTGGGGCTACTCCTTTGTACAAGTGAAAATTGCCCTGGCCCTTGGCCGATGCAGTGGAGCTCCTCATAAATAAATCTAATGGAGCCAGAACCTCTGTTGCTGAGGTTACAGCACCACTATCGGCTTAAAACACAGTTTGCGCTTAACGCTTAGTTCATTAACGCGTCCTGTCCATTGGCTCATTTGGATCTATTAACATAATTGTTCTTTCTAAACAACTGGGTCATTCTCTCTGCCCAAACAGAAAATCAAAGCTGGCTTTGATATTTTGGACAAATCACACAGACAGATAAAAACACGGACTCCTCTATAAACTCACCCAGACTGAGGTTAGATTAAAATCTTATGATTCCATTTAGCATCAGCCTTAAAGTGAGACTCACTGTGGGGCATATTTGAAAACAAACAAGATGGGTCTGCAGCTTTTTCTGTTGTAAATGTCCTGCCTGCCTCTAAAACCTAAAGCAAAAATATTTTTCTACCCTATTTTGATAACGTTCTTCTCATTGCCCTAAACGGAAGGGCTCACTTTCACCCTATTCTCTCCTTGTCTGGGATGTGAAAAGGAATATTCCCCTTTTTAATTTCTCTCCCGTTGGTTTCCCCTTTTACTCGTTCCATTTTTTTAGGTGACATTGTTCTACTCGCCAAACCTGTAACTTTAACAGAGGGTGACAGGGTGACCTTGACGACAGATGTTCCTGTGGCAACAGATGGCACTAGCAAACCCGAGAAGCTGCTGTATGCCGTCTCCCTGCCACCTGTGCATGGTCAGATTGAGCACATCAATTATCCCGGCGTGCCCATTTCCAGTTACAGCCAGTTGGATGTGGTGGCCCAGAAGGTCTCCGACGTCCACGACAATAGCCATGGGGCCGGTAAGGAGGCACTCAGGTGAGAACACCTCCCCTTGGCACAACAGTGTGCTGAAATCCCTCATCCAAGGAAGGGTTAAGTCTGCCTCTCCTTCTCCCCGTACCAGTTGGTGCAATATTTAATGACTAATGTGGTTGTGGGGAAGAGGCTGCTGCAAACAGTAACACGATGTAATTTTATCATTACAGCAATTACATACTTTATTAACTGTAATAGTGAAGTTGTATGGCCAAAGGCAATAGGAGTCTCACAGGCTTAGGACTGGGGTGTAGGCTACAAAAGGTAGGCTTTCATACCAATTAGCAAGTGAAATCAAATGATTTAAGTACGTATAAAGAATTTACCACATTTCTCAAAGATGCCAGCGGTGGAAAAGGAAAGGCAAAAATTCCCCATCTGCGACTGTTGTTGCTTTCTGGGCACTTCGTTCTCCTGAAGGGGAAAAAAAAAATAATAATCGTAACATTGTCTGAAATGATCAGGAGAACTTAATCCAGATGGTGGTGTCATTTCTAAGAAAAAGCATATGTTGGCCATTATGATACTTAAATATAATGGTTTTACATTCCTCTAGTGGGCACAAAAGGCACACAACAGAGTTGGCGGGGTTTTTTAATCTTCTGAATGGTGGCAGTGGTGGTAGAGTGGTGGGAGATTTTATCTTCCAAATGGTGTGTTTCCCAGAAGACATGGCAAATTCAATTGAGGAGAGCCTGCTGTAAAAGCTGTGCTCCTGTGGAATGTAAATTTGTGCCTTCCTCCAACCAGTAACAGTGGAGAGGTTTAATTTACTGCCCCCTTCGGATGATCATCATTTTATATATATTCTTTTGGCTTCTTCTTTTTTCTTCTTCTTCTTTTTCTTTAACATGTTTTTCTTTCCGATTTGCTTTAAAAGTTATTTACGCTCCCTTTGCAGCAAAGTGGGCACTATAACTAATTTTATTCTTACCATGATTAACTATGAATAATTTCCTAAGAAATGAGTCAAATTAACAAGGGGAAGAAGGAATCAATAAATCATGAAAGCAGCCTATTTCTAAGTGGGGTTAAAACCACCATTGAATAAATCACAGACTCTAAATGATGACCCGCTTGGATATGAGGGGGGGAAAAAATGTCCATTTAAATTGCGGTGAAAGGAAAAAGGAAAGTGAGGGCCAACATCTGTGGCCCCCACACACTGCACAAGGAGGGGGGCACAGGAGAGGGAAGGAGCTCCAGGGAAGGACCCTGGGACAAGGCAGAGATGTGGTTTCCCTGTGATGGTTGCCACACAGCAGCTATGGGGAGGCCGCCAAGCAGGGATCAGAAAAGCTCTGGTTTTTGGATGTTTAGGCAGAAATGTTGTTTAATAGCACCTTCTGCCTCCACCCCTGCTCTGTGCAGGAGCTCAGGAATGCAGGGGCTGACCCGGCATCACGCAAAATATCTCAACTATTTTCACTCCACTTTGATATTTTATTTTTCTCATTTGTCTTCATAGGGTTAGTGACAATTTAAACTACTTGGAGACCATTCCAGAACCAGGCCCATCGTGCTTCTTAGCTGGTTTATGTTACATCCTTTTAATCTTGCATTAAGGATCATACTTTGCCTGGGATCATGTTGAGTGCAGTAATGTTACCTAGGGCTAGATTTCCATCTTTCTTGTTCACTGAGACTTAAAAATTTGAATTTTATACAAGGAATGCCATCACTTTTGCAGAAGAGTGGCTTATCCATCTTCACACCAATATGTTAGGACATCTTTAAACGTAGAAATTGGGCAGACTTTCCTCCTTGAGTTTTCTATGGGAAAGAAGGGGTCAAAATGCTTATTCCTTAGTTAAAAGGAAAAAATAAGAAAGGAAGGGAGAAGCAAGTCTGCTTGTAACCTCCCGTTTGCAATTCTTTTTATGATCTTCTCTCCTCCCTGAACACATTATGAAACGGCCCCAGCTCCCAGCTCACTGGGAAGGGGTACCTATTGCCTTGTGTTATGGGCTGGTTTGTCAGCTGGTTTAAATCAGGATATCTCCCTTTGCCGAAATGATGCTGTAGCCATTTAAACTGTGGCTTATAAAGTTAGTTCATAAAGTTGCTGAGAGAGTCTCTTTCCTAATGTACTTTGTGGTCATGGGAGCTCATCTCTTTTTGTTTTTTTTTTGTGGCACTGGGGAATATTCCATTGATTCAAGCTGATGTGGTGTCTCAGAACCTGTTTGCCCTCTCTCTCTTTTGCCTACCTAGCTGCTGTGGGCAGGATTTGGTTTAAGTCTTTTGGCAAAGCTGTGCGTGGGATCAGAGGGCCCCAAGGCACAGCAGTCACTCCTGGCTCACAACATCCCAAATCACAGGGCTTCCACCAAAATTCAACATGAACCAGTGAAGCCTCGTGCCCTCATCACTCCCTCTGAGCTGGCACTGAACCAGGGGAAGCACACAAGCATCTTCATCCCAGTGTCCTCCATGGTGGTCTCAGTGGGTGAATCATGCTTATCCAGTGCTTCTGCACTGGTTTTATTCTTGGTCGGGTTCTTTAATAATAAATGCTGCTGAACAGAGTAGTGCTTACAGAGCAACCAAGAATGAAGTCTGTTTTTTCTGTATAAACACAGCCCAGTGTGTGCCCCCAGGGCAGAGGGACACGTGTGGGGAGGACTGGACCCATGCGATGGCCACGGAGCGTGTCCCCACTTCCTTCTGCATGTGGGGGCAGAGAGCTGGGGGACATGGAGAATGGGCAAAAAGCAGAGGAGCAGAAGTGAGGCCAAGGAAAGGATTGTGAAGTGTAGAACTTGAGTGTATAGGCCAGTTGTCTCTGCAGGGTGCCATCTCTGCCTCTCTCCTCTTCACAATTCCTTCCAAAAAATGGAATTTATGGGCAGGTAGGGCACTACCTAGCTCAAGGGTGTCAGTGGCCAAGTTGTGTCCGAGGAACATGCAACCTTGGCCTCTCTCAGATATGAGGGAGATGCCTGTGAAAGGGAGGATGTAGGATGAAGCCAAAGAAGAGCACACACGCTGGCTGCCTCCACCACAGGAGTGTACAGTGAGTCCAACAGCTCTGCAGGGAGACTGGGATTCAGGAAAAGAGATGGGGGACTTGTCTTTCAGACATGAAGGAGTTAAAACACAGGGATTAAAAAAAATCCTTTAAAAAAAAAAAAACCCACACTCACACACACTCACACACTCTCACAAAACCCTGCACCCTAAATTAATTTCTGCTGGTAATCTATATCGGGTTAAATAACGCCTCATTATTCTGCAACACAGCTGAGGCTTCTCAAAATGTTTATCTTGTTTTGTAACTGGTACCTTCTGGCATATTCCAGTGCCAACTCTCCTAGCTCTTGCTATATTTCATTCTCACTATTTTTGGAATGGAGCTGCTGGTTCCAGGTGATTTAATAAATTGCTTTTTTTTGTGTTCCTTTTAACTTACCCATCTGCTCAACACATGCGTAACTTGCAATCTGTCGGCAGTTTGCAGAAAGACAAACTGTCAGAGCTGCATGCATTTGACAACTTTGTTCCCAATTAGATTAGTGGTAATTTTAACAGATTTCAGGGCAATCGAAAAAAGGGATGACATGTTATTAAAGCATCAATTTTGACAGACCCAAGCACATACAATTTCAGTGTAAATTATTTTAAATGCTTTAATTAAAGCTATGAAAGATTTACCCTTTTAAGCGGTAAGTGATTGCAAGACAAATATAAAGGGAAAGTGGATAACAGAGTTTCCTAAATGGTTTATGCTGCGCATGGCAGTCCACAAGTCACCACCACCATAATCTATGACTGTAATGTTGGAGGCATAGTTAATTATTCATAGCCTCATCTCTGGAGCAGACGTGATTAAGAACATGAGGAGCATTCAGAGATCCAAGCAGTACCTATGAAACCAGAGTTCAAGCCCCTCTTAGATCAGATGCTGTTAGGAAAGAGTTTAGGGTTATCTAAATGGTGGATATTGGTGAAAGTGGTTGATATTTTAGTAAATGCACTTCCATTTTTGCCCCAGTTCTGCTCTGGTTTAGCTGGCCAAAGCACAGTGGTCAGGGTGATTTGAGACTTAGAGCAATTGGGAATTTTCTATACTTGAAGACACTGTACAGGCTGTACAAGTCCTGTAAAAAAAAGAAAATAAAAAAGAAAAAATTACATCATTTATTATTTAAACAGCATACAGCACTCTAAATTTGTCACTCCTGGAGCACTCTGCCACATGTGTAGCCCATTTAACCATTTAAATGATTTTGTGAATTATGGCCCCCTTCCAGCATCCTTTGTTCAGTCAAGGCTGACCTTGGCTTCATGGCGAGAGGGATGGACTTGGCCCCTGTTTCCCAGCCCTTGGGTCCCAGCTGGAGGATCTTTGGCCTCCCTGCAGTCACACCTTCATTGTACACTGAAATGTTGGTCTGACTTGGAGCTGAAACCTTCCAGGATGTTCGTTCCAAGGGTTTCATTTATTTTCTGTGTGGTGTAAACCTGTCTCATTTTCAGATGGTTAAATATGAATATTGCCTTCCTGTGTAAACTGTTGGTCCCACAACCTGCACTGAAAGTTTATTTCCTTTTCGATTCAGGGTTTGTAAGGCTTCCTCTTGCTATTTAGAGTAAAAAGCAACAAGCACGCTGTCCCCACCCTTCCCTGTTTCTTAAGACCAAGCTTGCATTCATCTGGTTTGGGTTTTTCTTGTTTTCTTTGGAGTTGGGTATGGCTTGGTATGACTTTCAGAAAAGCTTAAAAGTTTTTCTTCGGAAGTTGCTGACCCAAAGTGTGGTAGTACCAAAATGCAATGGAAATGAGAGAAGTTTCTCTAGTGAGCACTGCAAGAAGCTGGTCAGAGCACGAGATTTCTTGCTCTTTTCAGCAGTTTGGATGCTGGAATATGGAGTGGTTTGTAACTGGCACAGGAAGTACAGCAAACAGGACAAAATCCTATTGGAAGTGTCTCACCACATTTGGGGTTGTTTTTAATCTTGATGCACACAGTGCCGGTCTGTTCTCTGCTTTGCAGGTCTGTGAACCAAACTTTGAAGCATTTCACAGTTGGGACAACTCCTAAATCCTCTCAAATCCCTTCCTCTAGTCCTCTTCTCAGCTGGTGTGAATCAGCGAGGCTCTGTTTAATCCAATTAACCTACTCAAATGTGCACTGGTTTAAGATCCACCTAATGTGTCAGTCGATGAGCGCTGGCCTCTTGGGATGTCTGAGTTTGTCATGGAAAATCAACTTCCTTCTTAAAAAGGGAAGGAGACAACGCATCAGAGATCAGAGTGAAAGAACAAGATTCTCCTTGTCATTCCCCAAATCTGTGATGTTTGAAGGCCACCAAGAGGATGGGGCCAAGTGATGGGTAATGGGCATCTGGAGCAGAGTGTTTCAATGCTTATATCAGACCACTCATGCTCAGACATATCTAAGTGCCTGCACTGAACAATGGTATGGGAATCCTGCCCAGAGGTCCTTCACCTGGCACAGCCTCTCAAAAACGCTTTTGTTTATATTTTCTCCTTGCCCTGGTGAAGCCATTTGTATATGAAAGAGACTGTTGTACACTGGAGCCAATTTAATAGGATGAAACACTCCGTTGGCACAAGGGATGCGATAGGAAAATTGGAAACTTTTATTCCATTGGTACAAAGTCAATTGAGGTTTTCTTTTCAGCAGACCAAAAAAAAAAAGGAGCCAGTAGGACCTGTAATGCAGTGGGACCTGTGTACAGTGGTCTTCTGATGTAACGCTAAATAGTATTGAATGACAAGAATATGATGTTAAGACTAAGACTCAGCATGCAGAAGATTGGATCCTGTGGTCTTCTCCTTGCTCATTAGCACTTTCCCTTCTGAAGGAGCTCTAATCATTTTGGTTCAAAGCAACATATGCTGGAGATTGGAGAGATCTCATCTTCCATATGGATTAGAGTTGTGATAGGGGCACAGAGAGCTAGAAGTCTGAAAAATCTTCTAATTTTTAGTAAACTTACCTGAAGATTGTGGGCCAGTTAGAGTTTCTGAGATCAAGTCACTGGTGAAGGTGTTTCCTGTAAAATAAGCAGAGTCATAAAATTCGTTATTTAATCAAGTCACATACAAAGCAGAACAAAATCCCCTGCTTGCATACATATCAAGCTTTTCTGCCTAATCTATTTTATAATGTTTTGCAATTAACAGGCCAGTGCTCATCAGCTGATAAATAATTAACAGCTGTTGTTTCTTCTAGGGCATGATGTAAAACGCTTACATAGGACAAAAAGTAGCTGGAGTTGTTTGCCAAAACTCTGACCAAACATACATTTAGCACTGAACAAAAGCAACTTTCTCTGAAAAATGGCACTTCCTCTTTAAGAGTCTGCCAAACTTCCTAGGAAAAAAGTATTCACCTCCTCTTTGTGTTAGCCAGCTTTTGGAAATCTAAGATGAAGGCTATTCTTTTTTACTGGCATTATTCAGACAGATCAAGAACTCAAATGTAAACATAAGGGTGTTTTAAATGAATCACCTACATCTTGCTAATATCTATAGTTTTCCTGACATTACACACAGGATTGTTTGATCTTTGCTCAAACTCTTTAGATCTGGGAGGAGAGAGATCTGAATGTGATGAGATGTAACCACCCCTAATGGGTTTAAACAACTGTAGCAGTCTAGTTGTTATTCATCTCAAATAACTAAAAATTGACTTACTGTAGATTCTGGTTACAAATGAGAGATGCAGAAAACAGATCATTTGGGAACTCCTTTGGAATGCATCTTGCTGACTGTCTCCAGCCTGCAACTCATTTATTTCCTTACTTGTATCTGCTTTGAGTGAGGGGAGGGTCTACGTGAGCCAGGAACACCAATAAGAGGAATACCTGCAACTGAATCCGTGCTGGAGGAGAGCTCGGTGCCTTCCTCCAGAGCTTTTCTGATTTATTTATTTTTATACTACATATTCATCAAGCAATTACAAGTGTTCTTGGCTGAGAGAGGGGGATGACTCCTGTTTACAGCACACGCAATCATCTATGATTAAGCAAGTTCATACCGTGCTCATGCAAAAGTTCAGTCTCCCACTTAGACAAGCTTTACACCTGCTGTAAAGGTTTCCACTGCAACAAAGAAGCGTGTTTCTTGCCCATGGTTTTTTATCCAATAGTTTCACATAGTTTTTCATACATCCTAACTTCAGGCCAAGGAGCATCAGAAAGAAAAGGTTTAAAAACTTGAACATGTCTTCAAATTAAAATTGTGAAGGTATTGTAGACAGCTGAGGATAGCTGTGATGTATTTGTGGCAGAGAGTGTCACTGAAGAGGTTTTCAGTAACATTTTGTACTGTTTGGAGTTTCCTAAGTGTTGCAGGCTTCATGCCCAGGTATATCGGCTTGCTGTAATACAGCCAAGTGACCAAGGTGTGAAAAACTAAGGCCAGGTCAGTATCTGCCAGGATGGGATGCAGTCTCCCAGCCAACTGGGGATGGTTGGAAGTGATAATTGCAGCTATGAGAGAGCTGAATGTACTTGTGGATTCTTCTTTTTTTTTATATATAGGAGCTCAAACGTGAATGCATGCTTTGGGCACCTACTCCAAATTCTCTCCTCTGCATACTGACATCTCCTGTCTACTTCAACTTCTCCTACCTGTGGTGAGCCTCTCAGGATATCTTGACTCAGCATTGGAACCTCATCCTGGTATTGGCATGATTGTGTATGGTGAAAAATAGAGATGTTTGTTTTCTGTGCCTTGCCAGCACTGAGACAACTTACCCCTAGATGTATATAAATATTGAAAGAGCTGGAGATATATCTTGGCCAATTTTATGCCCCAGGGTGAAGATACAGGCTCAGACTTTGCTCCGGACCCATGTTGCTTCTTGCAGGTGAGACAGCAATGCCAATCTAAGTGACTTTGTATAAATACAGAGAGGATGAATGGATGGATGGATGGATGGATGGATGGATGGATGGATGGATGGATGGATGGATGGATGGATGGATGGGAGTGGATCATCTTCTCCACGGATGGGATGAGACCTCAAGTTGATGGCAGAAGAACCATTTCAGCTGTGGGTCTGCTGTGAGTCCAGTTTGTGCTAGGCTGGGTCACAGGTCTGACAAATGTAAAACAAATGTTTAACTTTCCAGCTAGAGCAGTCCAACTATCCTGATCTGACATCAGAGGTTCATGTAGACATTTGTTTACTAATGTATGTAGAGGGAACTTCTTTGGAAGTGGTTGTTCAAAGGAGCAAAGAAAGATTCCTTTGCTGTATTCCACTGGGACTGTTTGGTTCAAGAGGAGCACAAGTGGTCTGTGATTCTTCCTCCAAACCATGGTGCTAAAATCAGGATCATTGGTGGTTTCTGTTGACTGCTTGTGTCTTATGAATTCTGGACTAACTACTGCAGTAATGTGATCACAACCTGTGTTACCAGTGGCTGCAGTGCCCTCAAAATTATCAGGAAGGCTGAACGTGTCGTCAAGAATGGCTTAGACTAGAAATTACTTGAGATCCTTAGCTAGGAGTGGCCTGTGTGTGAACAAATAATCTTTAAGGTTTTGCCTCTCATTTCTTTTTGGTAGCAACTTGGTTTGCATTCTTTCCCACCTTTTATCTTTCAGGCTTCCCTGAAATCAGATTGTCCATCATCCTGCAAGAGCAGAGCTCTGTCTTTTAGAAAAGATGGATTTTAAAATTGGTGTAGCTCTCTCCACCCCACTGGGATGGAGAAAGCCTGGTGGCAATGTGGTCCCACCACTCTCCCCAGATGTTCATAAGCCTCCAGGTACATAGGCAAGGCCTCTGCCTCACCCAGCAAAGGAAGCCCTGTGCCTTTAAATGCCCTCCCCGTGGCGGGTGCACACTTTTCTGCTTATTCTGAACTGACAGGTTTAACGTGTCGTTTGCCTGGTCACCGGAGAGAGGCACCTCTGGCAAAAGTTCAGAAGTCAGTGTTTTGGAAAGATTGGTTTGACCAGCTCTCAAGCAAGAGCAAATCCCAGACCAAAGGCAGTCAAATCTTCAACGACATTTAACTGCTGTGGTGCTGTAGCTTGCTGACATCCTTTTAACCTGGAGAGGAGCATTCAGCGCACTTAAACCTTCAATTTTATTTATTGTTTCTTTTCTGCTTTGTTGGCAGGGGGAGCTTGGGGTGAAGACAGGATGTTTTGACTTAATTCTAGTTAATTAATTAGCTTGCATCTTGTTCTGGCCCAAGACTACAGGACAGACAGCAATTTTTGATCTTGCCTTGGTATCTAGTCTTCTATAATATATAGTGTTGCAGTAAGGATATATATTCCCTTATTGCCTCTTCAGGGCTTGTTATTGAAATGATCTTAAGATTTGCTGCATCTTGTTTTGTAAAATTGCCAGGTCACAAACTTCTCCTCCCTTGCTATTTAAATTGAAGGGTAACAATTTCTTAAAAACACACAAACAAAGAAGAGCATGCAAACAGTTAATAGCAAGTGTTGCCCAAATTACATATTTCTTAAACTCGTGGCCTACTTTACTAATCAGTTGTCATAAGATGTCAGATGGGGACCCATCACTGAAGAATTGTAGAATGCAGCCAGTGAAGCAACTAATTAGTTGGGCAGTGGCATGGAGGTGTGTGTCCCCAAGGAGCTGAAATGATCAGAGCAGGTGAAGAAAGTTTGGACAGATCAGTATCTCTGTGGTATAAAACCCAACACTTGGCTGCATTCACAGGGATGCTGAGGGTGAGGGCACCACGGGTCCTCCTCAGGGACTGTGCGTGGTGTGGGACTGCAGCACTGCTGCTTCCAGAAAGAAAGGCAAGTCAGCTGAACGCTTGGAGGAGCATGACCTGAGATGTGCAGGGATTAGAATAGTTGAGCAGTTTCTGGTTTCATTTGGGAGAGCTGTAGCTCTCTGGCTTATTTGCCAATGGCTTGTAACTCATTCCTGAAGCTTTTGCTTCCCCGTCACTGCGAGAGTCAGCGTTGGGCGCCAGACAGGCCTCTCTTCACAGGCAGGGGATGGTCATTGAGGCAGCAGAGCAGAGGAACCATTGCCTCCTGCTGCAGCTGGGGGCAAAAGGCCTCAGGAACAAACATAAGAACCTCTCTTGTGAACTAAAAGATGTAAAAGACTTAACACTTATAAGTGTCCCATATACTCCTTTAACACTAATTGTTTTGAAAGTGCTGTGTGACTTTCTTCCCTTTTCCCTTCATCCCACCCCAATACAGGTGCACCCCTGCTGCACTCATGGAATTCTGTCTCCCTATCCAAACTCCACAGGTGCAAGAGTGAAGCAAATCTTCAAAACTCCTCCAGCAGATGAACCTCCACCACCCTGCAGGACCTGAGTGTGGGTCAGTGCAGGACACCAGGAACCCCTCACATCAGCAAGTCACTAGCTTTCTCAGCAAAAATGAGGATCTCAGCTCCAGCCCCTTCTTTTAGGGTAAGCTCAAACCCACGTATGTGACTTGGGATCTTCAGTGCAACAAATGCACATAAAATCTTCTTTTTGGTGCTTTGATTTTCAAAATGTTACTGCACACTGCAAGAACAGTCACACAAGATTGATGTCTGAGGTATTAGCAATATTTAGCTGTCTTGCTGTACAGATTAAGGATGTCCATGTCACAGGAATTACCAGGAGATTCCCAGACCTGCAGGTCACTTTTGAGCCTTACTCTTGCAAGGGCTGAATTCATTGCAGTAGACTACTACCAAATGTGACAATCCAATGCTCAGCCTGGATCTATAGTTTCAGGACTGACCAAACCCAGAGAAAAGGATGCTGTTGGAGGACAATATGGTTGTGTCACCAAGGCTGGCAGACAGGCCTGGAGGATGCTTTGTGCAGGTAGTGTGGACCACGTGCCCTGGCAGAACCACACTCAGCAAGCCCACACAAATGCTGTCTGGAGCTGTGAAAGTAAAAAGACACCAGTTCTTTCCATCCTGTTGAATTCAGGCAAGGTACTTACTTGAGGGACAGATTCTTGGTTCCAAAAAAGCTGCTTTGACCTTTGAGCTGCCAAATTCCTTCCCCCATTACCTCCCATCTTTCTTTCTAGTGTTGCACAGCTACTCTGAGTCATTGTTTATCTAATTTAATTAACATTTGCTAGTGCCTGCAACCTAAAACACTGTCTTAAAACATTTGCTTGAAAAGCTTCCTTGTCCCAGAGCTGTCATTTTTAACATGATGGATAATGGATAGAAATAATTATCCTGAACAAGGTTAGACAGCTTAAATTATTTGAGTTTCAAGGAATTAGTAAGCTTAGCTAAACATCTTATTTTTCAAGACACATTAATAATAAAAACACAGCGATGTCCATAATGGATTGTAAAATATGTACTCTGCTAAAATTTTTTGTGATCTCTCACAGGTTCAACACCTTCATCCAGGAAGGGTTAAATCAGAACATCATCTCATACATGGAATCACAGAATATCCTGATTTGGAAGGGACCCACAAGGATCATCAAGTCCAAGTCCTGGCCCTACGCAGGACATCCCCAAGAATCACACCAGCTGTCACCATGTACATCATCAATCCCTGCACTGAAAGGACTTTTGAATCCCAGATAAGATGCTTCCAGGGCTGTGAGTGCTGGTGTCCAGCTCAGCTGGTTCAAGTGGGAGGGCAAAGCATGCATGGGTCATGGGAGGACCTGGATCCACAGAAAGTCAATGCTGCATCTGCAACCCCCAAAACAGCTCTGGAACAGGCCAGAAGAAATCACAAGGCAGAGACTTGGTGCAAACAGAGTGAGCTATTTCAGCTTTACAAAGGTATAAAGGAGAGTGGAATTGGGCTCACTGCCTCTGTATTATTTCCCTAGTCCATCATTTTGGGGAAAATACAAGTTTTGAATTAATCATTGACCTTTAGCTTTGAGGAAAAACAGAACTTTGGCATTGAAATTGCCAAAAAATGAGAGTAACAATTTGCAATTGCTTAATTTCCCTCCTAGAAAGCCAGGTGCAGCCAGGCCTCTGCGGCGCGTTGCACTGCGCAGAAGTGAGCTCTCCTCCAGGGACACTCAATCCAAGGCAGACAAAGAAAACATGGAGAAAAACAAGCACCTGGCAGAGAAGTGCCAAGCCACAGGCAACGGGACTTGGGAATGTCCTCTCCCTGCCCTGCTCATTGCACTGTGACACCTTTCAAATAATGAACCTCCTGCACCTGTAGAGATGCAGAGACCTGATGTTGTTCCCCTCGGTTTGGAGCAGGGGGTCACATCCTGCTGCACAGCAGCCACATTAATGCTCTCAAGAAGTGCCCTCACATCCCACATAGACCCAACCCGAGGAGCAGAATCTGGGTTATAGGCTCCTGCAGTCTAAATTGCTAAATGCATCAATATGATGGAGATTTTCACATAAGGTAGACTTTTTTTTTTCTTCTTTAATTCTCATTCTACAAGTTTTCTATTGCTGGGACCTTTTTAAATAAAAATCCTCATCAAAAAAAAAAAAGTCTCTTTTCACTTCTGAAAGTAAAGGAAATTTTTATTGGAAAATTTACCCACTTGGTAAAATCCAGAAGTTTTGCTTCGACCCTCACTTTTTACATTTTTAGATTTCTTTTTTAAAGATCTCTGCATTGGTGTAGAACAATTTAAAATTCCTCCAGCAAAGTGCAGTTTTATTGCTCCAGAGGCAGCATAAAGCTGAATGGGTGGCTGTATTTCAAGTGAGGAGCTGGGGGAGAGTGCAGCTTGCAAGTGGCAGTAGAGCCCAGAAATTGAACTCTAGCCTTTCTATTCAGTGCTCTTTTTATTATTAAGTCACGGAATGAATAAAATGTTAGGGGGACACTTTAAATCTACACTTGTTTGTACAGCATCCAATGAATATGTGATGGGAAAAGAAAATGAAAAATGTGGGGATGTTGAAAATAAGGAAAAGATTGGATGCTGAAGAATTGAGTGTGGTAAATTATGAGATACAGTTAAATCCGTACTTTTAACCTGAAATGGAGGAGCATGGCTTTGGTGCATTCTCATGGTTGTGGGGTGTCTTTGGGATAGATGATCTCTGCTTGCTGGCTCAGAGGGTGGGACATCTCTGTGACATGGCAGGAGGCAGCAATGGCCAGAAGCTGCCTCAGCTGTAGCAAAAAACCCCCGTTATTTCAATATTGAAGATCCCTTTCGTTTTGATTTTTTTTTTTCAGACTTGAAACAAAACAGCCCAGAACTGATTTGCACAGAACTTTTCGTCGTGCTTGTAAAAATGTTGTCACAGGTGGCAAAGACAGGTGAGAGTGTGGAGCCATCATTCATGCCCTCATCAAGGTAGGATATGAAAAAGGTTTGGGTGGAGGATGCCTGCAGGCTGCCATTAGCACCTCTTAATGAACTGAAGCCTAAATGTCTGGTTGATGGCTCTAATTTAGACTAATGAGCCCTGCTTTGTTTTTAAGGGACAAGAAGGTTCAGCTGGAGCTGGCTAAGGGTCACCTTCAGGGCTGTAGGTTGTTGTTCCTTCCAGGGTAAGATAGTGCAGATGTCCCACCACCAGCATTTACCCATTGTTCCCCATTAGGATCCGGCCTTGCTGAGTTTTTTGGGTAAGTATCCCTATCCTCACAAATGTTAGCACCTCCCAGCATGAGGAAAGCGGGAAGAGGCAGGGGAGTGTGGCTGCTTTTCTAAGCAAGTACAATGGACAACCTATTCCTCACACTGGCACCATTGCAGACTGGAATTTTAAGAAGCAACCTGAAATTTTGGAGTCCTTAGTTGTGCTTTTGTAACCCAGGATAGGCAATAAAATGCGAATATTGCTCCTATTCCTATGTCCATAGCAGGATGGAAGAAAAACCTGAAAAAGCCATTTCCTTGTGTTCTGGGCTGACAGGGACCACAGATTTATTTCTGTTTCTCACCAGTCTAAACCACTTCCCTGGTGACCACCCCTGGCACTGGAGCTCCTACACTTCACCTGCCTCTTTGTGCTGGCCTCATGACTGGAAAGTCATGGTGATTTCCCCAGTGGGAGGAGGTGGGAATCCCTAGGCCAGATGTGCTGGGAAAGAATGGAAATGGCAGATTCTCCTGCTTTAATTTCTTACCTTGTTTTAGATGTGGTTTAAATGTTCCAAATTCCCTGTAATTGTTTTTCTCTTTCTCCTACTCTGAGAAAACAACAGTGTTAAGTATGGTTTCCTGACAGTGTTTTTAACATGCAGTAGTAGGACAGATGTGAACACTAAGGAGTTTTTGCCTGTGTTTTCTGTGCCTCAGATGAAGAGCAAGTGGCCCGTGAGCTGTTCCATCATTTCTAGTGCTGTAAATAACCACAGTTTCTGTTTTCTGTGTATCAGAGATGGGTGGGTCAAATGGCAGAGAGCACTGAGGCACACAGTCCTATGGCAAAGAGATCTCCCTGTGTACCATGGATTAAACCCTGCTGCCTAAAAAGTGATTCCAAAGTTGTCAGTGGACTCTTGCTCCAGATTTAATGGTACCTAAGACTGTTGCAGTGCTGCAGTCAGGGGTTGAGCAGCCATAAGAAAACCAAATCTGAGGGGTCAGAAAAGCAAGGTGTTCACAAAACCTAAGGGGGGCAAAGGTACTCATCCACAAACCTTCCCCACAGAGCAAGAGGAGAGCCAGCTCTGCGTTTTTATCAAAACCAGAAATCAGATGAAAGGAACCACAACCCACGCTGGGTATCTGCTCCTTGGGTTTTCCTTCCTGTAGCACAGTTGGGTTTCTGATGCCATTTGTTTCCCATGCTTGTGGATATGTAATATGAGGCAGAGCACTCGTTATTGGGGAGCCACAACTGAGAGATGAATAATATGGTTGGGTGCCAATGTTAGCCTTGGCCCTGTGTAACCATCTTGTTGGTAACCTGAGTTAAATTGCTTGTGGCAAAACCAAGAGATTGGTTTTCCTTAGCAACTGCTTTGTAACTGCAGAGTGAGTCCAACAAAAGCAGTAGTAAAGTATCATTATGTAGTACTTTTTTACAGTTACCAGGTCATTGTTGGAGATATATATATGTATATATAATTAATGTGTTGCCTCTGTGTGCTGGGTGGCTGTGAGAAGCTGGGCTTTGGAGCATGAAGTAGCTGCAGCCTCCTCCATAGCTGGAGTTCAGGGAGTGGAACAGCCTCTGCTCACACTTTTTTGTTGGGAGGAAGAGTTGCTTTGCCCCTGCCTTTTGATCATGTTGCCTGGCCTGTTCTTGGCACACCTCTGTTATCTCCTCCCATCTGATGGCACCTTTGCTTCTTGCCTGCCCCACGATGGTGTGAGTGGAGCAGTTGTGGTTGTCCTACTGGGATTTTGGCCAAACACCGTGGCAGAAAGTGCTCTTAAACACATTAGGCAGCGCTAGGGAAAACAGGTATAAGCACAGGAAACTGCTGCTAATACAGATGTATTTTTTATAGAGAAAATGCAGAATGGTTGTGGTGGGTGTTCTTTGGTCCTGTACTGACTCTTCTGCCTAGTGCATGATGTGTAGAGCAGATTTCAGGGTGTTTGGGGTTTTTTAATTGAAGAAAAAGGAAGTTTGCACATGAAAATCTCGAGTTTACTTTACAAAAATATGATGGGGGTAATCAAAATGCAGCACTGTGCTCTGGGATCACACCAATGTGCCAAAGTCCAGCAGCTTCAGCTGGATGTCCTGGTCTGAGAACATTACAGTGTCCCACTGTATATTCTGTCCAACATAAACAGTTGTGACTTGATTTTTCTTCTGTAAGAAAACCTCAGTTCTTCAACATTTGGCTGAAAACAAACACCAGTTAATGTTCTTTATGTTTATTAAATAGGAAATCAGTGAATAAGAAAGAGAGTGTGAAAAATGTTCTATAATAATTTTGGATTTTGTTGATAATGACATAGATCCTTGCCCCAAAATTTGAAATTCAAGCAACTAGCCAACTTATGCAATATTTAGAAAATGTGTGATCTTCTGATTATTCCAGTGGAAAATGTTCAGGAATTTGCAGAGCAGTCTCTGTGGTGATTTAGATGTAGGGATTCATTCAAGCATCTGCTTAGGTCCTGTTGATGCTGTAAGACCTAAATCCCATTCCTAAACAGCAGTGCTTTCCCAGGTGAGGGTTCAGGTTGGAAAAGTGCTTCCTTGTTGGGTCTGTTTCAAGCTTTTCTCACCACTGCTCCTGCACTGGGGTGGATGTCCAGGGGGAGGGAGTAATTTCCCCAAACATTTCCTGTTCCCTGCAGCTGGATCCAGTCTTGGCTGCGAGTTGGACACAGTCCTCACAGTTTAGGAAGTGGTTCCTGTAAACCCAGAACAAGGCTAATTTTGGGTTATTAGAGTTTTGGCTCTCAAAGCCTTGGTTCCTCCCTCTGCTCTCGGCTCAAACCCTGGCAGGTGGGTTTGTGAGGTTATTCCTTGTGCAAACATGGAGAATCACTGAATCCTGGAAAACTGCCCCACTGTTTGACATGGGGAAGTTGGGTAGGACACTCGCCACTGTCTCTCTGCAGAGTTTTCAGTGATTTTCAAAGGACAGTTGACTTTTTCTAAATTTAAAATGTATTTCTATGGAAACTGCAAGGCTAGAAGAATGATTTGACAAAGTTTCATGCCTAATGGCAGCCCAGATAATGGCAATAGACAGCCACACAATGGTGTGTGGGATGTACAATCATAGAATCCTCATCTGGTTTGTATTGGAAGGGACCTTAAAGATCTTCTAGAGGGGTAAACCTTCCATGAGACTGAGTTGCTCCAAGCCCCATCCACCTGGCCTTGGACACTTCCAGGAATGTTTCATCCACAGCTTCTCTGGGCAACCTGTGCCAGGGCCTCAACACCCTCACAGGGAACAATTTCTTCCTAACATCTCACCTAAACCTTCCCTCTTTCAGTTTGAAGCCATTCCCCTGGTCCTGTCACTGTAGTTCCAGATGAAGGAACATCACCAAGAGTATGATATCCCCATCATAAACAGTTGAGTTGCAAGTGTGGGCAGGTGGAACGGAGGATGGATCCAGCATTCCCCTCTCAGCCTCCATGTCCTGTGCACGGGATCATGGGCAGTCACAGCCCCTGGCGCTGGGAAATAACTTGAGCAAACTGGAACCAGGGAATGGAAATGGGACGTGATCAAAGCACCGGGAGGAGCAAAGCCTGCGCAGCACTTGGTGCAAACTGCAGCGTGCCCTTGTCTGGGCACGGAGGTCGGTGGTGGTGCAGTGCTTCCACAGCAGTGCCTGCATGGAGGCTATTTCCGACTCCCATAAAAATCTTTATGTCTCTGTGATCAGGATTCGGTGATGCAAATTTGCTGTGTCAAAGGAAGATGCCGCTGTAAATGAATTAGTACAAGAAGAACTTCTTATTTAAGAAGTGCTGACTCTGCGCTCTCCCCTATGCCCTCGCTTTTAAAATTGAAGCCTGGGTTTGCTGCTTGCTATGATCTATATTTAGATACTTATAAATGAAGTTTTGCAGTCACATGGCTGCATTCTTGTACGGCTTCATGAAGCTGTTTTTTCGCATTACAGAGATTTATACGTTTGCGTTTACATATTGCAGGTGTTTCCATAAAAGCTCGGGGTAGCCACATTCAGGATGGCCTGAAAGAAAATGGAGAAGTGCTTAAAATGTTACTGAGCACGCTTAAAAATATCATCCTGGGGCAGAAGAGTGAAGTCACTGCACAAACGAGGGAGTCACAGACAGGTAGGATTAATGGATGTGGGCTTTTCAGGAGCACTCCTCCCTACAGAGGGTCGAGCTGTGCAAGAGGACAGTATCCCTTTTGGGATGTAGCTTGTGCAAGGCTCCCAGTAAACTGCTGGGCCCCCAGCAGAATATTTCAAAATGTCAGAGAGTGCTGCAGTGCTGAGCTCATGCTATGTAAGTGATAGCCTGATGAATTATGTGCTGTATACACTACACACAAATCCTGTCCCATCCAGCCCTGGAAGAGGAGATAGTACTCCTGCTGGTGTGTCCTCTGCTCCAGGAACCTTGCCAGGAGGACACACCATAATTCATGCTCTGCTGATGCTTTATAAAAGTTGCAGCCTGTACTTTGGCTGCTGTGCTGCTGACCCCAGCATCCATGTCAGCCTCTGGCCCCTCCACGCCTGTTGGATGACTGCAGTTCCCTGTGCCTGTCCTGGGAAGGCTAATGCATCAACTGGCCCTCTGGCTGGCACAGGCAGTGCCAGCAGGCAGTCCTGCCTTGCCTGGCCTCAGCACCACGTCCACCAAAGGTCAGGGCTCTCCCTGCTTTCAGGCAACCCCCAGCTTTGCCCCCATGGCTGCAGAAGCCTACAGCTCAACACAGAAAAGAAGGTGGGAACTCACAGGGCTTCTCCTTAGCCTAAGAACCCCTTCAATCTCTGCTGAGTTACAGCTACCAAAAGCAAAGGATTATCAGCACTTCATTTATCCTGGTTTGGGGCTCACCATAAAGCTGTAGTGCAGCATCTTCCATGAGGAAGTGCCTGAGAAACAGGAGGTTTCCTGCAGGGAAGGAGCAGACTAACAATATGGGATGATAGGGGAATTTCATGCAAAGCTGAAACACTCCTCAAACATTGAAGGGGAATGGCAGGAGTTTGTGCCAGAATAATGAGAAAGAGTTTGGCTGTGGGGTAAGAGTGGTTTCTTCCACTCTTCATCCCCTTTTCCATGGTGGGCTGTGGGCATGGCCCAAGGAAGACGCAGTTTGAACTGTTCTGTGGACAGGGCAAACTGTTCTGTGCAGCATGGGCAAGGAGGGCAGCCAGGTGGGGAAGCAGGGTCAGGAGTAGTTGGGCAGGTGGCTGCCCAGGCCAGCACACTCAGAGGTGCCAGCCTGCCCTTTTTGGAGACTTTTGCCTTTCTGGAGACTTGTTGGGGAGCTAAAAATCCCCAATTTCCTGGGGCCACAGACCAGGCCGGGTGCTGCCCCAAATGTGGGTCAAGAGTGACACCCTGTGGACAAGTTACTCTTTTTCGTAACCTTACAGGATTTCTCTCCTGATGCTTTTCAGCTGCCTCTTTATTCCCCCTCCCCAGAGTTTTCCTTTCCCAACCCTCCTCCTTTCCCAACCCAGGGGTTGCCGCTGCGGGCCCCGCGATGCGCAGGGACCGGCGCATCTCATCCCCTTAAAAGTGCGGGCTAAGGAGATGAGACCAAAACCCCCCATTCCTTTTTCTTCCTCTTTGCTTTTTCCCCTTTTTATAGTCGGTTTCCCCCTGTTTATACTGGGTTTGGGCCCTGCAGCTCAGCGAGGGGCTGCGGCTCCTGCCCTGCCGCGGTCCCCCGGCTCCGCGGCCGCGCAGCTCCGCAGCCGGAGCTGGGTGCGCTCCCGGGGCTCGTAAATCTACCGGCTGCTCGCAAAATTTGGCAGCTATGAACCCGGGTTGTCTGTTAAACCGGGAGAAAAACTGCGTGGGCTTCCCCTCAGCAACCCTCCGTGTCCTCCACAGCTCCACAAGCCACCACCCGGAGTGAGAATTCCTGAACACCGAAGCACCTCCCAAAAAAAAAAAAAAAAGGTATTTAAAGAACTGTTTCTCTTCTGGTCACTCTAATGATCCCTTCTCCAAACCTGTACCCACTGAGGTTGCACCGTGTTCTCCTGATGTTGGTGATGTTACCCCCAAGAGGTGTCCCAGAACAGGCTGATTGACACCAGCTGACAACTTGGAGAGGGTACAGCTCTATTTTAAGCGACAAATAATTTAGTTTTATATTGGTGAGAAATTCCTCATCACTCATTTAATTATGCGAATCTAAAAGAAACCATAACATCTTGGCACACCTGAGTGCTGGGAGTGGGAAACAGGGGGGTGTCAAATCCTTCCAAGAGCTTATGTCCTTTTTTACCCCTGGCAGTTTAACCCTGCCAAGTCTGCACAGACCAGAATATCCATATATCCAAAACAGAGCCTGGATGGAGATTCCTGAATGTCCGCAAAAGCAGCAAATAAAACAGCAGTAATTCTTTCCAATGACATTTATATGCTGCCATTAACTCTGCTTTAGCTGGTGTAGTTTAGGGCTTTTAGAAAACATGACTTCAGCTGAAACTACTGTTGTAGGTTTTTGCTGAGGGGAGCTGCAAGTTTTGCCTGGACTCCTACACAGATTCTCTGCCTTATCCATTGTATTCAAAATCTTAGAGAAAAAGAGGTGTCCTAGAACAAGAAGTGATATTTTTCTGCCCTTTTGCCATTCCCAGGATTTTCTAGGCCTGAGCATTTGCGTATTTGTCAGGTGAAAAGAGAGAGATCAGATCTCTTAGTCCAGCTTGGGGATGCTGTAAGTAATTAAAGTAGAAAAGCTTTTTAAAAATCTGCATTATTCTGGGAACTTCCTAGAGAACATCAGAAGTGGGAAGATCCACCAGGTAAAGAATGTGGGACAAGAAGCTGAAGAAGAGTAGGTTGGTTGTTTGGTTGGTTAGTTGGGTTGGCTTCACCAAGCAAACAATGAAGGATGGGGAAAACAAAGATTAGAGACCCCAAAGTGAGCACAGGAAGCCATAAGCCATCTCCAAGATGTGGTAAAGCTGAAAAATTCCCTTTTCTTTTTTATGAACCAAGGCCACACCTTGACGGGAAACAATTCATCCCAAGTTCTGCCTCCTTGGTTCAGGTCAGGCCACTCTGCCTACAGAAAGGTGTCTTCTTGTGTCCCTTTCGGTGTCATGGGGGGACAATAAAGCCACTGACATGGAGGAGGTGATACCGTTCACCCCGGAGGTGATGGCAATTCACAGGAAATTCATGGCTTGAAATCTTCATCATTGTATTGGATGGTCTTGCTTAAAGATGTGCAGCCCCAAGTCTGCCTTGCACCGGGAACCTGGGGGGAACAGCCCAGCTACAACAGCTCTTGGCAGAGTTAGAAACAGGGTCAGGCCATAAGGGCCCAGCTTGGAATTTAAATTTGGTCTACTTGAGGTAAATAAAATAACTGTGCTGCCTAGTTTGCAAAGGATCATTTACTTTTCTGGAAAGGAGAGTATGTTTTTGGAAAGTGTGCAGGCATCTTTCAGGATGAAGGGCTCTGTGTGTAACAATCAAGTTTTTACTTTTTGATTAGCAAAGCTTTATAAAGAATTTCAATTCTGAATTACTAAACAAAGAAACTATACAAGCCCCAGATGAGATTTAAACAGTTTCCAAAAGATTTTTTAAAAAGAGAAAAATACTGGGCCACATGTTTTTTCTTATGTCTCTTGAGTCCATTTATTTCAGACATCTGACATGCAATTCAAATTTCCAATAGTTTTAGGTAACCATGTCCAATTTAGAAACCACAGCCCTCAGCTAAGCCTACCTACCTCCCAAATCAATCCGGAAAACCAGAGCACTTGCTGATAGTCTGCACTTTCAGCCTTGCAGAGCTTTGTTATATGTGTGCCATACATACTTGGGCTGAGTTTTCTGTCTCCGTGCAATCCATTTAGATGCATTTCATAGACCTGCAGTCAGTGGTCACAGACAGATAAATTATAGCTCCTAATGGAGAGCCTGTTCATGCTTTCAAAGAGTAAAACCACTATAAAATTGATCTCCTCTTCTGAGATGCCTTTGACAGTGGTGCTTGTATGGCAGTTCAGATGAGAGGGAAGCAAAGGGCTCCCTGTGGATGAAGAACTAATGAGTTTTATTTCTGGCTCTGAGACTTGGACTCATTTCTTAACCTTTCTGTGCCTGAGAGTTTGTATCTCAAAAGTGGGGATAAAGCAAGGTCTTTTTGATAGGCAAAGCCAAACTACAATAGAAATCCCGAGTTCAGATATGGGCAGATAATGTCCTGCTATGTGTCCTCTCCTAATTGCCTGCAGAAACCTCCCTGCTGAGGATTTAATCATGTTTTGGAGGAGGTAAGTTCAGCAAGGGATGCATTAAGTGGTGGTTTCCACACCACCCTTCTCACCTCAGTCCCTAAAACCTGGGTCATCCAACCCCACAGCCCCTAGCACACTGATTGAACTCATCAATCAGGATGTGCCCCTCCTGCAGAGGTTGACATCAAAAATCCTCCCTGCCAGGACCCCGAGGAAATAGTAGATGGTCAAGTGCTACTTCCAAGAGAGCTTGGTTAAGCAAAAATTATGGAGCAGATTCTCTACTGCTCTCAACATCAGAAGAGACTTATCAGTCTCCAGCAGTGAATCCTGTTTGGCTGTAAGTGGCCATCACTTTATCCTGTAATCCCTCATCCGTCTCATCTATTTTTAGCTTTCCAGTTCTCTTTCCAGTGGGAGCACTTGTATGCAGTCACAAACTCTGCTATTGGGAAAAAATAGGATTTGAATCAAATTTATTGCTGTTAATTCCTTTCATAGGCATCATGAATCAGTAGGGGCAGCTAGAGGTGGTGAAATGCCTGCTCATCCACAGCCTTTGACACCACTGATCAGAGAAGGGGCCAGCAGTGGAGCTGGTCCCTGATAGGATTTAGGGACTGGGAAGATGGGAAAGCAAAGGGGAGAGTCGGAAATATCTCTGGACGGTTTTGTTGTTTCCTTGCAGTTTTCCTGAGCATGTCCCCCATTCTCCTTCCTGCAGAGGTGATCTGAGCAGACTATCCCTCCTTAAAAATAAAAGGAATAAACAAGAGAATAGAATTAATTAAGCCATTCTCAGCTCATGCCTGGTTTGGGGTGACATTTATGTCCTTCAAAACCTGTGGTGCCAATTGCCACAGCCCTCTCCACTTGGGAGGATAACCCTGATTTTAAGGACAGTCTCTGCAGAATGCAATGTATTTTAAGCAGAAAACAAGTGGCCAGATTATGGTCCCCCGGTGCAAACACAACAACAGACTTTCTTCAGCCTCTTTTTCTATATATACCAGGGCTGTGAAGTAAAGAGGAAAACGCTGAGTCTGCTAAAAACTGTTCAGATTCTTGTGGGTGCTTTGGAGGAGCTGGTATACAATTTTGAGGCTGTTCTTTCTGCTGGCAAATTAACAGCTTAGAAAAATTACAGCAGGGGGAGGGAAAAAGGGGAAAAAAAAGGAAATTCTATTAATGAAACAGAACAATGAAAATCAAAGCTAAAGATGGAAGGAACTGAGTGGGCCCCATCCAGTTCATTGCCTGCTAGGCTGGATTTCTGCCTATAGTAATTTTTGCCATAGCCTTGGAAGTGAAAACAGATTTCATTTACTACTGAACAGTACTACTCTGTGTAGAGAGAGTTCGTGGCCTCGCAGCATTTCTGAGAAGGTATTGTGGGATTATTGCTCCCACTTTGCAGATGGGCCTGGTAATGCTGCTTGAATTCTTAAATTCGGGTGAGGGGGAATCTGAATTAGGACTCGAGTGTCTGAGGACTGTCCCTTGTGTCCTGCTCTCACATGGCCTGGCCATTGTAGGAAGTGTTGAGATTGCAGAGGTCCCAGTTAGCACCACAGTTCATGTGTGCAAGGCTCTGCATCAGGATCATCCCTTGCTCCAGGGATTTATCCCTCAAGGGTTTGAAGGAAGAGTTGGACGTAAGATGTTCCTCCAACTTTAAATACACCTTAAGGGAGAAAAGTAATCTGAAACTCTTGGCTTGCTTTCCTTTTTCACTAGTCTGGTACCAGGCAGAGCCCAAAAACACCTCCTGCCCTTCCAACAAACATCAAGACAGAGGATGGTGAGTCCCTGCCTGCCCACATCGCCAACATCGCCACAGGCACAACCTTCCTCAGAGGAGTTTGGCAGTGAAAAATGCACATGTTCCGTTAAGAAAGAAAGAAAAAAAAAAAGGCAGAAAAACAGGTAAAATTAGCATTTGGAGAAAAGTTCCTATGGAAAAAAGCTATATGTTTCCTGAGAGCCAAATGAAAAAAAAATCCCAACCCTCAAACCCAAGCTTGCAGAGTCTGCTGTAATTTATGATTTACCATATGAATCTAACTATAGAACTTCATTTAAAAATTTTATAAAGATTGTAAATCTGCAGTGAAATGTTCTAGGGACAATCTGCTGGCAGAAACCCACTCTCCAGACTGACCTATGGGAGAACCATCTTGTCAGGGGCTTGATCCGGAGCCCGCTGAAGACAATGGAAATGCTCTCATTGACGTCAGTGGCCTTTAGATCAAAAAGCCCCCAAAGCTCAGCATGGAAAAATGAGTCCTAAGGAGAAGCAAACTGCTCTAATCAATAGATGTTGCTGGATGAAGGTCTTTAACAATAGTTTAATGGGCCATGATGAGCTCCTCTGGACACTTTTATTTGGTACTGTATGTATCTTATAATCTTTTTCCTGAAACTTTTAATGGAATTTATCTCACTGGAGAATTTGGGAGAACATCTGCTGCAAATGATGGGTAAAGACATAAGCTGTTGTGGGTGGGGTGAGCCTCAGGAGGTTCACAGTTTGGGTTTGGCTTCTGCTTCAGATTCTTATCTGAACTATACAGATCTCCTGTGGCTGCAAAAATTGGACTGGAAATCACAAGAGTACGAGCCTTCTTGTGAGATTTCCAGCACTTTTCTTATGGTTTTGACTGAACACCAGATGTGGAAAAAATATTTAACAAAACTGGATGCAGTTTTTTTCATGTCTGGTTCTAAAAAGAGATGAAGGTTCAGGAATCTAATTTTATCCTTTCCAGTTTCACTCCTTGGTAAGATTCTGTTCTAGTTTTAAAAAAAAATAAATGCAATTTAAACCCAGAATGTAGCTATTGCAACCAGTCCCCAAAGAACCGTTAAAGTAGATGAAACTCCAAATATTACATTGACTATGAATTAAAACCTTATGCGTTTGGCAAGTGGAGTGCAAAGAATGACCAGGGTGAATGGTGACCATTAGGAAACATCCACTAATGTTCTTTCCCTTCAAAGATTATTTTTATTTGCTTTGCATGCAAGCCTATTTGCATTTTTGACCCATTCCTGCCTGCTTCCACCATAAAACCAGGCTTTTAAGCTCTGCCTAGCACAGACATTTTTAAAAATACTTGAGCAATTGTGCTTGCCATGCGGAAATTTTAAATTTTAAACCAGAATTCAAAATTTCCTGTAAATCTAATAGACTTTGCAGGCTGCTTACACAAGCCTGCATTACCTTTTGGGTGTAACACCAGTACTGGGATGCTGAGTCACTAATCAATGGCATGTTCTAATCCAGATGTGATATATGTTCTTTGTGGACAATTCACAGCTGGAAAAGAGGGTCACTTTATTAGCTGGTTTGCTCTAGTTGTAATGCCTACTCACGCTTGCTTTTAAACTGGTAGCCTTTCATCAGAGAGGGGAAGAGAAGGTTTGTTTGAAACCAAATAGTGAAGGTAGGTTAGGGGAGCTCTTAGGTCTCAGGAAGATTTCACAGCATGTGTAGGTGACTTTGGGAGGTGGAAAACAGCCTGAAGTGAAGTTGAATGGCCTCTCTTGAAGGATTTTAATCACTAGTATTGGGACCAAAGCTGAGCAACAGACAGTCAAACAAATCAAGCGAGGAAAACAAGTTTAAAAGTGGCTGGGCTGGCACTGACCTCACTCAGATATTTTATCACTTATGATTGACTCTGAAATTTTTGGTCTCAGTTCAGAACAGCAAGTTTGTCCCTGTGGGATAAATAAAGGCCAGGCCAAATGGCACTTCTTTCAAACTCCTCATTTGGTGTGTAATCTCACATCCAAATCAAACAGGACGGATGAAAAAGTGGAGTATTATGTCATCCAGAATCTGTGGAACAGTGAGCTGTAGCTCCAGTGCCTGAGGAGACTGTCTAGAACTCACCGTGTCTTGTCATTTCACTGCATTTTTGGCAATATTGGAAAATTTTCTCCAAAGATCTGGAGCCAAGCTTCCTGTGAAGCTCCACTGTCATTTAACAAGCAGCAAAGAAACCAATTAATAACGGGAAGGAGCAGCTCCAAAGTGTGGACACCAACGCTGGAAAAAGATGGGGAAGAAAAACCCCAGGATTTCTTCGTAATCCTATTAATTTTGGGGGAAGGAGGGGCTCTGATGATGTCTCAGAGATTTTCTAGATGTCTCTTTGTGCCTGGGTAAGGAGTGTTTTGGGGAGTGAGATGTGCCAAGACCTGTCAGTGCCTCTGCTCCTGCTGGAGATGGGGCTCCCAGTGCTGATGAGCACAGGGATGTTTTTGTGCTAGGAGCAGCAGCTTTCTCGGGAGCCTGTTTCTGTGTGTGCACGGGGAGATAAAATCATTCAGCTTCTTCCTCGTGATCTAGGAAATGTCCACCGGGATGGGCCCTTCAAGAAAAATCCTGGGTTTTGAAATGCAGCTTGGGTGAGTGCTAAAAACGGCTGCAGGAAATGGTAAAGAGCTCTCCCACTGCTCTCCCCAGGCTCTGCTCCCAGGGCTGTACCTCCAGCCCATGTGGAAATAGTTACCTCCAAATAACACATCCTGCGGGACTATTTCTGGTCATTTCACAGAAGCCTTATTAAAAAATAGAGAGTTTATTAACCTGAGATTCAGGGACTCGGATTCGTGATGGAGGCTGTAAACTCTCAGCCTATAGTTCAGTTTTACAGGGATGATTTGAGGGTTGGAAAAGGAAATCTTGTGGAGAGAGGCTTAAGGAACTCCATTTGGTGAACTTAGCAAAAAAGCAGATCAGGCAGTGCCCTGACTCTGTGCAGTAAATGCTTTTGGAGGAAAGAATACCGTGTACAAAAGGGCTTTATAGTCTAATGGGGGAAAAACATAACGAGATGCGATGGCTGGAAATTTAAGACAGGCAAAATTGAGAGATTGGGAAAGGAGAGGGGGCAGACTGTTGAAGGGGGCAGGGGATTTGTCATCCTTTTGCATCTTGAAATCAGAACTGGAGGCCAGCCCAGATGACTGGTGAAACATATAGTAGTAGGCTCAATTAGCGAGTGAATGTGTGAAATTATTTTCTTGGGGATTTATATTGAGCGTTAAACTAGATGATCTGAATTGTCCCTTTCAGCCTTAAAAATGGAGGAAAGATGCCAGAAAAGGAGCTAAATAGCCAAATTCTACCAAATTGCAATAGCTAGAGCCTCTGGGCCCCTTTGGGAATGGCATAAGTGAAAGGAGAAGGGCTGTTCTGGGCTCTGGGTGTGTGGAGGGACAAACAGAATGAGGGATGCCATCACATGCCTCCAGCACAAACCCAGTTGTAGCTGCTTTTCCTTCTTGGCCCCCCCCCCCCCCAGCACACTTTTCTTTTTTATATATTTTATTTTTGAAACTAAAAATACATCCTCAGAGGCATTAGTCACTCTGCCCACATATTAATAAATTGCATAATGATGCCACCAAGCATCCAAAAACCTTTCAAACTGTTATATATTATTTCTTTCAATAATATTCTAAAAGGCCAGTGAGGCTTAATGGAGCCACATGGTATTGTATTTAATCCAGAAATCTGGAACTGTCTAAAATCTCATATATAAATTAAGATAATATACAATATGTTTTTTCATTTAATTTGGTTCTCCCCATTTGGGTAAGCTATAACTCCATAGGGCTGTGTCTTTTGCAAGGGATTTTTGTCTCCCAAATTGTAGATTTGTAATGTTGCTCTTGCTTTTAATTGCCATGGGCTGTTCCCCATAATAACTCAGCCAGTCCTTTGCCAGCCAAAGGAAAGTTTAATGGAACCACAGTTTAAATTGGGCAAAGTTTAGAAGTTATGCAAGTTACAAAGTTTCCTGGGACTTTTCCTTACGGCCTCTCCCGCACGGCTCCGTTGGCGTTGCTGCAGGGAATGTCACAGCTATGCCATGGAGATGGTGACCTCGTAGAGCATCGGGCACTGGTGTGCAGGTGGCTCCTTCTTGACTCTCCTTGGACTCAGCTGGGTGTCTGGCATTTACACACAGGAATTTTTAGGACATCAGGAGCCACTGAGTAAAGAAACCCAACCCAAATGCAAATATTTCCTATGCTGGAAAAACATAAGGGCTTTCTTTAGATCTGGGGTTTGGGTATGAGGCTTGCTTTCATTAGTGTCACCTCTGGACAGGCCCACCTCTCCTGTACAGTGTCTGCAGGAGGTTTTCACATATTCTGTGAAGCCATGGCAGATATCACAGGCTATGAGATAAGGGGTCAGTAAACATTGCTTTTTCCTCCTCCTTTCTTTTGATGCCAAGCTCCCTTCATGTTTCTGGAAGCTCTGGCTATCACTGCACCACGGTGGAACAAGACTGTGGAACAGGAACTATGTAAGTCAGGACCACAACTCAGGTATCTTCTTTTTCTTATTGTAATCTGTGAACCCAGTAACCTCAAAAATTGCTGGTTTTGGAGCTAAAGTGCTTCAAGAGATGGAGGGAGAAAAGTGTATGTTCTTGGGTGTGTTCTGCTCTGCAGTTTGACATCCTGGAGCAGAAGAAAGCCAGGTGTGGAAACAAAGTGAGTGAGATGATTTCTTGTGGGGTCAGTGGAGTAGATGCAGCAGAGGTGCTGAAATGTGGGGCATACCTTTCGTTTGAGGGAATGCGTAGGAGAATTAAACACGTTCTGGAAAGCGAGAGGCCTGTGCATTATGAGGGAACAGCTCTGAATCATATGGGCCCAGGTTTCGGTTGATCACGTGAATAAAACCTCTTTCAGGATTTAATGCCTCTGCTCATCATTTCTGGTGGTTTGAGTTTTTTCAGTTGGCTTTTAATTTTCCTTGGCTTTGTCAGGACTAGACCTGACTTTGAGCAGGGATATTCTCAAGGCTATAATCTGGTTTTGACAAATTTTTGGTATGAGTAGTGTGTACGGAGGCCCCGTGCTCTCCCCATGTCTACAGGATTTGTCCAGTTTTGGGAAGCTGTGTGATAGACGCCTTTAAATTCCAAACCTTCCCTGTTTTCTTTCCCTCCCTTCCCAATGCCCTGCTCACGAGAAGTGCAATCCACAGCTTTCTTGCCCCTTAACTGATTATGGACAAAACTGCCTGGCTCCTGCGTCCCAGTTCCTTCCAAACTGGGCTCTGCATTGCTGCTGCTGCACAGATCAAACTGTGATTGTAGTAAGCATCTTGAGGTGCTTTATTGAACACCAGATTTGTTAAACTAAGAGTTTCCCCCTTAGAAACATCTGGGTGATATAACCAGGCGTGTGTTGGTCTTACAAACCCCATCATGGGGGGCAGGCTGGGTCACAGCAGGATGCATTGCATGGGAGGGAGGAAGATTATCCATGAAACTTTGTAAGCAGAAGCTGTGAAGAGAAAAACAGGAGCGAGCCTGAGCCGTTGAGGCCACCACAGCCCCATCACCCCTGCCCAGGAGGCACTGAGCTATATTACACCTTCCCCACCACCTCTGTCCCCTCCTGGGTCCTTTGGGACCCACTGGGAAAGGCCAGGTTTGCTCCCGGGGCACTGCTCCAGCCCTTGTAAAACGTTATTGTAGGGGTCAAGTGAAAACTGACTCATTTTTAGCAGGAGAACAAGGTCATTTTCTTGTAGCCCAGTAATTCCCTCATTTTTTATTGGTGTTGTTATAAACCAACTTCTCCGAGGTGCTGGGATTTCTCCTATATTGCATCCCTGTTCCCATCCGGTTCCAACAATAAAACCCTTGCCTTTTTTGATCTCTGGCTTTCATGCTTGCTGACACACTCTGGAAAATTTAAGAAGGGCGCAAGGAATGGGTTAGTCACACTTGTTAATATTTATCCCATTGCAGAAAGAGCAGGGCTGACCTCAGATCTTGGGCTTTGGAGAATAGTTACAAGAATGATTCCACCCAACTGAAACGAAATCTGCATGCAAAGCTCGTTTGGTGCCTGGAAAGAGCTAGAAGGAAATAAAGGTCTTAAATGATATATTTCCGCAGTTAACATTTTGTCCTGTTTACAGAATCTCACCAGAATACTGGGGGTTTTGTTTTGTTCATATGTTTTTCATAAGGATAAATATCCATGCAGTTCAAACATTTTCATTAGATTCAGACAAGAAGGAGGATGTGGGATTGTTTTTTTCTGTAATTGTTAATCTCTCCGGTTTTTTTTAATGGTTATTTCTTAAATCACTCTTCAGAAATAAAATCTCAGGTAAATCAAAGAGACGGGGAAAGTGATTCTCTTTAATTATTCTTAGAGCAATTTTAAGTAATGTAGGTTAAATTAAAAAAATATACAAGCAAGATATTTTGGCTCGGAAGTATGTGTAATGTATGAACAGCAGGAAAAAAAAAAGCCTTCCTTTCTAAATAGAAAATCTTTGAAAGTAACAGGGGGAAACTGATGGGAAGGGCTGAAGTCCACATATTCCCACCTCCTCCGCCTTGTGCTCTCTTAAAGGTGAGCTGCAAAATGCAAAAGAGAAATGTGTTAAATTCAGATGACTCGCTCGGGTGTCAGGAAGTGGCTCGAACAACCACACGAAGTTAACTAACACATTCCCTTTTTTTTGTTCATCCCCTCCCTCCCCTGCTCTTCTCGTGAAATCTGTTTTTTTGCTGCTGTGGTTTCTGCCTCCAGGCAGGAGCGCAGCCACTTGTCCACCCGAGCAGCACCTCGAGACCCCCTCCCCATGGCTTTCAGGGAGCCAAGAATTTCTGGGAGGATTTTCCAGAAAGTAAGAGAGGAGGAGAATTTTAGAAAATGTATTCCCGATCTAAACAGCCTGGCTGCAGGAGAAATAAGACGAGCTCTGAGGGATGGTGTGCTGAGCTTGTATTGTTTTGCTGCTCATTTTGTTTCTGGTCAGTCCATCTTATTATCATCCACTTGCTCTGTTCTAGGTCTTCTTCAGCAACATGGTTCATGCCATCTATGGGGTTGAGTATCCTGGTCTCAGGAACACGAAATGTGAGTAATGCTGTGTCTGTCAATGACTGCCTTCAGTTGAGGCATGGAGAGAAGTAGTTGGATGTGGGGAAAGGCTTTTGGAGCTGCAAGTGGCAGGATTTGGTTTGAAGCTGGATGTGTGTGATGGGAGTAAGTCTCATTTAGAAGACTTTTAGAGTGGTTTAGGTGACCAAAAGAAAGTTGGAAAGGCAAGACACCCTGACCCATCAGAAATAGTGCCACTGCCCCTTGCAATGACTCTGATCCCTTGGACTGAGAGCCCTGCAGAGCCTCATGAAAAGGCACAGACAAATGGCTGTTTCTCATTAGCTTCCACTTTTCCCTCTGGAAATGCTTCCCATGCCTTTCCCCCACAGCTTGGCAGTAGGTGTGCTAAGGAGAAGGTTTAAATCTAAATGGAAAGGGGTTATCTGATTTACAGTAAGTAGATTCTTCATTTCAAATGGCAACACAGAGAGCCCTGCTCATTACCTTTCATCAGTATAATACACACGCACACATGCCATGCATTTATGCCTAGGATATAAAAATAATAAATTGTTGCAATGATGTGTGTCTGCATAGAGCTAATTCATGTACTACAGCATGTTTATCAAAGGACACTCCTTAATTGCATACTAGTATTTTTTAATTAGTCATTAAGTTGCAAGACTCTGTCTCTCTGCTGATTTATGTTCTCTTTATTTACAGTGTCAGTGACTTCTGCAGCAATTCCTGATTTTAGTTTTCTATTCTTTAACAATACACAACATTTCCAAATCAGGTTGTTTTTTGGGGATTTTGTTTTAAGAATAAACCCAATTACACATCTGAGACTCTTTAACCAAGGAAAGCCAAAATAGTGTATGAAAACAATGGTTGTTCTCCCTCTCTTAGGGACACTTTCATTCTGTTTTCCCCTCTAACAAATTCATCAGAACTGTTCATTCTCTGTTACAGCCAAAGGAAAAAAACTCTGGATTTGGAAATACCTCTGTAGTTTAGTCTCTGGAAGAGAAAGTAGGTAAATTGAAATAAAAAGAGAAAATTAATATTAATTTGCATTTCTCCTATGGGAGAAAGATTAAATGAATTTGAGAAGGAGGTTCTGCTCCTACTTAGTGTTGAACTTGATGAAGTTGCCCAACTGATCACGGCTCAGTGGAGGAGGAGCAGCATTTGATAAAACCACAGCAAGAGGAGTTCAAGCAGCAATCCCCTTGCAAGGAGAGGAGTTATTAATGCTGAGGATCACTGTTCCTTCTGGGGTTTAGCTTTTTTTTTCTTTCTGGTGTAAGCAGTTGTCAGCAATGGAGAGAAGTTAATACAAGAGTGCGGGGGCTCCAGGCCAAACACGCGGAACATCTCTCTTAAGTCACTTGTGGAAGTGTTTAGGATGTGCCTCCTGTGTCCTCCTCCATCAGGAGCAGCAGTGGTCCATGGCTGACCAGTGGTTGCTCCCAGCTTCACCCTCAGAGCCACTGGTTGGTGACACCAGAATGCCCTGGCCACAGGACACGGTGACAAGCCCTGGGCTGATGTGTCCAAGTTCTGCACACTACGATGTCCACGGTACCTTCAGCTTCATAAACCTGCTACCCTGCATCATAAAGTCATAAAACCCCCAAGAACCTGCATTTTCCCCTGCTCCTTTCTTTTTCAAGGTGAAATAACAATTTCCCCTTCACATCCTGCTCTAGCAGCCCAGTGGAAAGGCAATGATCTTGTCCTGCACCATCTTACCCAAACCTGTGAGGTGATATCTGGTTGTTGCAGGAAATGAGAAAGGAAACTGATTTAGCCAAGGGTTTTTACATCAAGTGTTGATGCCAAAATATGTTCCTGCACATAGCAGCAGTAGCAGAGCTGGTGCAGTAAGGGTCAAGGCAGCTGTTTAAATTGCTTCATTATCCTGCATCCCTCTCAAAAACCTGCCTTCCCCTTAAAATCCTCCTCGTCTGACACGGCCATGCCAACAGCAAGGTGTTATGACCACTGTGCTGCCAGTAGCCCTATTGCTCTTTGCCACTTACCTTTTCTGTTCTTCAGGGCTGATTTCTCTGGGTTTATTTACTCCTCTATTAATGCAGCACAGCCATGCCATGGCTTCCCTTTGGCAGGAGGCATTGCATGGCAGGACTCACGTGTGCAACTCATCACGGTGCAACGAGCACCTCCAAAACGTCCATTCCTGTGAGAGCCAGTCGCCTCCTCTTTGCAGCCTTCCCCTCCCATCACAATTAACTTCCCCAAGATTACCACTTATGGGAAGTTTTAAAACTTTTCAAGAGGCAGTGGCTTCGTTTAGGCAGCAAAGCTGTGTATTGAAATATGAATTAGGAGCGTGTGTATCGGCAGGATAGACCATCTGCTGTGCTCAGCACCCGGGTTTGAAGCTGGTTGGCTGGCAGGACAGCATGTGTTTACAGAAAACCCTAACAGTTGTAAAGGAGCCATTTAGGTTTAGCGTGTCAATTCCTGTACAACTCCACGCAGAGAGATTCCTTTCACAAACTCACATAAAAAAGACAGATAGACTAGTTTTGACCTCTCTCGAAACATTTGACGGTTGAGCTTGTTGCAAGGATAAAATATCTAGAAGAGGAAAAAAAAAGATCTTGTCATTTCCCCCTCTTAAGCATTAGACTTCTTGAATGCAACATCCATTCATAGCTTAGTTCTTGCATTGTAATTTAACTGCCTTTTATTTTCCTTCTGAGATACAAACGCAGGAGCTGTACATGATTTTCATACCACATTATGCAAGACATTGTGGAAAAGCTGCCCAGAGTAATGGCTCCATTTCAATGTGATGCATATGCCAAGATACAGGGATCATTTATTTTTCTTAAAAAATTAAATGAGGATGGGATTAAAAATGTTGTGTTTTGCCTATATGAGCAATATTCCTCTATCAGCCATTCCAAACATATTGCCTCTTTGTAGCTCCTCTGTAATACAAATTGTCCAAGGGAAGGCACGTGGTAGCACACCAAAGGGGCTTATGCTGCTGCACGAGCATCCTTCTTTCCAGGGACTTGCAAAGCACAAATATTCCAAGGACAAGGCAGAACAAAACCACATTGGCCCTGGGGATCCTTCTGGACTGAGCGCTCGGTTGTTTTCCCATACTTGAAGGAATTATTAAGAAAACAATCTCTTTAGTGAACGTGCTGAATCCACTGCTCAGCAGGCACCCACGTTGTACGTATGATTTTTGTGTGTGTATGGATGCAGAGAGAAAAGGGAATGTTCTCCTACGTCCTTAACCCAGCCCTTGGTCACAGTGTCCCATGTGTGACTCTGCCCGGCTGTTGGACTGAGAAGATAAAATAAGAAACAGCCACATTTGACGCATCTCTGAGAGAACTCCTTCCAATGTGCAAAAGAAAAAAAAAAGAAGTATCTTAATACATAGGTCTTAAGACTTCAATCAAATTTTTTTTTAAATGCTCGATTCTTTTAATGGAAAAATCCATGAGGCAAGATGAAAGATGGCAAGATGAGAGATGGCAAGATTGGGGAGAAGGCTTGCTCTTGCAAACATACCCACCTGTTTTTAAGGACCCTCATATGGATGCTTTAGGATTGGGGATCAAAAGCTGCATAAAAAATGAGTGTAGCCAATATCCTAAATAGGAATGCGGTATGTTGGTACTTTGTGAAGGGCCCTATGGCTTATATGAAGTAGTAAGGCTTGGGTAAAGACAGGAGAACGGTGGGATGAAGGGAAATTACCTGTTTATAGGCCAGATGCTGTGCTCATAAGAATCCTTCCTCTAAATTATTCCTTGGGTCCTTAGATATGAAATATCAGTGTATTGCTATTACTGTGTATTACTATGATTTGAATCATAGAGGTTTAAGTAACTTCTGCTTATAATCTTTTTTGGATCTGTGTGTACATATTATATGTGTGTACATATATTTTTTTATCATTTTATATATATATATATATACACATATGTGTAAGTTCAAATTTCCTTTAACCTAACCAAAAGCTCATGCTCATGAGAGTCAGGATTTGGTGCTCAGTAGTGGAGGAGCAGAACAGGGTGGATCAGGACTGTCAGATTCCTTCTCCAGGAAAGCAGCAGATTAATACAAAAACATGAGCTCAGGGTCTCTCCTGGGGATTGCATTCTGTGTTTAGGGACATGAGGGGGGAGGTGTCTCCAGGTGGGTTGCACAAGGTCACTGCAGAGGAGTTAAGTGCCCAGGACCAGATTTGGGGATTGGTGCAGTGCCTGCCACACCCCTCAGTGACCAGGAGGATGCTGTGGGAAAGTCCTGTCTGCTCTAAAAGCAGCACCTAATGCAAGTGGGAGAGCAGAGCCCTGGAAAGTCATCAGGAAAGAGGTTGGTGACCCAGCTGTTGGAGCCACCTCTCTGCTCTCAGGTGCCCACCTTGGCCTTTTGCATGAAGACACTTTCAGGCCAGATCACAACCACTTGCCTGGCCCTGGAAATCTGCTAGAAAAGAGCTGTTTTGGGGAGGTAAGTCTCTGATTCACTATGCCAAGTTGTCATGGTCGAGTCATCTGTAGTGGAGCCTAAGGCTAAATCCTATTTTTACATTTGCAAATGTTACAATCCAAAATTTTATTTTCGTATTTAAACCATGTGCCTCCAGTTTCCTGTTCTGATTTTTTTTGTGATTCAGTTTTCAGACCTGTGGACTAGAAATGCAGTGACTTTGAGTGTTGTGTCTCTATGTGTCATTATTTTATTATTATCATCATTGTCATCGTCACCATTAATATAATCATCACTTATTTTGGAGGGACTCTTCTTATCTACTCATTTCTCTTGGCTGGTGGAATGCAGTTCAAGGAAAAGCGTGAGAATGCCTCTGAGAGCAGCATTTTTCAGACTTTTCCTGAGCATCCCTCCTGTTTGCCTGAGGATGGGATTGGGCGCTTCCCGCGTGGAGCAGAGCGGTGCAGCCACGCCACATCATCCCACTGCCTATTTTCAGGCTGTGTGCTGTGCCCTCCTGGGTCAAAGCGAAAACGGGAGAGGATGGCAAGCCAAAGCGTGGGGAAGATGACTCACTGGATTATTTTCTGCATTTCAAATATAACCCTTGAATTCTTGCCAATGTATCGATACAGTCAGGCAGCAAGCCTCATGTATTTATATTTATTTATGCTACGTAATGCCTCAGTCAATACACTTACCTTTTTTTTTAATATTTTGTTTATTTGTTTTTTTCATGTTTTTTCTTCAAAACAGGCACTGAAGGAGCAAAACTGCAACCCACCCAATGCAATTCCTGTAAACACAATGTGCCAAGGTTTCCAACAAGCACCATCTCTGGTAACCACGATCATTCCCATTCCAGGCCTTACTGAAACTGGTCCGAATGGTTCTGGAATACTGGACAGCCCCTGATCTTTCTGAGGAAGGAAAAAGCAGCTCAGCTGAGGTATCTTCTTACACGGACTAGGGGTATCTCTGCTCCTCTGTCTTGTACACAGATGCTGGTCTGCAAAACCCAGCCCTGCTCTGGTCTGCATGTCCCACTCTCTGTTTTGGAAGGGGAGAAGAGAATGAGCTCAGGTGTGGGAGAGCTGAGTTGAGGCCACTATTATTGGGGAAAATGTGAACATGGAGCTTGTAGAGAGAAACAAGCTTGATACCCCAACAGGAAACTTCACCATCAAGCACTTGGTCTCAGGGATCATTTTATTCTCAGAAAGTGGGGCATAAATACAGAGTTAATTATGACCAGAACCCCCAGCAATAACGTGTTTATGGGAAAACTCTAGTCCTAGTCTAGAAGAGCTGTAATCTTACCCTGCCATCTGAAATTTGTTGCTTTATTAAGATTACATTCTCGACTGAAAAAAAAGAAGTGAGTTAGTTTGATAAGTTTATTGTCCTTTGTCAGGATGGTAGTATTTTTTTCTGCTTTGAAAATAGATGTTCCTGTTTCTATGGCTGTATATTTATCCTTTCTTTTAGCTTTTTCATTACTGTTCCCTTTAATCATTTAATGAGGAGTGTTCAGGTTCCCGATGATTTAAAATTATGACTCACGGAGACACTGGCAATATCTGTGCTGGAGAAACGTTGATCCTCTAACTTTAAGACTTTAAATTCAAACCACATGTTTTTGCCACTAACTCCAAAAACAACCCCTGGAGTTGTGTGACTGTCACTAGAATATAAACCAAAGCCATTCTGCAAACAAAAGCTGCAGTATTTAAATTGCGATTACGGTCAGAAAAGTGACTATTTTAATCATTGCTCTGGTTTACCCGGGAGATCTGCTCCCTCTGCACATTCCAAATATCTCTGCAGATTTTTATAGACTGAAAGGAGATTTTACTGCCTTCCACCCCTCTTAGCCCTACGGAGGCCAGCCAAGGCAGGCGAGTGAGCCAGATTTGTTCCAGACTCACACATCCGCGGGAGTGTGAGCTGAATTCCCGCGGCAGGACCTGTCGAGCCCATGATGTGCCCGCCAGGACGCACGGCCACTGGGCTTCTGTGCTCCCTGGGAGCTCGCAGGGTGCAGGGCAGTTAAAGGGGGAAGAACAAAATAGAAAACCAAAACCACAGGGGTTCTCCTATGAACTGGTTTGGTTTGAAAAGGGAAAAATATCCCTGAAGGGCATCTTGGGCTGGAATGGCTTTTTTGAGCACAGCTACCTGGATGGACCCCACTCCAAGGGTAGGGGCTCTAAGCAAAGGAAAAAATACATTTTAGTAAGTATTTGATATAGAACTGGGAAATTGAAAATAAGAGGATGCAAATGTCTCAAGGGGATTTTCTTTTCTTGCTGGCTTTGAGGAGCTAATTCAGTTCCTTTAATATTTTCCTTATGTGGACACATTCTTAGAGCGTTCTGGGTGCTGAGATTCATCCTCTTCGGGCTCCTATAAACCCGATCACTGCCTCCCCCAACCCTCAAGCCCCATTTTGCATGTTTGCTACATCAAGAATCAAATCCCATTTAGAAGGTGGCTGCTTTAACTCCCTATCTTCGTTTATGAAATGCAATATGTGTATTTGATGTCTGTGAAAAGCCCCTATTACAGTATTGGGAATGTTCCTCTGATATACGTGAATTCAAAATAAATGTTGTTAGGAGAACATCTAATTCATTTTAGATGGTTTTATTAGGCGTCTCTTAACAAATCCCAGAGTATGTAAATGAAATATAACTATACGTACATATTCATCAGTCTGTTCTTGGAATTAAATATGAGCGCTGTGACATTTGGTTTTAAGGAATGACTAATTAACATGTGTGCAGGATGTTCTCATCTTCCTGCTTTGGAGTCCCGGAGTCAGGGAAAAGCAGACAAAACGTATTTCCACTCTTTCTGTCATAGTTTGCAAAGCAGAAAGCTGCTCACGACAGCCAAGAACTTCTCAGGCGTTTCTGTACCTGTTGGGTGCTGACACGGGGCCCCTTCCTGAGCGTTTGGTGTTGTTAAATGTCATCTCGTCTGCTCTAGGGCAGGAGTGCATTAAAAAAATCAGCTTTGCAGCTGACCTGGCTTTTAATAATCACACCAACTAGTCACAGAGCACAATAAAGAGCAGGACAACTTCTGGAGTTTGGCCAATGTGCTGTTGATTTACCTCCACAACGGGATGCTGGAAAACTGGACTGAGCCCTAGGATGCTCCCCATCCCCACCGTCCCAAAGATGCTCTCTAGGAAAACCTGGGCTGGATCCTGTGGGGATATCTGGGGGTTGGATGCCTCAATGCCATGCTTGGGAGCACCAGGCTTTACTGCACTGCTGGTAAAAACCCAGAGAAACACCCACTCGGCGGGGTTTGCTCGAGTCGCTTTTGTGCAAGAGCAAAGTGTGTGCAGGGCATACACTTTTTGCAGCAGACAAAAAATAAGTAAAAAAAAAAAGGAAACCCACTGTAATTTCTTTCTGAGTGTGCTGGGGGAGGGCAGGCACACCACACCACCCCATCTGAGCACCCTGGAGAAGTTGACCAGAACAAATCTCAGCAGGAACACACAAACCTCTATTATACCTTTTAAAAAGCTCCCCATTGAATGCAGCCGGGCAGATGGGAAGGGCCCTTTTATTTCCTTTTTTCTTTCTCCGCCTGAGTTCATTCTCTCCCTTTGGGGGGAGCCAGGTTCAAAGACATGCCAAATGCATCAAAACCTTCCCAATAAAGTCCCTTTCACCTCCCGGCAGAGTGGGGACGGGACTGGAGCGTGCTGGGAGCGCTGGGTCCGACGGTGACTTTCAGGACTGTGTGTGGTAAATCGTGTGCACAGTTCCCAAAACAATGCCCTGAATTGGACGTCTAATTCCCTGGAAATTAAATCCCTCAGCTGGTCAGGGAAAACAGGAGCCAAAGAGATTAAACAGTGCAGTAAGGAGAATCTTTGAGGATTGACGGGGGTGTTCTTGTTGGTTGGTCGGGGTATTTTTTTTTATATCAGAGGGGTAGCAAAGTAGTGGTTAGTGTTGCTTCCACTATTTTAATTTGAACCATGAATTCCCCCCTTCCTCTCCCAGTAATCCCCATGAAAAACTACCTCTTTATGCTCATTACCCAACAGGTGAGCTCTGTCCCAGCAAGCACAACCCCGTTCCAGGATGCAGAATTAATTCCTGAGTCCTTGGGGTGAGTGGAGGGGGATGCTGCAGATGCAGACCCCGTTCCCATGGCCCCAGGCATCCAACATCCTGCTCAGGTCCCTGCTAGTGCCTGCAGCTCCCAGCGTCTCCCTGATGCTGCACTGCTCACCACAGCCTTTGCTCAGTCCTGGGTTATTTATCCCAGTACAAACTCGGCTGGGACCAGAATCATTTGGGTGTCAGAGAGGCCAGAAATGGGGCTGAGATGTTCCCTTTGATTTTTCGTTGCTAGTGTGTTAAATATGAGCAGGTCCAGCCACGGATGCTCTGGTGCAGTGCAGCGAGTGGCTGGATGCTGGATAAAAGCACAGTCCCTGCTCCTCAGGAAGCGATCTTTCCCCACAGGGCTGCTTTTTAACTGCTACAAGTCAAAACTTAGTGGGCCTCACAGTGGCAATTTTTTTTCCTTAAAAAAAAAGCAGTTTCCTATGTATTTTTACTGACAAAAGCCTGACGCTTCCTTTATATGCTTTATTTTCTTTCTCCTCTGAAACGATCGTTAGACAAAAGCAGTTTTGCTGCTGGTTAATCAAGAGAGTGATGTGGCCCTGCATTTTAATCCTAAACCAATTAGCAGGATTTGACATCATGCCATTAGACTGCTTGAAACAAAAATCAAGGACAGCGTAATGCAGCTAGAAAAGAACAATAACCATCAGCGCTGCCCTGTCAAAGGGGAAGGAAGAAATTTGGCTGCGTCTGTAATTTCCAAGCAATCCCCCTTCCCTCAAACCTGAGCATTCAAATGAGGGAGCTAAATAATAATGAGAGGGGGAAATGTTGAATCTCTAATCACATTACCCTAAACTGCCCCGGTTTTAAAAGCAGAAATCGCTGCTCTTGCTCCTGAGCCGGCACAAATTGGTTGCATTTTCAAACCCTGAGTCGTGGTTCATGATTTCCGTGGCGGGCGCTCCGTGCTTTGCAGGTTGCGCGGCGCCTCGGATGCAGATGCACAGCGAGGGACCCCGCGGGGTGCGAACGCTCCAGCATCCCTAAGAAACAACTTCCTGGACGTGCAAGTGTTTGCTTTGTCCAAACCACCCTAAGATAATTAATGAACAAAGCACCTTTTAGCAACTGTATCTTTGCTGGCAGGAATGCACCTTGCGGCTGGTCCCGTGGTGGCCGCGGCGCAGCCCGAGCCGGTGGCCAGGACTGGAGCCGGCCTGGCAGGCTTTAGCCAGGCCACGGCTGCTGCCCACAGGCACAAACAAGCCTGGCAAAGAGATACAGGGTGAGAACAAAACTGCAGGCAGGCCCCGGGGTGCAGTATTGGAGGGACGAATGGCTGAAGCACATCGGGGACTCCGCGCCTTGCTGCGCGCTCGGGGCTGGCAGCGGAGAGCGGAGCAGGGAGCGAAACGCAGCGTCTCGTAAAGCAGCATATGGATAGAGCACAAACGGATGGGGTTTTATGTCCTGTGCAATATTTTCATTGATATTTATTTTGATTTAATTTGGCTAATGTGCGGGGAGAAATGAAAGCCTGCCATACTCCTCAACATCTGATGAGGAGCTGAATACTTTTTAAAATTAGTATTCCCTCACAGGCATCGATCTTTAAAGTCTGCCCGGCAACTGTGCTGGAAAATCATGAATTACTCCGTGTAAATCACAGGGTGACCCTTGGAGAAGCAGATTGTTGTTTTAATGTTGAATTTTTTCTGTTAGTATTACAGTTTCTAGTCTTTCTGCTTCAGCCTTTTTGTCCATAACTTTAATTTTCCTTTTAATGAAAGTGGAGTTTTCCACACTCTCACACCACTTCAAAGGGAGTGTTTAAAAAAAAAAAATTAATACATTATAATGAAATTTGTTATAAAAGGGTGAAAGATGGCAATTGTCCTTATCCCTGCTTTGAGAGAGGAGAGGCTGAAGTGGAGCCAGGAGCGATGGTCACAAATTGTAGCGTGAGGTTGGAGACCAGGGTGCAAATCTCTGCCAAAGACTTCCAGGGCAAAGTTGGGCAAGTGACATGAATCTTCCTCTCTCGTAGCTGCCATCTGCAATACGGGACAAAAAGAGCCCATTTCCTCCACAGGGATCTGTGTATAAATGCATTAAAACTGGCGAGGGGCGGCAGCGATGGCAGGGCCATGTGCAGGCTGGAGAGGGACAAAAAATAACTCCCCAAAGAGGTTAGCAGCAAATAAATCCTCTGCCTTCCTGCCGAAGCAGCTCTCCCAGAGCTTCGTGGCTCTGAATTTTGAGGGAATAAATTTGTGAGAGGAGGTTAGGGTAGGTAAGGTGAGCAGGGGCCGGGGGTACCCAAAGCATCACCCCAAACCCCACTTTGCCCCACCAAGGCGTCCCCAGGGCTGCCTCCTGCTGCACCACCGGGATTTTAATGTCCCGCTTCCCTCGCCTGTTAATAATGGAACAAAAAGCGCTTTTGCCTCCTCAAGGGTGTTGTGAGACAAAGTTGGTAAGTGCTGAAAAGAAACCCAAACCCGAGGAGAAAGCTGGCTTTGTTGCCTTCGGACACAGACCACTGCAGACCTTGCTCGAATTTTGCTGTAACATCTCTTGAATGAAAACGTGTTCTTCCAAAAAACCCATCAAACACGTCCTGGCTGGAAACGGCTGCCAGGGGACTGAAAGGAACCGCAGATTATAGATCCTCGGGGCTCTTGTGGCAACAAAATGTTTGTCCCGTGGATTTGAGCTGGATCCAATGAATCCAAAAAGTGCTCAGAGAGACTGTTTAACCCGTCCT